>CM035161.1:79847908-80332277 GCA_020205615.1 Panax quinquefolius
TAAATATTATGAGTTATAATATTAATGATGAATAAGTTCATGTTGATTAAAGATGAATTTGATAGTTCCATTGTGTTGGGATTATTAGTGTTAGTGGTAATCGACATCTATTAGATGATAATTGATGTACATGGGTTATATTGATAAATCGAGAAATTTATCGGATAAATGAGCAATTAATTGCTACTAATTCACATGCTTATATAACTATTTGTTCACATGTGTGTACTATTGAATCACATTCTTATACTATTAGGAGAGTTGGTGCAAGATTGATAATACTTGCATGATTAAATTAAAGATGAAGGTATAGATGGAGGTACTATACCATAATTCGTATTTTCACATGATTATAACTATTGATTCACATGATTGAACTATTGATTCACATTATTTACTATTAGGGGAAGTGGTGCAAGTTTGATAATACTTGCAGGATTAAATTAAAAATGAAAGAAAAGTTGGAGGTATTGTACTGTAATTTTTTGAGCCCCAAAACGTGTAATTATCGAAACTATATTTTTCTATAAATAGAAGCTCATTCTTCCTTCATTTCTCACCAATTCACTAAAGCTATCGAGCAATTATTATAGAGAGAAATTATAGAGAGAATCTATAGAGAGAAAGAAGAAGAGAAGTCTGCTACGTCACTATTCCAGTATCTAGTTTCTTCTGAGATAAGGGGTATTCTTCTTTCGTATTCATGAAGAGAATTATTTTTTTTCAATACTCGTAAGAGTTGTTATCCCATTCTTTATTATTATGTTGGAATAACTTTGTTTATCTGAAATCTACCGCATACGTGGTGAAATTCTTCATTATTCCTTTCTTTGTTATTCATTGGAATAACTTTTGTTTATCTGATCTGCATATATGGTGAAATTCTTCTATTATTCCGTTCTTTATTATTACATAGGAATATCACATGCGTGCGTTCGCGGGACCTAGTTCAATATTTATTATTACGTGAGAATATCACATGCGTGCGTTTACTGGCGGGACTGAGTTCCATTATTTATTATTACATTTGGGAATAACACATGCATGCGATCTATCGCATGCGCATGGTGAATCATACATTATTCCATTCTCAGACATTACATTAGAATAACCTTTCTATGTGGATTACAACATGCATGGTGAATGATCCTTTGTATTCATTCCTTATTAAATTGTGGAAATGAATTGTATACGTGGATTACTGTATTGTGAGTGAAAATCCATTTGCAGTTTCACATATTCTTTTATACTCAGTTGGTTAAAGTTTTGGCTTCTATACTCCATGAAAATAGTAGAATATCCTGGATATTTGCGCTTAATCCAGTATCTTTTCGTGGAAATATTCTTCTGAGCATTCTTGAATATTTCTCCACAAAGCAGTATCATGTTGACAATTTGGACATTATTGAGTTCAGGATAAATTAACTTATAAATCTTTAAAATTTATTCTTGAACTTATTTTGTTGAATTATTACGTCATTGTAATGATGAGTTATGTTGGTTATTATGTGAAAACATGAAAGTTTCTTAGAAATCACAAAGGGTTGAAAATCAGATTTTGGTGAAAATAGAACATGAAATTCAATTGACATATCTCCTATTATATTTTGAATTTATGAGTGTGGTCAAGTTTTAGAGATAGATCTATGAGTTTTCTAACTTATCCAAGTGGAATCACTGTAAAAGGTGTTGTAGATTTTCGTGTGGACTGATTTTAGCAAATGAGTCAAAAGCTACAAATTAGGAAAAAGCTACTGCCCAAAAATTTAAAAGGACATTTTTGGCCACTTAATTTGTGAGAAAAATTCCGGCCTTTTGGGACATGGAAATATATGGTATAAAGTACCTCCTGTCCAAAAGTGAGCTCATTCCAACTTAAAATGAGCAAGTTATGACTATTTCAATATTTAGGTTTTTCCGACGAAAAATGCTATAACCGGAGTTCTATAACTCCGATGACCATGAAATTTAAAGCTGGAAGCTCACGTTAACATGTGTAAGATCCCCTTGAAGATTTGGGAATTTTGGAGTTAAACTTGAGGTAGCTAATTTCTTAAGGAATTAATTAGAAATTGATTTTTTTAAAATAGTAAATGAATTTTAAAAATTCCGAGAAAAATATATGTTCAATATGGGACTATATTCTGCAAAATCCTATAAAAGAAATATTTTTGGGACTGATTTGGTATTTTTCATGAAAATGATATAGTTATGAGTAAATGAGTTAAATATGTTATGTGAAGTAACAAAATTGGAAAATAGAATTTTATGGCTTGGGAATCCTATATAGGGTATATGCAGATTTTTGATAAGAAATTTGATCATTGGTGATGAAATCTTATGAGTATGGCATTTTTGAATGATTAAATGCATTATTTGGTAAAGTGTAAACAATTGAAATAAATTATTTATAAGTTTAAGAAGTGATTAAAATATTGTTATAATATTAACAATATTAGATTATGAGTTTATTAAGTGATTGATAATATTTGGATAAATTTAAAGTCTTTAATATTTATCCTTGTTTTTCGTTGATTAAGGCTTATATCATTGTCATCATTCTCATGCTTATATTGTGATGAAAGTCATCTTTGGCTTACGTGCGTAGATGGACTTGGTGTGATTATGACCGAGGATTATTCGGTTATGTCGGAGTAGTAATGTGACGAATGATATGGTAAAAGTCCTCGATGGCCTTTAGTGCATTGATGGATAATTTTGGTATGATTATGACTACGGATTATTCGGTATAGTCGCGACCATTGATAATTTAATGAATGTCCATAGCTTAGTAGAAAGCGGGGATGATTCGATGATGTGGTTTATTTACTAAGCTAAGTCTCGTGATAAAAATTGATGAAAACATTTTAAATCATAGAAGATAGTAGATTTTATTCTCTACTTGACTTTTCTAATGGATTGCTTGTTCCGTTGCAGTTAAACTTGATGTCTATCATTGTATTTTATTAGTTTAACATTGTTGAAGACTAATGATAATTTATTACGCATTATCTTAGTCATAATATTTCTTCTTGGGCTAGTTGAGCTCACCCTTTCTTTCACTGTTCTCTCCGGGAAATGAGAATATATCTAGGACGAGTCGGGGAACGGGGTGACGGTCCAGATGATAGCATTAGTAGTCCTCACTATTCTATTAAATAGTGTGACAATAAATGTAATGAGGACTCCATTGAGAGTGGATATTTTCTAGAAGGCAATATTCTTGTTTAAACTCTCAGCTTATGTTTTGTCGTATGTTACACGACAGATGTATTATTAAGTTGTATTTTGTATTTTTGTACCATGTATTTGGCGACTCAATATGGGTGATGTATACCTGTTTTGGGGGCATCACATTGATAGTTGTACTCTAACATCTCTACTGCATGCCTGAACTTTTAGATGGTATTAAGTAAGCTCATAATCAAAGATCCAAAGCTTCAAAATAGGACCCTTGCTACTGTTTAAAACCCTAAGGACTAGAACCCTAATTAGAAACCCTAATTGTGATTTGGTAACTCTAATTACCAAAATTATAAACCCTAATTGCTAAATTAGCAAGGATAATTATGATTAGAAAATAATACCCTAATGTTCATGTATAATTAGAAATTAATTTTATTTTAGAAACTCAAATTTTATATTTTCAAACCCTAATTGCTAAATCTTACAAATGCTATGTGCTAAACCTAAGGGTCAAACCCTAAGGGTTTGTCAAGATTACAAAATGGCCATTAAAAATGCAAGCAAAAAGACTAAAATGCCCCTCTAGCATTATTTAAGGTAACTTGTGTATCTTGCTATATTTTGAGTTGGTTACCAACTCTTGACTTCCTTGTGACTAAAATTAAATGCATACTAGCCACTACAACTCAGCCATTACATTACAAGTTATTTATATATAGATTCAAGAGAGAGAGAGAGAAAGCCACATTTTGCCCATTTTGGTTTAAATACTCAACCCACTTCTCTCTCACCCAAAACCCATATATATATATATATATATATATATATATATATATATATATCACATATACATTAACATGCCCCATGACGTTTACCATTAACGAGATCGAGGCGAGAATCAAGCATAGCTTAAAAAGGTATAAACCCTAGTTAAAAAATCGACCTTGGTCCTCTGTTAAATTTTGTGTTTTAATGTTAAAACTTGTTGTTTGTAGTCTTTATAGATAATTTGAGTTGATATCTTGTAGATCCATAACATCTAAGTGCTTGAAATTAAAGATTTCTTAAATCTGGAAAAATATTTTTTTTGAGGTCTAACAACGAATGTCAGACCATTTATCTCAGTGGTTGTTAATGATTTTTGTGTTTTGAAAGTTTTTAGTTGTAGTCTGCTATGCTATCTTCGATCTGGAACTGAAATCATGTTTTTATCATGTATATATTGCAAGTTATTAACGGTCAAAATCGTTGATGAAACACGAAATCTATTTCTGGGTTACCCAGATTTTTTCAGAAAGTCTGACATGCATTTTGCTGGCCTCTGATCATGCTCCTTGTAATGATTCAGGCCATTTTGTTGTAATAGACTTATAGTTTGACATGAAAACTACACCTTAGAACCAATAGAACAACCAGATCTTATACATTATCAATGTTATGGGTGGTCAAACTAGGGTTGACCACCAGCCTTACAAGTTTCTAGGAAAAACCCAGATTCGTGAAGAACAGCTTGCTGACATGGGTTGACTGGCCTTTATAGAAAATTAGTTTTAAATTATTAAAAATACAAATTAAATTATTAAAATTATTTTAAAGTCTGAAAATTAATTTTTAATTAATTTAAGTATGTTTCATAAATAATTAATATTTTTGAAATATTAAAGGTATTTAATATATTTAATTATTATATTAAATAAATTATTTAAAAATGATTTTAATACTTGAAAAATTATTTAAAATTATATAATGATATAAGAAAATATTTTAAGTGATTTTTAATGACTTTTAATATTTTGTGATGAAATTCATTAATAAATTAATATTAATGATAATTTAGATATTTAATAAATGAATTAAATAAATTAATTAAAAATGATTTTATTATATTAAAATCATTTTAAATAATAATAAGGTATTTAAAATATTTTAAGTTATAAAATATAAATTTCAATATTTAAAGATAAATTTCATTAATTAGTTATTATTAATGATATTAAGATTATTTAATAATTATATTAAATAAAATAGTTTAAAATGATTTTAATATTATAAAAATCATTTTAAATGAAAATAAAGTGTTTAAAGATATTTTAAGTTATAAAATATAACTTTTAATATTTAAAGGATAATTTCATTAATAATTTAATATTAATGATATTAAATTCATTTAATAATTATATTAAATAAATGGTTTAATTAATTTAAAAATCATTTAAAAGGATATAAATGAATTAAAATGTTTTAAGTTATACTTAATGACTTTTAATATTTTGATAAATGGTACATTAATATTTAAATATTAATGGTAATTATTTATAAATGATTTTAAATGTTTTAAAAATTATTTAAGGGTAATATTAATACTTTAAAAATATTTTGAGTTATTATAAATAACTTTAATATTTTGGCAATGGTTTCATTAATAGTTTAATATTAATTAAATGTTAATGATAATAAAATTGTTTAATATTTAAATCATTTAATAATGATTTCGATGTTTGAAAATTCATGATAAATTATAATAAATGTTTTTAAATTATTATAAGTCATTTAAAAATAATATGACTGATACTTACAGATATTGAGCTACAGAATAGAGTCTTAGACTCAATAATTACCCGATAAAGTTGCCGGTACACCGACATGTTTCAAAAATTGATCTGGACTTAGATATTTTGACTGTATTAATGATTGTTTGTGATTCAATGACTGTTGGATATGTGTGACAATGTGATTAGGTTATGTGCTGACTGCAATAGGTAGTATTATGTGTTATGATATGTTATTCTAATCAATAAAATGATCTTATTACTGATAGGTGGTTATATAAAAGATAAAACAAAGTTGCGAACTGTAAGCAGCGTACTAGCCAAGTATCTTACCTTTGCATTTTCTTTATGCAATGGACATGAGTAAGAATATTTCAGAACAATATTATTATTATGCTATATTACAAACCCTATTGTTATATATATATATATATATATATATATATATATATATATATATATATATATATATATATCCGATCATTGATTATCAACATGTTAGTATATGGTAATTCGGATATATATTACATTAGTTAATTTCTATATATGGTTATCTGAAGTGTCCCCACTTGGTTAATCATTATATTTAATCACATGTTGATACACCTTTGTTAATTATCGTATATATATATATATATATATATATATATATATATATATATATTATATATATATATATATATATATATAATTATTGATTATTGTTGAATAAGATAAAACCTTACTATTACCGAACCGAATTGCTTTGGTTTAGAACCCCGACAACATCCCTAATATGGGAAAAAAATTTATGCACCCAAGTGGATAGAGTGAACGATAACATCGTTCTTGCATGTAGTATTGATCGTCTGAGTACAATGGGTGATCACCCCGTGCGTCGTAAGTTATGACGATTTACTTGGATGTAGTTACGCTAAACCTATTCAAAATTGAAAACAATTTTCATAGTATGTCACCATAACCTATATATATAGTCGATGCGTAGTTTCAAAAATTTGATAGAGAGTTGTTATGTTATTATTATCGATTGATTACTTCACAACTATTGATTTGTTATAGAAGGGTAGTACAAAAAAAATATTTAAACCTTTACATTAATGTTTATAATTGTTATTACTTCTTGGGTACTCAAATGCTCATCCTTGCTTAATTTAAATGTTTTCACTTATGTGTGAACAATCGAAAGGCTCTTGCTAAGAACAAGGGAAAAGGAAAGGTTCTTTGAGTGAATGAAATGCTAGCTATCTTATGTAATAGTTTAATAATATTAAGGCAATGACAAATATTATTTATCATATATTGTAATGAATGATTAAAGGTTACGTGCTTGGGAGCTAGACTACGATAATCATGTAAATTAAATTTGATAATTATATTATTTTTATTATTATTAGTATTATTTCTCTCATAGAATGGTATCGTGAAGCACCGAGTTTGGGTTTCAAGTACCAATTTGGGGGCTTTACAGAGGCGAAAGTGCCTCGGTATGATTTTTCGAGGTTGAAGGCGATTGCATAAGTTAAAACGAGCATCTCAAGGGGTTATCTCCTAAATCGCAACTACACTCCTTGGGGTTATCTCTAAGGTTGACATTGTCTTTCTCGGTGTTGTTTACGGGACCGAGTATCTCGGGGTTATCTCCTAGATGAAACGGCCTTCTCCTGTGTGATTTAGGTATTGAGTCGCATGCCTCGGGGTTATCTCCGAGGTTGAAATTGACACTTTTTTGTGTTATTTAGGGATTAAACCGAGCTATCCTCCAACGTTATCTCTGAAAGACGATTACGCCCTCATGCAATGTTAGTAGCGGTGTCACGAAAAAATTTGAGTGTCTATAATATTTCTATTAATATGCACCATATTAGTACATCTTACATTTCATAACACCTGCTATTTATATATCATGTATTTATTTCAAAAGTTGGGATTTACAAAACTTATAAAATTCTACTACTACACACACACACAGTCTTATAGGCCTTCCTTATGGAATCCAGGTACTCATCACTTAAATGCAAAGCTAGACACCTGCTGATAGTAAACCTCGTATTACTTATCTCTACAGGGTAAAGCTCTACCCTATCTTGAAATCTCCCAGAAAAGGTCCTATAAGTATAATGCATTTGATCCAACATCCTCTTCTTTATCCTCAATTATGCCTCTACTCCCTCCAACACATCTTCTACTATAATGTGAGTAGCTATCTCAGCCTCACAAAGAGTCTCTAGATCCGCATTTCTATACTTTAGCTGCTGCACCTTGTTTTCTAACTCCTAATTTCTTTACATCAAGTCTAACATCACAATCTCTACCTCTGCCTCTAAGGCTCCAATGCCCTAATCAGGTATCCCCTAATCACCCCATAATTCTTCCTAAGCCAGTGCGGAATAATCCGATACATACTCCTGAATTGCTTGATCCTCTTCAAGATCCATGAATGGTTTATCCTCCTCTGGTTCACCGACTGACTCGGGTTCTACTGCTGGCTCAGGTCTAGGTACCTTATAAATGTCCCTAATTTCTTCCTCGTTGGCCATCCTGTACAATAAAATAAAATAAATCACTTAATTCCCATCATAATATAACATATAATATAACTTAATTAACTTATACATAACATTTAATTTAATAAACTTCATGAATTCCCAATTCATATCTTATTACTTAAGAACTCTATGTGAGTTTGATGAGTGATTTTTAGTGCTAATTTGGGATAACAACATTCCATGGCAGGCTGTACCCATTAAAGTTAAAGATTGAGGTTAACAAGGTTTATAACATAATATCAGCCTCAACTATTCTTAAGGTCACTAACAAATTTAAATTAAATTTGAAGTGAGGTGATACCGTTAAAGTTAAACATGCACTTGAAAGTGATCAGGTGTATACGTTAACAAATATTACTTGAAGTTACCTGACCAAAATGCCACAGCATGTCAGTTAAAGCATTATAAAAGGCAGATGCTGTTGAAGAGCTTGGATCCAAACTTTTTCCCTTGTACAAGCAGCTACTGTTTTGCATAACTGAGCACGTTACTCTTGGGAGTTAAGCTGACCTAACATATATTGCTAAAGTCGCAAGATAAGGCTATTAAGTGAAAAATGTACAGATTAGACAGATAAGTATACCTACAAACATTCAAAATGGCTGAAAATGTAACAACATTAGGTTTTATTTCCAACTCGTGCATTTCTTTAAAAACTCCCAAGATGCAGAGAATCTCCTTCCTCCTGCCCTTGTTGTCAACACGAATGTGATTTCCTCCAACCTACATTAACAAGCACATAACTGCTTGAATCTAATGCTAGAATATCAAAATCTCAATTAATGTCCATGACTCAACAAATATATAAACTTGTCAACATAAGTAAAATAAAATCAGCCAGTTAAAAGGAAAATAAAAATACCATAGCCATATTATGAGACAAAGAAGCCTGAGCTGATTCCTCTATTTTGAATACAATATAAGCATGAACACTGCAAGCATTAGACTTTTTATCACCACGGAAAATGTATGGATAACAATGCAATGTACTCTAAAACCAACATTATACCATCATCACATCACAAGAATAAGATGGAAGAAAAAATAAGCAGAAAACCTTATATGGGCTTCATGGTACCTTCTTTTTTAAATAAATACAAAAAAGACAGAAAGTTGTAACTTCTAGGCTTCTAGCAGCTAACACGGCAATCTAAAATTTGCAAACATTATGTACTAATTATTATAAGATCGTCAAGAAGTATCTAAATGCTTCTGGAGAATTTACGAAGAACAAACACAAATTGAACATCGAAACATAAATCACAAATATAGGAACAATTTCCTCAAATATTAACAAGGAGTTACTCAAGCCCACCAATTTCAAAGATAATGTACTGAATGAAGACAAACAAGGTAAATGCCATAAAAATTAAGTTGAACAATTCTTCTGCTACAAATGAATCCAATATAAACATATAACTAAACAATGAAGATCAAGTTTTGTGAATGAGTTGTGCTAACCTGAGGAGAGAGTCTCCTAATTTGGTTTTTAGGGAGCTTCATGACATCAGCAGCTATAGTTTGGACCCTTGAATCACAAAGAGGAGGAACCTTCACCTTCTATTCTGAATATCCCCACAAAAACCAATAAATCAATTCATTAAAATGCCTATAACTGTTCATAACTGCATCACTTTGTGACATGTGAGCATTAAAATTACCAAAAACTAAAATGAAAAGCATATGCACGAATTAGAGGAACTAAAATTAGCAGAAACTACTAGTGAAGGATCAAAAATAAAATTAAGAAAATTGAGAGAAATCCCAAAAAAAATAAAGGAAGTAATTCTTGCCTGGTTGTCGTTTACAACATCTGCAATCCGTTTCTTCACATCTGACAGTTTATTCGATAAATTTCAAAATTTATTGGAAAAAATGAAAAGCATATGCACGAATTAGAGGAAGATGGAGGAATAAAAGTTACCAGGTTGAGAGGTAAGATCAGAGAAGCGATTAAAAAGATGAAGTAACTGCCCCCTCGACAACATCCCCGAACTCTGGTACTCCGATTGTGAGCTTGACATTTCTCTCATCTTTCTCTTTGATTTTCATCCTCTTTTTCCCCTCAACAGCATTAGGGCTTTGAACTTTGCCATTTCCGTCGGTGGCCATGTCGGATTCAAGAGTTTGAATCGAAACCAAGGGGCGAGTAGCGGCGACGGCTGGTTGTGGAGGTAGGGAGTGAGAGAAGAGAGGCTAGCTAGGGTTTTTGGGTACAAGAGACTAATTCTATTCTCGTGTTAATAAGTGATAGATTACTTTTGCATTTTTTTTGGCTCCATGTTTTTTACAAACATAACGTTTTTTAAAAAACGTTATCTAATTAAAATAAAAAATTACCTCTTAAATAGATAACGTTTTTGTATATATATCATAACGTTTTTGTTTAAAAACGTTGTGAAAAAAACCTGTAACATTTTATAAAAAAAACGTTATCTTTTAGCGTTGCTCATTTAAGTCTTTTTGTCTTGGTGTTTTATGTATTTGTAGTGTTTTTATGTTATTTTGTAGGAAGAAGGGGAGATTGAAGAGCTTTTAACACTAAGTTGGATTCGTTTTCATGGCTTGAGACTTAAATTTTATTGTAGAGCTCATCGAGAGCTTCGATTTGATAGGTGGCATGCCCTATAACTCTTTTGGAATCAAAGGTTATGGCATTTTTATCAGAAGAGATCAAAGCTTGGAGTTGTCATGTTTAGCTTGCCATTTACATAATAGCCACTTGTGGCCCAATTTCTATCTTGATCCAGCCAAAATCTCTCAATTCTCAAAGAATAAAAGTTGTAGATCTACTTATTATCTTTTCAGAACATCTTAAATTATCCCAATTGGAGTTTGTATGAGAGCGTTATGACCATTTACCAAAAGATATCGAAGCATAATTTTGTGCAGTGCGACAACATTTTCTTAGTACTATTCTAGCACGGCAGATTACCATCCATGCAAAAGAATCGGCGCTCGATCTTTGTGAACTCGTCTTGCTTGATGCGAATTCATGATCATACCATTTTTTGACACGTTTTTGCATGTTTTGACTCCAAATTGGATTGTTTTTCCTCCTAAACTTGGGATTGAACTTGTAACCTATAAATACATGATGTTAGGCATATAATTGAAGGTAATTAGAGTAACACAATTTAGGATTAAAGTAGGAGTAGGGGTAGAATTAAAAGCAAGGTTTTCATCAGTTTGAAGAAGAATTCAAAAGAATGATTGTAAGAATTGAATGCTAAAGTGAAGATCACTCATAAATACATATTCTTATCTTTTCCATTTTCCTTTAATTTTTGTATTATGGACAGGATGAGTTATTTTATTAATTTGATTTCTTTTTCAGTTATTGGCTAATTTTTAATTAAGATTGCAATTGAACCCAATGTGAAGTTTTAATTAATTTGATTCCTTGTTGATTATCATTGATTATAATTGGATTTTATATTATGTGTTGTGCTTTAATTATTTAATTGTCTGATCAACAATTAATGTGGTAATCTATATGAAATTGAGAGATGGAGTATAGACTTAGACCTGGATATAATAACATGTGATTGTGTTTTATGCATTTGATGGAATTTATAGTTTGTGTATAGGATAAAGATATACATATATGTCGTATGTAATCTTAAAGAGAACTTGTGCTTTAAATCTTTTTTAATTGTAATTCACATAGAGATATAGTGAATTAGTGAACTAAGGTGTTCACCTTAATTTTATCTTTTATGGATTTAAGTTGATTTGTTTATGATGCATTGAGAGATGGTTATAAATACTTACAATTTCTTGATTAACAATCCATCGTAGTTAACTTATCTGAACAAGAAGTGCATTAATTTAAGTGAAACATTGGGGGAAGTTGTAATTTTAAGTATTTTTAATTTGATTTTAATCATTGTCGATAGATTAAAGTAGTTGTTAATTTAATTAGATATAATTTTACAGTTTAAATCAATTGTTTATATAAAATTGATTTGGTTAAGAGTTAGTACTTGGTAATTATTATTAAATAATTTTCTGTGGGAACGATACTCTTTTTTCAATTATATGGCTAGTCGATCGTGTATACTTGCGTGTTGTGCTAACATAGATTTAGGAAAATAAGTTTTTTGGCGTCGTTGTCGGGGAAATAAATTAATAATTGTTGTCAATATTGAATATAAAAGTGTATATTTGTATTTAATTTGTTTTTAAATTTATTTTATTCCTTTTCAGATTATGGATGCGCTTAACTATCAATGGCCTTATGAGAGGATGGCACAACTAAGTGTGGCAGGAATAATTGAGCTATGTCAAGCACAGTTAACATCGCTTTCAAGAAAAATTTACGCTCTTGGGAGTAATTGCATTCAGAATGCCTACTATCAGGAGCAAGCCGACTACACCCCAAACAACTATCATCCGGGTTGGTAGAATTATCCGAGCTTTTCATGGAACAATAATCAGGATCAATTATATACGCCAAGTCTATCATACCCTTCAAAATTTTCGTATCAACATCCATTGCATCAAAATGACACATCTAATTTGGAGGACCTTGTTACCAAGTACATAACGCAGAATGAGGAAAGAAGGATGTACAAACTTCTTACTAAATGCATAGAGCAAACTGAGGTTCAGATGAGTAATCAAGCAGCTTTATTATGGAGCCTTGAGAACCAATTGGGACAACTTGTCGATGTTATCCTTAATAGTCAGCAAAGTATTTTACCTAGCGATCCATAGCTTAAGCTTTATAGGATAGTGAAGAGCAGTGCAAGGTGGATATACAAAGAAGTGGCGAGGAGTTACACGAGCTGTTAAAGGAAATTTAAAGAGGGTATATCTTGATGTGGAAGATGATTCTGAGGTTGAAAGAAGAGGAGCAATAATGAGTTTGATGACAAGAAAGATGAAGATCAAGAGGTATTGCACACGAATCAATCGAAGGAGGAGATATTTCACATGCTCATTAGTAAAAGAAATATCACGACATTGTTACCACCTTCGAATTCACGAGCAAAAAGGTATGACCCCGCCAAGACTTGTCTCTATCATTCAAATTCTCCAAGACACGACATAAAAGAATGTTAGGCATTGCAACATAAGATATAGAATTTCATTGAAAACGGCGAGTTGAAGGTGGCGAGTGATGTTAAAATTATCACTGTTGGGGAGAGTACTATGGAAATAACAGGTTTGATATACCCACCAGAGATGGAAAGCTCAGACGGAGTAGTAGCAATGATTAATAACCTTAACGACATCAGGGGAAAACCCATCATAATTCAAGGAATGACAAACTAAGCGAAAAAGGTCCCAATGGGGATATTAGCAACTAAGTCGTTTGTGTTAATGGCCAAACTTCAATACTTCGTGATAAGCTTAAAGGTAGTACCGTGGAATTACGGTGAAGAAATGGAAGAGATGCTTGAATGTGCGGCGGTCTTGCTAAGGGGCCTTCCTCTATGAAAACCAAAATATTTGACTGAAAAGACGAGGAAGGATGTTGAGAAGATACCTGAGGCAAAGATGATCGAGTTCCTCAGGAAAGTGGGACACAACGAAATGAAAGTGGTGAGGAAACTCTATTGGTTTGATAAATCTACATCCCTTGGTTTTGATGATGACTTGGTTTATGAACTAAATCCTTATGGCTTTAAATCTTCAGGGTTCATGTAGCAGGTTGAAAATCACTGATACAACAGACTACATTGGCTCAGCAACATTGAATCAAAGTGACATTAAACAAGCACTTCGAATTTGGAAACTACATAATTTTGTGACACTAGGACGTCATGTAAGGTCATATGATTTAAATATATTTTGATTCAAAGCTCTAAGAATGCATTTCATGATAATAATAAGTTAAAATGAAATAATCTTGTTTTCATAAATTAAAAAGGAAATATTTTTTATTTGTAAAGATATTATGAAACAAATTTTTGTAGCAATATTTGAAAAACTAATATGGTCGAATATGTTAAATAATATAAGGTTGACCTTATGGCTTCCATAATTTATTAACTAGTCTAAACGTGGATTCGAAAATTTTGTAAAATTAATTAAGGAAACTAGTGGCTAAAAATATTAGATAGATATGATTACACTTAAAAAGGATTCTGCTAAAATTATGTTATCATATCTATCTCGCTAAGAGATTGTCTCTAACAGTGACATAACTGTGTATCAATCTGTGGAAAGCATGAGTAGTGTATAATGGTCACAAAATCTATTCTTTATCTCCTTGATTGTGCCGAACGGCTAGCTTCTCTAACAACTAGAAAATTAATTAGCAAATAAATTATAAAGATAAATCTGCTCTAATTGATCCTTATTAGTCAAATGGCTATAATATGATAACATTATAAATTAATACCTTACTTCTACTCTACTAATAATAAGAATGAGTATAGCAATAAGCAAGGATCGATCCCCATAAAGAGTGTATTATTTTGTATTTATCCAATTGTTTCCAAGAGAAAGGGGTTTGAATTGATTAATTAATTTAACAATAATAAACGATAAGAAATAACAATGATTTAAAAGCTTCAATTCTTTAGTTCAATATCGCCTTTTCACAATTATTGAGTAATCAAGTTTTACAACATATTTCCTTCAATGAGATTAATAACCCTAGATAATCATATCGCTAATTATCCAAAATTCTCCTTGAGTGTAAATCTAATGTGACGATCGCCTCCAATAGATCCTCACTATCATATAACCTAGAATTATCAGTCTAGATTTAATACAATAGAAGCATGAAGAATGAGAATTAGGTTATTCCAAGCAATAATTACATAATCGGGAATTATTTAACACGCCTTTTGAAAATCTTAATAATACCCAAAAGCTTTTCCACAATCAAGTATCACTAATTTTCACTTATGATCAGATATACATTGTTTTGTTAATATACATCTTAATCTAGCAGATGATATTAATCGATTAATCTAATCGGCCAAATCAAATCAATTAGATAGAATAACATACAAGAAGTTTATGTAGATAATTAGAATAAATCGCATGTATAAAGGAATATATAAAGTAAAATTGATCAAACAGTTAATTATGAATAAAGTTCAACATCCCTTCATAACTAAATTGAAAAGATTAGCCTCACATGCTTCCAAGTCAGCACTCCAATGGTGTAGATGAGAAATGATAGAATATGATGATCCCATAAAGTCTTACATGTATTTATAAAGTCTAAACATAGTCCTAAATCACTCTAAAATCGTAATCCAAATCAGATTAGAAGTTTTCAAGTTAACAAGCAAAAATAGTAAATCTCCAACCTTTCCCGACAAATCCATTGGGGTGGATGTTTTATACTGCCATATCCGTCGGGGTGGATTTATTTAACCTACAGAATGTGCAGGGGTGGAATAGGACATAGAATAATGGGCCAGGGCGACTTCAAAACACGCTGGGGAGCACTTTTATAGAGGCAAATCCGCCAAGGCGGATTTCCTAGGCTAGCAATTCCACTGGGGCGGATTGTCCTGTTTATGACTTTTCATCATTTTCCATCGTAATAACTCAAAATCAATCTATTTCATTACCTAAGCTCCATTTCAACTTAAAATAAATAAAACACCCTATTAAGCTTATGTTAACAATAAAACATGCAATGAACTAAGCAAAAAGGAATTGAAATAGATGAATATTATACACTCGTCAAATTCAACCACACTTAGCCTTTACACGTTCTCGTGTAAACTAAACCCAAGGTTATACTATCATTCATAGAATTCTATTCAACCATAGTATCAATAAGTTCAAGTTACAAATCATGAATATCAATGCTAATTAACAGAAACTGAGTGGTACCTCATCAATCAATTTACAACTACTAACCTTACCATTTTACCATTGAACTTCATTAAATTGAATTGTATCCACACAAATATCTATCCCACAATCCACATACTTACCTAACTCAGTTATCATGGAGCAAAGACAAGGCACACTAACTTATAACTCATAACAAATTTCACCTTGTTTTTACTTTCTTTCCATAGAACCTCCTTTTTAACCCAGATGACGATGCTTCTTTTTTTTCGTCTTTTCTTTCTTGACATGTGCAATGTCTCCTTTTCTTAGGATGTTCAGTGTAACCCATGTAGCAAACTTTCCACCAACCGCTCCCAAACCATATGGTCTTAGGGCGGCTGGGTGTAAAGACACCCCTAGGGCTTACTTATTCAAATAAAAAAGACCACAAAAGTTGACTAGCCAAGCTACTTTTATCCATCACACTTTTTAGCGTCAGTATATAATTATAGCACTGAAAAATCAAAATATAAATAATATTATATTATTATTCTCATTCCTTGATCAAAATCCAAAATTAGGGTTTGGATTCCATATCTGATTTATCTGTCGTACTTAACATTATTAATTAATTTAAAATAATTAATTAATAATTTGTACTAAAATTCATATAATAAATTAATTATTATAATAATTCTAAAAATCATTTCATATATTATATAAATAATATATGATTATATTTTCATGGAAAATAAATAATAAAAATATTTACGCTATAAAATTAATTATTATAAGAATATAATTTATAATAATCAATAATTCTAAAATAAAATTATTTAAAATTATTCATGTAATAAATATATCACATAAACACATACACACATTATCTTGGCACATATTCCCATATTTAAAATAAATAAAAATTTATACGCAAGGCTAAGGCGCACTCGTAGAATACTTATGTAATATTATGACAAGAACAAATGTAACATTTATTAAGAACTTGGGGAATAGTAATAATGATTTACATTATATATATAAGACATATTCATTCTTTTGAGGCATTTTAATTGAATGTTTGTGTGAACTGTAGCACCGTGGAGCACCATCTATCGGGTTAGAAGATACCCAAATTTGGGGGCATCATAGGTTGGTATCAAAGCATTAGGTTATAAAAACTTAAGGCGTGGAATTAAAACCTTAAGTCATAACCTTAAGAGAAGTCAAAGAAGTAAAAGAAGAAATTAACCCTACAAAAATGCATTATATATATATGTTATGTGTTTTTATTATTCTACTGACATGTACTAATCAAACTTAATTATTTTGTTATAGATGTCAGGTGGAAATGGAATGTATAGAGATGTACAGGTAGACAGTGATGAATCGGTTAACCAGATAGAGGTTATACCGAATCCGATAGCAGAGGAGCTGGAAGTAGTGGTGATTGAGTTTGGAGACTCAAAGGACTTGCAGAAGAGACACCCAAAGGGGAGTCTATGATGTAACTGTTCATGTCGGATTTAATGGCATGTTAGAAGAAGAGGTGTAGGTGGTGTCCTTCAACCCTATGACACTTGCAGAAGAGACACCCAAAGGGGAGTCTATGATGTCACTGTTCATGACTGTGTTAGACAGGAACCTCCACTATTGTCAGGAGGTGAAGGAGTTAAGATCAGAGCTCTAGGATGTCATATAGGATAAGACAGATGTGGAGTCAATGTGGGAACAGGAACACGATGAGCGAGTTTTAGCCAAGGACAAGGTCCATGAGCTAAAGTAGGAGGTCTTTGAGCTCAGGGGGGAGCTAAAGACTAAGAAGAAAAAGATGGGTAGAATGTCCTATATTCATAGGAGTTCTCATAAGGATTTCCAGCAGTAGGTGGCTGGATATCCAATATAGGTTGGGCAAACTCGACACACTATTAGTCGTGATGTTATCGTTGGTCTGGCCATAACAAATTTTGATAATGCCTTAAGGAAGATGTAATCTAGTAGTAGTTAGAGTAAAATTAGATATGTAAATATTGTGTATCTAGTAGTGACGTAAAACCCTCTTTTGTATATCAAAGGGTAGTCTTTTGTAAATCCTAATTTTTGGAAAGCAACTGCAGGATACTAATGTAATCAGTTTAGGCTGTGTAATGGTACGATGTAGTATTATACTACAATGAATGAATCAATATAAGCCTTTTTACTAATCATATTGAGTAATGGATGTTGAAGTTATTGTTTAATTTTGAATAATAACTAACTAATAAGAATGGAATAATAATAAAATGTGTTATTTATTGTAATAGCGAAATTCCGCTAAGAAGAGGTCAACGAAACTAAGGCGCTAATGTAAATCAACCGGAGGGAGGTCCAGTTAACCCAATGCAGGAATTTGTTAACTTATTAACAGTCGCATTTAATAGAAATGGGGTTAATATCCCCTTAAATCCTGGAGTAGTATGAGCTACTACTTTCAAGGATTTTAAAAGTGTTGGTCCGTCCAAAGTTCAAGGAACTACTGGACCTATAGAAATGAAACGGGTGAAAGAAATTGAGAAGGCATTTGTCATAACAAATGTCGAAGATGGTCAGAAGGTTGCCTTTGCAACCTATCTATATGATGAAAGGTGAAGCCAATTTTTGGTGGGAGGCTAACCAGGCTAGAGATGGTATAGAGAACTTAACGTGGGTGAGGTTCAAAGAGATACTCTTCGAGAACTACTTTCCCATGAGTATGCAGGGAAGAATGGAGATGCGGTTTCTAGACTTCAAATAATGGGGCATGATGGTTCCCCAATATGCTGTCAAGTTTAATGAACTGGCGAGGTTTGCTCCACACCAAGTGGACACCGAGGTTAGGAAATCTCGACGGTTTGAGCATGGCTTGAAACCCTGGATCTATAAACGTATATATGTGTTCTAAAGTACTTCGTTTGGGACTATTTTAGAGAAGGCGATAATCGCCAAAGGTGGTAGTGAGGCTCTCAGCCAGTACCACAAAGACAAGAAGAATAAGGGGAAGGTTGATGGGGGAGTGAAGATAGAAGGAGCCAGCGGGAGTGGTGAGGGACAGAAGCGGAAAGTGTTTAACTTTGGGAATACCAGAGTGAAACAAGGAGATCCAAAGAAGAGAATGGAGGCATCCAAAACCTATGGGAAGACTCATCTTGGAGTCTATCTCAAGGGGAAGGTTGTATGCTACAATTGTGGACATGAGGGGCATATTTCACCTAACTGTTCAAGTCCGAAGAAAAACAATGGATGCTTTGTGTGTGGGTGATGAGTGAGTTTTATAGACAAGAATTAGATACATTCGGGCTTAATTTATTGTTATTCACAAGTCTTTTAGAATAGTTTTTAAGTGTTTATGTTCATTCATGCATGTTTTATGTTGTTTTGTAGGAATTGGAACAAAAGTTACTTGGATCGACGTTCGGGGTGGCTAGATTTGCGTTTTTGGCTTGCCATCTATATAACAGTCACTTCAGAGCCAATTTGAGTATAGCTACCAACCTTATTTCAAAAATCTTAAAGAATGAAAGTTGTAGAGCTACTTCTCCTCTTTCCGGATTATCTTGAATAATCAAAATCGGAGTTCGGACGAAGAAGTTATGACCATTTTCCCAAAGGACGTCGGAGCAAAAAATGTCAGAACTTGGGGCCAGCGCCGGAGCACCCAAAATAGGCCTATGTCCAGCTCCCAGGCGCTGGGGAGCAGGTTTTGAGCGTCAAGCCCAGCGCTGGGGCGCTGGGGAAGGGCTTGGTGATGGCCTGGACGCGTTTTTGTGCGAATTTTGACACCTTTTTTACTCTAAATTAGATTGGGTTTGTTCCTAAGCTTAAAATTTGACTTGTAATCTATAAATACATGATGTAAGGCATAAAATAAAGAGAGAATACATAGATTAGACTAGATTAAAGACTCCATTAAATTAGAATCCAAACCCTAGTTCTTAATTAGCCATTGGAGATTGAAGCAAATTGAAGAACACCTTTGAAAGCGAAGCGAGCAAGCAAGAAGCGAGAGGGGAGCATCGATTTCTTGACAACAAGATTCTATTCTCTTCTCTTATCATACTTTTATCTTTTAATGTCTATTCAATTGTGGATTCTTGATTTTAATTCATTAATTATGAACTAACTCTTTCATTAAGATTTCAATTGAACTTTTTATGATTATGAATTGATTATTTGATTTATTTCAATTATTTATGTTGAAGTGAATTGTTCATCTTGCTTTGAGTTTATTGATTAATTATCTTATCAGTAATTACCTTGTTACTCTAGAAGGAATTGAGAAAGGAATTCTAGGGTTAGAACTGGGCATGGTGACATGTGACTTAGTTATTTGCACAGTGAATAATTAGGTTTGTGAATAGAATGAGAATATCTATTTGCCGCATGTAACACATAAGGAATTGGGATTGTAGTGAGTTTAATTCAATTATTTTGCATAGAGATATAGCAAAATTAACTTGGATTAAATAGAAGGCAAATGATCACTTGAGAAAGGGCTTTTAGCATTTGAGAATTCCTGTTAACAATTCAGTAGACATAATAATTGGGATAATTGAATAATTGATTTAAAAATCATAATTGGGGATATTGGAGTCTTAATCTTTATTTATCTGAATTCATTCGTTAAAATCTTAGTTTTATTTATTTGAATTAATTGTCTTAATCAAAATTTGCAATTGTTTAAATAAAATTGATTTGGTTACTAGTTAGTAATTGGTAATTTTTATTAAATAATTCCTCGTGGGAACGATACTCTACTTTCACTTTATTACTTGTTGACCGTGTATACTTGCACGTATTCATTGATTGCAAAATAGATCAACAAGTTTTTGGCGCCGTTGTCGAGGAATTAATTTAATAATTATTTTCCAATATTAAATTCAATCAAATTAGTCTTAATTTAAACATTTTTATTTTTTTATTTTTAATTCTCTTCCTATATTTCTCTCTTTTTAGGTACCATGGATGACTTTGCGTATCAATGGCAATACACAAACATGACTCACCCAAGGGAAGCGGAGATTGACAAACTCGAGAAACGTTTTGCATTGTCAGCACAGATGGAGACACTTTCGAGGATGTTTGAAGCTTTTGAAGCTCATCGTCATCAAAGTGTGGCGGTTACTTGTGATTATTGTGCTAGAAATCATATGAGTCATCAATGCGCCATCAGTTTCGAGTCGGTACAGTATAGTGGCGATTATCCCAACAGTTATGTCTATCCCAACAACTATCATCAGGATTGGGGGTATCACCCGGATTTTTCATGGAGTAACAATCAAGATCAATTTTATGCTCCAAGTCCAACATACCCACCGGATTTCTCGTGTCCACCTTCACTACAACAAGAAGAACATTCAAATTGGGAGGAAGCCTTGGAAAAAGTTATTAAAGCTTCTGAAAAAGAGAACGAGGAACATGAGAAGAAAATTAATCAAATAGAGCTTAATATGAATAAAATAGAGCTAAATATGCAAAGCCAAAGTGCGTCGATCAAGAATTTAGAAAATTAATTGGGGCAGATAGCACATGCGTTGAACAACCGTCCTCAATACACTTAGCTCTATGACATGGATGACGAGACTAATGATGAGCCCGAACCAAATCTGCAACTAGATGAGCCACAAGATGTTGAAAGAGAGGAAACAATTGGGAACCAAGAAAAGGAGATCGATGAAGATTTAACTATAAGATTTAAGGAAGATGAACCGATTTCGTTAGTATCCCATGTGCCTTCTCCACCAAAGTTCAAGAATCCGGGCAATTTTACAAAACCATGCCCAATTGGCAGTCATGTCGTCGGCAAAGCTCTTTGTGACATAAGAGCTAGTACAGTTGTGGAGTCATGGTGGGATGAAAAGGAGAAGATAGAGGAAGACTCCATTATGTTTATTAAGCTTCAATGCCCCAATCTAATCATAGACATAATGGAGAAAACACCTAGTTATTGGACGTTCTCAATAGGGATCCTATCTACAAAGAGCATGCTAGGTGACTTTAATTCAAGGGTCTTTACTAATGGGAACCTCCCAAAAGAGACATTGCTTCGATGGATGGAGGGTCCTCTCAATTTTCGTAGGGAATTGGATAGAAATTGAAGAAGTCAGTGAGACTATAAAACAAGCGCTTATTGGGAGGCAACCCAAGTTTAATTTTTATTTTTAGTTTTTATTAGGTTTTATATTAGTAGTTTTGAATTTGCATTTATTTAGAATTTAATAAAACTGCTTCTATCATGGTTTTACAGGTTATTCAAGTTAAATTCAAGTGTGGTGCCCAATTTGTTCCATGTGCTTAGCCTATTCTCCATACTTAGGGGACAAGGAGGAAGATTGCTATATTTTCAGGGAAGTCCTCTACTTTAATTTTTTCTATTTCAGCCATCGAGGACAATGTCTAGTTTAAGTTTGGGGGTACTTTAGTGTCGTATTGCATATAGTTAGTTATCTGCATAGTAGTTCATTTTTTTTATGTGTTAGCATTGTTTTTTTTAGGTTGCATATAATACATGGTAGTTATTTGCATATTCATATATGTGTTGCATTAGTATGTGTTGAGGTAGTATAATTGCATTTTTTTTTTGCATGAATCTGTGCGATAGGTTGGTGTGGTCTTAGCTCGACCTATGATAAGATTGGTATTAATTGTTAACTTGAACAGTGTTGATAATTAATGACGAGTGTTAATTTTAATCATGATGATAATCTGAGCCTGTCTTAAACTTATGTAACCGATTAGCACTTAAAGTTTAATTGTTTTAATCCACTTGGTTCAAGGGTTTCATAATTTATTTCTGAGGGAAAATCTTGGTTAAAATTTAAGGAAATTAGTGAACTAGTAGTAAAGGTTAGAATGATGCAAAAGCTTGAGTTTGGGGGAATCTATGGGATATATATATTACAAAAAGAAAAAAAATGAAAAACAAAAAAAGAAGAAAAAAGAAAAGAAAAGAGATGATGAAAAAGAAAAAAAAAGAGAATAAACACCGTGGCATGCTTGTCTAGTTTTGTGGCCTTTGTTACTTGTTTAAGTAAGCCCGAGGGGATTGTCTTTACACCTAGCGCCCTAAGGTCTTAATAGCTTGGGATTCGTTGGTCGAAAGCTCGTTAAGGTAGCACTGAAAAGCCTAAGGGAATAAGACATTGCACAACCATGAGAAAAAAAAATACGAGAAAGTGCAAAAATGCCCTCGTGATTGAATAAGAGTATAAATAAATCCTGTATTTACCTTAAGACTTTGGTAATTGCTTAGTTTTAACCGGAGTTGTCATGTTCACAAAAGTAATTGAATTGGAACTGAAATTTTCCTTCTAAGAAGTTTGTTATGTGATTATCTTGAACTGTGGTTGGTTAGAATGGTTAACAAGCACACACACAACATGGGTGATGACAGGTTTGGATTAACTAATTGGTTAGAGTTATGGATTTTGACTTGATTGGATATATTGTTTGAGTACCCGTGGTATCTTTGAGGCCTGTTGCAATATATCATACTGATTTATTACTCGGTTCGTAGGTATATTAGGATGTAGATCATGCATATGCATTCATTTAGTTGAGTTCGTTTGTTTATTTTTAGTTTTTTTGTATTTTTTCTTGAGGACAAGCAAAGGTTTAAGTTTGGGGGTATTTGATGAGTGAGTTTTATACACAAGAATTGGATACATTCGGGCTTAATTTATTGTTGTTCTCAAGTCTTTTAGAATAGTTTTTAAGTGTTTGTATCCATTCATGCATGTTTTATGTTGTTTTGTAGGAATTGGAACAAAAGTAACTTGGATCGATGTTCGGGGTGGCTAGATTCGCGTTTTCAGCTTGCCATTTACACAACAGTCACTTAAGAGCCAATTTGAGTATAGCTCCCGACATTATTTCGAAAAACATAAAGAATAAAAGTTAAAGATCTACGTCTCCTCTTTCCGAATCATCTTGAATCATTGAAATCGGAGTTCGGACAAAGAAGGTATGACCATTTTCCCAAAGGACGTCAGAGGAGAAAATGTCAGAACTTGGGGCCAGCACCGGGGCGCCCAAAATAGTCCTATGCCCAGCGGCAAGAACCACTGGGAGCAGGTTTTGATGTCAAAACCAGTATTTGAAAGTGATTGAGGAAGAGCTTAGTGATGGCTCGAACAGCGTTTTGGGCGAATTTTGACACCGTTTTGACTCAAAATTGGACTGGGTTTGTTCCTAAGCTTAAAATTTGACTTGTAATCTATAAATACATGATGTAAGGCATAAAATAAAGAGAGAATACATAGATTAGACTAGATTAAACACTCAATTAAATTAGAATCTAAACCCTAGTTCTTAATTAGCCATTGGAGATTGAAGCAAATTGAAGAACACTGAAGATCAAGAGCAAGAGCAAGAGGGAGCATCGATTTTTGACAACAGATTCTATTCTCTTCTCTTATCATACTTTTATCTTTTAATGTCTATTCAATTGTGGATTCTTGATTTTAATTCATTAATTATGAACTAACTCTTTCATTAAGATTTTAATTGAACTTTTTATGATTATGAATTGATTATTTGATTTATTCCAATTATTTAAGTTGAAGTGAATTGTTCATCTTGCTTTGAGCTTATTAATTAATTATCTGATCAGTAATTACCTTGTTACTCTAGAAGGAATTGAGAAAGGAATTCTAGGGTTAGAACTGGGCATGGTGACATGTGACTTAGTTATTTGCACAGTGAATAATTTGGTTTGTGAATAGAATGAGAATATCTATTTGCCGCATGTAACACATAAGGAATTGGGATTGTAGTGAGTTTAATTCAATTTTTTTTGCATAGAGATATAGCAAAATTAACTTGGATTAAATAGAAGGCAAATGATCACTTGAGAAAGGGCTTTTATCATTTGAGAATTCCTGTTAACAATTCAGTAGACATAATAATTGGGATAATTGAATAATTGATTTAAAAATCATAATTGGGGATATTGGAGTCTTAATCTTTATTTATCTAAATTCATTCGTTATAATATTAGTTTTATTTATTTGAATTAATTGTCTTAATCAAAATTTGCAATTGTTTATATAAAATTGATTTGGTTAAGAGTTAGTAATTGGTAATTTTTATTAAATAATTTCTCGTGGGAATGATACTCTACTTTCACTTTATTACTTGTTGACCGTGTATACTTGCACGTATTTATTGATTGCGAAATCGATCAACAGTGGGTCAATTGACCACATGGTAAAGAACTGCCCGAAGAAGGGGACGAACGAGAATAAGGGCGCTAATAGCGGTAAGTTAGTTATTAGTGGTCCAACGTAGCCGAGTAGGTTGTTGACCCGTACCTTTAACATGACAGTCCAAGATGTAGTTGCATCAGGGGACATAGTCACAGGTATTATTCCAATCAATGACATAAATGCTTACATGTTGTTTGATTCGGGTGCTACTTGTTCGTTTATAGCATGTGATTTTGCTACACGATTAGGATTACTTCCCGAAAAGTTTCCTATACCTTTAAATATTAAGGTAGCAAATGAAGGGATAATTCCTATTGAAGATATTCATAGAAGTTGTTGCGTAGACACACGAGGTTCTAAATTATCGGTAGATTTAATACCGATAAAGTTAGCAGAATTCGATGTAATTCTTGGAATGGATTGGTTGGTTAACCATGGGGCAATTATTGATTGTTAGAAGAAATATGTGAACATTAGAATGTTGAGACAACCTCAGGTAGTATTTTATGGGAATAGATTGTCGGGGCGTTCGTGTTGTCTTATTATAACATAAACTAGGAAATTATTGAGGAAGTGATGTGTAGGTTATCTGTGTCATGTTGTGGATACCCAGAGAGGGGTAGAAATTATAGAACAAATACCTATAGTTAAAGAATTCACGGATGTATTTCCAAGTGAATTGTCGTTTCTTCCAACGGATAGGGAGACCGAGTTTGTAATAGACACTATGCCAGGAGCGACACCAGTTTCCAGGGCACCGTATCGTATGGTGCCAGTGGAGATGAAGGAGTTAATGGTATAATTACAAGAACTGTTGGATAGAAAGTACATATAACCTAGTGATTCGCCGTGGGGAGCACCGATACTATTTGTAAAGAAGAAGGACAGATCGTTAAGACTTTGTATCGACTACAGAGAGTTGAAAAAGTTAACGATAAAGAATAAATACCCATTGCCCGTGATCGATGATCTTTTTAATCAGTTAAAAGGGGCTAAGTATTTTTCTAAAATAGATTTAAGGACGGGGTATCACCAGTTGAAGGTTAGAAAGGAGGATGTACCAAAGATAGTATTCATGACTCGTTATGGTCATTACGATTTCTGGTGATGTCATTTGGGTTGACTAATGCACCAGCTGCATTTATGGATATGATGAATAGAGGGTTCAAACAAAATTTGGAAAAGTTCGTCGTGGTGTTTATCGATGATATTCTAGTCTATTCTAAGATGCCAGAAGATCATGCTGAACACCTAAGAATATTGTTGGAGACACGAAGGAAGGAGAAGTTGTATGCAAAGTTCACAAAGAGTGAATTTTGGTTAGAAAAGGTATAATTTTTAGGTCATGTTATTGAACATGAGGGGATTTTGGTAGATCCAACAAAGGTGGAAGCCGTGATGAATTAGGAACAACCGAAAATGTTAACTGAGCTACGGAGTTTCCTAGGGTTAGCGTGATACTATCAGAGATTCATCAAGGATTTTTCAAAGATAGCTACTCCGTTGACTAACTTGACAAGGAAGACGTTGAAATACGTGTGGACAGATAAATGCGAAGAAAGTTTTCAGGAACTGAAGAAGAGAATGAGTGAAGCACTTGTTTTGTCATTACCTGATGACACATGAATTTTGTAGTTTATAGCGATGTTTCATATAGAGGACTTGGTTGTGTGCTCATGCAGCATGGCAAAGTCATTGTGTATGCATCAAGGTAGTTGAAGGATTATGAGAAAGTTTACCTTATTCATGATCTGGAACTGGCCACAGTAGTTTTTGCCTTAAAGATATGGAGACATTATATTTACGGAGAGAAATGTGAGATATACATAGACCATAAGAGTCTAAAATATATCTTCACACAGAAGGAGTTAAATATGGGAAAGAGAAGATGGCTCGAATTGATAACGGATTATGACTCTGAAATCCTGTATCACCCTGGAAAAGCCAATGTAGTTGTCGATGCCTTAAGTAGAAAGGGTCGGGAGAAGTTATCTATGTTAACGGCTCAAACTAAGTTAATATCAGAGATGGCTAGGATGGAAATAGAACTGAAGTTGCCAAGTGAATCGGGGTAGAGACTTTTTGCGATAGAGATTCAATCTACAATTGTAGAGAGAGTCAAGGAGGTGCAGCTCAAAACTGATGAGTGTAACCAGATGAAGAAGCGGTTAGCCAATGAAAAAGATATTAAGTACAGTCTTGATAACGAGGGGTTATTGAGATTGGAAGGAAGAATTTGGGTTCCGAATGAGACAAAATTAAAGGAGAAAGTATTACAAGAGGCTCATAGTTTGGGGTTTTCGATTCATCTTGGGAGTACTAAGATGTATCAAGACCTTCGATAGAGTTTTTGGTGGTCGAAAATGAAGAGAGAGATAGCTGAGTATGTAAGTAGGTGCTTAACTTGTCAGAAAGTTAAAGCCGAACATCAATGACCAAGTGGCTTGTTACAGTCATTGGAGATCTAGAGAGGAAGTGGGAGCATATCATGATGGGCTTTATGGTGGGACTTCCGACTACAACGAAAGGGTATGATGCGATTTGGGTAATAGTGGACCGATTGACGAAGTCGGTTCACTTTTTTCCAATAAAGGTCAAGTATAACTTGGACCAGTTAGCTAAACTTTATGTTAAGGAAATAATTTCCAGACATGGAATACCAATTTCGATTTTCAGATCGTGATCCATGATTCACATTGAACTTTTGGAGAAGTCTACAGGAGCATTTGGGAACGCAATTAAAGCTGAGTACGACGTATCATCCACAAACTGATGGATAGAGCGAGAGAACAATTCAAATGTTAGAAGATATGTTAAGATCTTGTGTCATGGATTTCAAGGGTAGTTGGGATGATCATCTACCATTACTAGAGTTTGCGTATAACAATAGTTATCATCTAAGTATAGGTATGCTGCCTTATGAAGCCTTATAAGGAAGAAAGTGCAGAACACCATTATATTAGGACGAAGTGGGAGAACGCCGAATGCTATGACCTGAATTGGTGCAGCAAACAACGGATCTTATCAAACTGATACGAATGCGTCTAGTAGTAGCTTAAGACAGACAAAAGAAATTTACAGATTTGCATCGAGTAAATAGAGAATTTGAAGTAGGCTCGTATGTATTTCTAAAGGTATCTCCTTGGAAAGGAAATATATGCTTTGGAAAGAAGGGAAAGCTAAGTCCCAAGTTTATAGGACCTTTTTAGATATTATAAATGGTAGGAGAGGTAGCTTACGTGTTAGCCTTACCTCCAGACTTAGAACAAATACATAATGTGTTTCATGTATCTGTGTTGTGACACCCCCAAATCTGGTACTTCCATTTCCACAGGATTTGGTGTTCACTGTACAAACATCATCTATCTATCTACCCATAAATAAATTCAAACCATACAATAGATAGAAATAAATAATAAATCTCCCCTAATGGGGTTACATCAACTGCATAATAAATAAATCCCAGGTTGCTCTAACCTTAAAACATCTGTGCGGAATCATAAACAAATAATAAGTCTTAAGTAACATCAAGTCTAAACATCATTAAATAACCACATAAATAAAATAGTCTTCATTACTTGCTAATCTTGTTCTTACCTTTACTAGTGGAAGGCTCGTTTGCTCTTTTGTTCTTAACTGCAATGTTATTATTACGCAAGAGTGAGCACGATTGCCCACAAGTATAACAATATAACGAATGAATAATAACATGCGAATAAATTAAAGTCTTCTGAAATAGGAAACTCAGGTTTTGAATCAAGAATGAATTGCAAGAGACAAAAGAACTTCTGAGGGTCATAAGACCTTGAACTATGTCCTAGGTTGTCAAGTGTTTATAGTTGAAACCTTTAACAGTCATAAGACTATGGACTCATCTTCTCGTACTTAGGGGTTCAGCCCTTAGTACCATACTGTGCACAATATCTTAATGCTAACGCATAAGTAATCCCCTTTATAGGGTTGTTCATCTCAGTTTGACATTCGAGTCCGCACCAAAGGAAGTTTGGTTTGGATAATTCATCAAGGGTTCTGAAATTTAGAACGCTCATCAACTATGGACTAGTCGAATCATTAAGGGTTCGCTAGTCTAACAAGCTTTAACAATAACTTATAACTTAATTTGAATAACAATCTCAAGAGGTATACAATAGAATAAGTATTGTATAACAGCATCATGCTTGAAAGATTTATAACAAAACAGACTTAGTCAATAATAATGAGGACTTGCTCAATGTAGAAAAGTGAATTAATCAACTTATAAAACGATAACAAGTAGGGTTAGGAAACTTGCCTCGTGCGTAGATTACAAGTTAATAAAACTTGTTCTTTGAATTAAATCCTACATATCATTTACGTTCACAATACTAGTCAATTATAACGTGCTAACCATCACTTGAATTCAAGACTATACTTAGTCAAATTACCACACTTGTTTTCATGTAATATTATACTATACGAATAACAAGCTAATTATATAATCAAGAATTCAATTAACATGTAAATGTATTAATGACATGATAAAAACCTATTTTAATATATCATTGTATGTCTAATGAGTCTTTATAATCATTAGGTTAAGTTGCTATCACATTTGTATACTTGAACACTTAAGAAAAATATTTTCTGGACATTCTGCTAAGTGGTATTTACCATTTCACAGACTGGTCGTATGGTATGACTGCTTATTGCATACCGCTACCGACATACTTGGCGCCAGGCACGGGACTTCGATTCGAGTTGGTGTCGCGGCGCGAAACTCCATATTTTGATTCCCAGTTCGCGAAGAACACAGAGTTTAGCGAATTAAACACTACAAGATCGTTAATTTCCCCAAATCAAACATACCCACAAGATAGAATTTATACATAATCATTACCCAATATTTATAGAGTGATTTTACCCATTAAAACACAAAATTACAGAATTAAATTATGCAAAATTGTACTGTTCTTGAACAAAAACATAGAATTTAATACTACGGATTCGTTATAAGACCAAATCCAACCATTCAAGTTTCATTTTTTTCGTTTTAGCATGCATAATCATATACAAGTGGAAATTTTGCAGAACACTTTATGTTTGACATATTAAAATCACGTATAAGGCCATATGGTCATATAACATACTCTGAAATCTTTTACTGTATAATTTCATGAAATTGATTATATAGAAAAAACCTATATAATATACAATAAAACATGTTATGTTAATCATATTATTACATATATCCATATAACAACAAAATTTCCCATTTACAGAGATTTAACAGAAGTCTTAAGAGCCATATTCATAAAACTAAATGACGTAAAATATGAATTGGGTTGAAGAGATTGCCCAAGCGTAGAGTGTAGTTTGCAGAAGATGAATTCCCTCTTAACTCTTTATTAATCACACACTAAAATTTCTCAAACTCACTCTGAAATTTCTCTGGCTCTCAGTTAACTCTAAATTGAAGAATACGTAATATCAAATAACTAAGTCCTTATGCGCAGAGTTGAGGTCAGTTACTCCATACGTGGTTTAACTGCCCCCAACTCCTCTTAAGGCCTCATTTGGCTAGCAAGTATAGGTTTCAAACTATTTAATTTATTAAAAACTTTATCATATAGTTGTTAGGTTTGTAATATTCATGGGCGCAATCAAATTGCAAAAATAATGCGGAAGCGTGTAAAAATCAGAGTTTAAAATTTTTACAAACCATATACCCGGATCACCCTTTATGCATAATTATTAATTAAACGAAAAGATAAAGAATAAATCATACCCTTGAAGATCGAGCTTCCTCAGGTACAAGTTCACCTCCAAATCCTTTCGAGTTCAATCTTGAATCCACCGGGTTTGGTTCCTTCCTTTGATCAACGTTAGCCACCCAAATGTTTGGCCTCTAGAGGTGATCCACCAAGGAAGAAGAAAATTCAAGAAGAAGATGGGGTATTGGCTCAAACCCTAGTTTTTCCTATCTCTATAGAAAAAGGGCGTACTCTCCAACAAATTGGAATTATTACGTACTAGTAAAAGTCAACAACCCTCTTCACCCATAATAAGACTCCTCTTATTTATAGATGTGGGCAACCCACCTTAACAATTAAGGAATTGGATTTTATTTAATTAATTAAATTTTTTTAATTAATTAAGCTCCTTAATCTTATTAGGGATAATTAATTAAACTCCTTTAACTAATTTTCCTTCCTAATCCAATTAGGAATAAATGAGAGTACTTATATTAAATTAATTCCTAAACTCTTTTAGAAATTAAAATAATAATAATTGTAATAATATTAATAAGACTCCTCTTATTAATTTATATTTAATATTTCTAAAATATTAAATAATAAATATTAAGCTATTTAATTTATTCTATCACCATAGATTAAATTAAATATACTTAACATATTATTACGATTATGCCATTAACTTCTTAAATAATTATTCTTCCTTTTATGGTGTGACCCTTTAGGTTCTCCATATTAAACCGGTTGTGAATAAATCAATTAGAACAATTAATTTATTTAAATAAATAAATAAACATTCTTATTTAAATAAATAATATTTATTCTACAATAGGATAAGCCTCCCTAGCGATCAACGACTTTCCAGATAATATAGATTTCAACATTAATCATAAAAGAACCTTTGAGTAAATAGTTACCGTACAATTCAATCCTTCCACCATACAATGTCCCAATTAAATATAAGACATGGAATTACTGTCAAGTCTTATTTTATTTAATTATATGTATTTCGATCCTTAAATGCACAACTCCAAATAATGCTAATTAGAAACTCCTTTCTAATTTCATTACGCCTTAACCAGGACTACCGGGTTGTCATTTATCGAATCACATAGGACATTTCTCTTTTTATTAGAAGTGGTAGATTCTTTATTGATCATACATTATCTCCATGTATAACTTATTATACCCAAGCATACCCTTTGATATACCCTAAGGGTCTTAAGGAATAAGTCAAAGTATAACTCATCATACATAAGATACTATGATGATCTCAAGTCCAAGGATTACTTGTACTACTATCACTACAGAAATTCCTATCGACAGCAAATAAAACTCCATTAGGTATTCCTTAGCGAGCCACGTTCAATGAACTTATTCTCTAATAAGCACCTACATACTTGCTTTAGTGTCTCCACACAAATGATCATGAGATCAATCATCCTCATCCAATGAGCAAGCAACGATATGTACCAATCTATCCGGATTCACTAATCCCCAATTTAGTAATCCAATGATTGGGAACTATTTTAGTTTTAAGCTTTCTAAGAATTTAGATCTCATTAGAATGATCATCATCATTATTCTAAAAGCATTGCTTAAAACTATGGGTTTATCACATATTATAAAACAAAGATCATGTAGATAATTAAAAGCCTTTAATAAATTAATACTTTTTATTAATAAATGAATAAGATTGTTAAAAAGTATATGCTTTATCATCAAACATGATTGGCTTGTGTGCATATTACTTTCAATCTCCCACTTGCACTAAAGCCAATCGTCATGGTATCTCATACTCTTCTTCTCTAAGTGACGATTATCCTGCTGTTGGATAAGCTTTAGTTAATGGATATGTAATGTTGTTCATGAGAGTCCACTATCTCTATAGTGATTTTCCATCTTTCAATGATTCTAATAATCAAATGAAAGTGCCACAACGCATGTTTAGATCCAAGATGAGACTTATAGTATTTTGTGGTTCTTGAACTCTTCAAGATCTATTATCCTCCCACTAGCCCCTTCAATGATAAACACCTTTATCTTAGAAGGCAGCGTGTTTCGCAACAAACACCTTTTGCTAAGTAGGATTATAGAACATATACCCTAAACTTACTTTAGGATGTCCCACAAATCGACACTTATAAAATCTTGTCCCAAGCTTATCCTTTGAAACCTTTTCACATAAGTTGGACAAACCCTTATCTTAACATACTTAAGATTAGGAATCCTCCCATCCCCATAACTTTTATGGAGTCTTGGGGCCGGATTTTGAGATTACCTTTTAAATAGATATGTCGACCATTTCTAGGACATGATCCTGAAGGATCTTTGGAATGTCGGTAAAATCATTATGGACCGCACCATGTCCAATAAGGTACGATTTTTCATTCAGATACATCAATCAATTATTGCGTATTAGGATGTGTCCATTATGAGAAAACCATTTGAGATGATCTAGAAACTTATTGCACAAGTGTTTATTCCTTGATCTAATCAAAGAATCTTAATACTTTGCCAATTTGTTTCACTTTTGAATTCTTTGAACCTTTCAAATAATTCACACTTGTATTTCAGCAAATACACACATTCAACTCTTTGAATGATCATCTCCTTTTCTTGTACTAGTTTGTTCAATTTGCAAAATTAATTTTCACGTAAGTCAAGTATACAAAATTTATTAAGTAATATTCCAGTTCTAAACAAAACATTATTATTATAAATAGAACAACAATTGTTTTTAATTATAATACCATAGATTTCATTGTCCAACAATAAAATGGAAATAATATTTTTTAACAAGAACTAGAATACAATAACAACTTATTGACTTAATATATTTGCCCGTAGGCAGTGCTAAACTATAAGTTTCTATGGCTAATGTTGCAACCTTTGCTTCATTTCCCACACATAGGATTACTTATATTTGTTTAGCTTTCTACTTCTGTTTGGTCCTTTTATAAATCTATATTTATGATAACCAAAGTTGGTATCCAATACCTAAGTAGAACCTCGACTTAAAGAAAAAATTTATTTTAAATCATGAACAAATTTGTATTTGCAACCGAAACTTCACTAAGCTTCTTTGGTTATCCTCTGCAAGATGCTTCTCGCAGTTTCTTTCCAAAGGTCCGGGCTTATTGCGGTGGAAGCAAACTCCTTTGCTATTCAGATATCGCTTTTGTTCTTATTATCCTTTGTTTTTGCCTTTCTATTTACCTTCTTTGAATCATTCTTCTTTTCAGAAGATCCTTTGGCCCCTACCATTAAGACTTGATCTTTCTTGGTTGGAAAGTGACTCTCAACATTTTTCAATATGTTAAGCAAATCAAATGAAGGCGATATCTAGCTTGTTCATATGAAAAATTCATAACAATTATGAAAGGAGTCCGGGAGTGAGTGCAAGATCAAATCTTGGCTCAACTCTCCATCCATGACAAAACCAGTTGTCCTAATTGATCAATCAAATTGATCATGTTAAGAACTTTTATCTGTACTGTAGTGTCATCGGTCATTCTAATTCGGAAGAGCTCCTTAGATATCTGATATCTATCAGTCCTACTTTCCTCACTATCAACTACTTGATATGCAGGAATATAGTAGAAGCATCCATAGTTTCATGCTGACGCTGAAGCTCGTTACTCATAGATGCGAGCATGATGCATTGAGCCAACTGTGCATCATCTTTGCCACTTTCTAAAAGTAGCAATGTCTTCCTCAGAGGCATTGTCTGCAACCATTGCAGGGATAGGCGTATTAAGGATATAAGATAGCTTTTCAACTATGAGAACTATTCTCAAATTCCTTAACCAATCCATTTAATTCGGTCCGATTAAATAGCATCTAATATGCTTCGCAGTGATAGTAATTTAGACATTGTAAAATTCTGTAAATGAATTTGTAATTAACAACATTTTAACATACATTCTTTTATTAATTACCAAAATAAATTAGGTCTTGTTTTAAATTGGTATCTCCCACTATTTTCTTCAAACTATATTACCCTCACTTATATAGTTCGGCAAAATCTAATTAAAGATTTGCTAGTGAGAATAAGGATCCCATTTCAAATGTATATAGCCTTGTGGTGACACAACAAACTATATATAAATAAATAGGTAGACAACTTTTGTCAATTACATCAACTATGCAACTCCTTTTCTTTTGCCTCTTAGATTATTTTGATCAAGTGGTGGCACATCCGAATCAAAATTATCCAAGTTAAGTCCGACCTAGCACTCCATATATTCAAAAAGAAAAATATCATCCTTGTGGTGACACAACAAAACAATATTGTTCAATTTTCTTTATAAGCATCAAATGTGATAAATTAACATCTTAAATACTTAATACTTGCCTTGTGGTGACACAACAAACTCATATTAAATATTTAATACTCTATTAAATTTATCATGCTAGAAAGCTTAACGCTCGATATTCCAAATATCTTTGAACGCTTAGGACTTAATATAAAAAATTTGAGGGATTTATTATTAAATTTGTCTCTCATCTTGTTTAGCGCATGCATATATATATATAAAATACGCGTCGTATTAATTAACATGCTAAGCATGTTTGCATAATATATAATATATATATATAGTATAGCATGCACATATAGAATACTATATTCTACTCGGATTGATTATGGACTTTTATTCTAGTTTGGTTCACTAGAGCCATCAAGTGAACCAAAAGGTCAAACCCTAGGGTGCAAGAAATAATATTTAAATATAACTATTACATTTAAACCCGGGTTCCATTACAAACGGGTCTTCAAGCGCTCCTTGCTCCTTGATCTCCGATTTTTCAAATTAATTCTAACTATTCCTATTACAAAACTATTTAAAATAAATAGAAGCCTTGATCGTGATCGAGGGAAGTATATAGGAGGAGATAGAATTTACATTAAGAAAAATTAGAGAAGACGAGGTACGCAGACCCCATTTAATAAAACCCATACATTCATGCATCCAACTAAAATAAAATCCAATCGCATCGGTCAATAGTCCATAATCAATCCCATTTATTATCATACACATCACCATATGCATCAATAAATAACATTCATCTCATGAATAATAAAAACATTTAATATATATATTGATATCATTTAATGGGCAAATTTAGTTAGTATAAAATCTATTTTTGAATCAAAATAAACTCCTTTATTTTAATCCAAATTTAAATCAAAATAAAACTATTTTATTTTAATTTATCTAATTTTGAATAAAATAAACTATTTTATTTTAATCAAAATTTTAATCAAAATAAACTCCTTTATTTTAATTAATTATGGAATCTAATTCCATGTATATAAAAAAAATCTTTAATTAAAATAAACTCTTTTATTTTAATTAATTATGGAATCCAATTCCATGTAAAAAAAATCTTTTATTAAAGGAAACACGAATATTCTTTCTATTCACAAATAAACTCCTTTATTTTGAATAATATGAAATCTTATTTCATATTTAAATAAACTCCTTTATTTAAGGAAACATGGATTCTCTTTCCTATTCACAAATAAACTCTTTTATTTTGAATAATATGAAATCTATTTCATATCTAAATAAACTCCTTTATTTAAGGAAATTAGGCAATCCAATTTCAACTCCAATTAGTTAGCATGGAATCCAATTCCAACTCTAATTAGTTAGCATGAAATTCATTTTAAATTAAAATAAACTTTTTAAAATTAAAATAAACTTTTTATTTTAAGATTAAAATAAACTTTTATTTATATATATTATATATATATATATTATAAATTAAAATTAAAATAAACTCTTTTTATTTTAATTATAAAATAATATTTTAAAATTAAAATATAATATATATATATATATATAATATATATATATATATATATATATATATATATATATATATATATATATATATAATATAATAACCGTACAACACAACAAAAAAAAAAATAACTCCTGACTTCCTTAAAATTAAGAAGCACGTGAATCTCCTGTTGAATCCAATATTAATCAGCATCACGTTATTTGAGAATATATAATATATATTAAATCAGCCACGAATTTGAGAATATATAATATATATTAAATCAGCCAAACAACACCGATCATACAGATTGACCACGGGTTCAGACAAAAAAAATAATCAGGATTCGCGAACCTTTTTTTTTATTATTATTTTTTTTAATAAATTTTATACAATAAATTATGCCCAATTAAATTGTTCTAAACACATATCAATATACATATTAAATTTAAAACAATTAATAATTCGCATAAAGGTTTGGCTCTGATGCCACTGTTAGGTTTGTAATATTCATAAATATGGCTAAATCAAATTGCAAAAATAATGCTAAGCGTGTAAAAATCGAGTTTAAAATTTTTACAAACCATATACCCGGATCACCCTTTATGCATAATTATTAATTAAACGAAAAGATAAAGAATAAATCATACCCTTGAAGATCGAGCTTCCTCGTGTACAAGTTCACCTCCAAATCCTTTTCGCTCAATCTTGAATCCACCGGGTTTGGTTCCTTCCTTTGATCAACGTTAGCCACCCAAATGTTTGGCCTCTAGAGGTGATCCACCAAGGAAGAAGAAAATTCAAGAAGAAGATGGGGTATTGGCTCAAACCCTAGTTTTTCCTATCTCTATAGAAAAGGGCGTACTCTCCAACAAATTGGAATTATTACGTACTAGTAAAAGTCAACAACCCTCTTCACCCATAATAAGACTCCTCTTATTTATAGATGTGAGCAACCCACCTTAACAATTAAGGAATTGGGTTTTATTTAATTAATTAAATTCTTTTAATTAATTAAGCTCCTTAATCTTATTAGGGATAATTAATTAAACTCCTTTAACTAATTTTCCTTCCTAATCCAATTAGGAATAAATGAGAGTACTTATATTAAATTAATTCCTAAACTCTTTTAGAAATTAAAATAATAATAATTGTAATAATATTAATAAGACTCCTCTTATTAATTTATATTTAATATTTCTAAAATATTAAATAATAAATATTAAGCTATTTAATTTATTCTATCACCATAGATTAAATTAAATATACTTAACATATTATTACGATTATGCCATTAACTTCTTAAATAATTATTCTTCCTTTTATGGTGTGACCCTTTAGGTTCTCCATATTAAACCTACCAGAATAAATCAATTAGAACAATTAATTTATTTAAATAAATAAATTAAACAATTAATTTATTTAAATAAATAATATTTATTCTACAATAGGGATAAGCCTCCCTAGCGATCAACGACTTTCCAGATAATATAGATTTCAACATTAATCATAAAAGAACCTTTGAGTAAATAGTTACCGTACAATTCAATCCTTCCACCATACAATGTCCCAATTAAATATAAGACATGGAATTACTGTCAAGTCTTATTTTATTTAATTATATGTATTTCGATCCTTAAATGCACAACTCCAAATAATGCTAATTAGAAACTCCTTTCTAATTTCATTCTGCCTTGGCCAAGGACTACTGGGTTGTCATTTATCGAATCACATAGGACATTTCTCTTCTTTTATTAGAAGTGGTAGATTCTTTATTGATCATACATTATCTCCATGTATAACTTATTATACCCAAGCATACCCTTTGATATACCCTAAGGGTCTTAAGGAATAAGTCAAAGTATAACTCATCATACATAAGATACTATGATGATCTCAAGTCCAAGGATTACTTGTACTACTATCACTACAGAATTCCTATTGACAGCAAATAAAACTCCATTAGGTATTCCTTAGCGAGCCACATTCGATGAACTTATTCTCTAATAAGCACCTACATACTTGCTTTAGTGTCTCCACACAAATGATCATGAGATCAATCATCCTCATCCAATGAGCAAGCAACGATGTATGTACCAATCTATCCGGATTCACTAATCCCCAATTTAGTAATCCAATGATTGGGAACTATTTTAGTTTTAAGCTTTCTAAGAATTTAGATCTCATTAGAATGATCATCATCATTATTCTAAAAGCATTGCTTAAAACTATGGGTTTATCACATATTATAAAACAAGATCATGTAGATAATTAAAAGCCTTTAATAAATTAATACTTTTTATTAATAAATGAATAAGATTGTTACAAAGTATATGCTTTATCATCAAACATGATTGGCTTGTGCATATATACTTTCAATAGTTTAAATAATGTCACACCCATTATAAAATAAATCTAATATCCTATTTAATTTACTTTAAATAAAATATAATTATTTCTCATTAATGCACATAGTCACATAATTAAATTTTCTCATTCAATAATAATACCAACTTATTAAATCTCTAATTAATAATTAAATTAATTAAAATACTATCGTGCTTATTAAATTTTTCTTTTAATACAATAAGCTCATATAATCACATACTTGAATAATAAAAATTCTCCACATTAATTTAATAAATACAACACATATAATTAAATTAATCTACCACAACTTCATCAATTAATTATTTAATCTAATAATTAATTCATCGAAAAAATATTTATTCATTCTAATAAATATTAAAATTAAATTACAAAATCTCAGTTGTCACACCTTTCCCCTCTTAAAAGGATTCTGTCCCTAGAATCACAACTCAATAATTCGTCTCGTTACATTCTCCCCCCTTACAAAGATTATGTCCCAAGAATCGCTTATAATAATTTAAGTAAATAAATGAGGATAATTCTTTATCATATTCTCTTCGAGTTCCCACGTAGCTTCTTCAACGTCGTGGTTCCTCCAAATTACCTTAACATAAGGTATTACTTTATTTCTCAGAACTTGTTCTTTTTGGTCGACAATTTGAACAGGAATTTCTTCATAAGACAAGTCTTTGTCGAAATGTAGGGGTTCATATTCAATCACATGCTTGTAATCGGGTTTGTATGGTCATAGGACTGAGACATGGAAAACGTTGTGGACATTCTCTAGAGCTGGAGGTAAGGCTACCTCATAAGCAACTTCTCCGACCCTTCGTAGAACTTCAAAGGGTCCAATGAATCTTGGGCTTAATTTCCCTTTCTTTCTAAATCTGATCTTTTCCTTCCATGGAGAGACCTTTAAACACACATAACTACCTGGCTCAAACTCAATATTTTTATGGTGTGGATCGTATTTTTCTACTTCATCTTGAAATCACTTTGTCGATCTTGTTCAGATCACTTTGACTATTTCTGCTGTTTGTTGTACCAACTCCGGGCCTAGTAATTATCTTTCGCCAACTTCAACCCAGTATAGCGGAGTTCTGCACTTTCTGTCGTATAACACTTCGTAGGGTGGCATGCCAATACTAGCGTGGTAACTATTGTTGTAGCCGAATTCTACGAGCGGTAGATGATCATCCCAATTTCCTTTAAAGTCCATTATACAAGCTCTTAACATATCTTCCAATGTCTGAATTTTTCTTTCACTCAGTCCATCTGTCTGAGGGTGATATGCCGTGCTCATTCGCAACTGTGTACCCATGCATTCTTGTAGATGTTTCCAGAAGTTCGACGTAAAACGTGGATCTCTATCAGAAATAATTGACACCAGAACTCCGTGCCTTGAAACAATTTCTTTCACATATAACCTGGCCAACTGATCTAAGTTGAAACTGATTTTGATTGGAAGGAAGTGTGCGGATTTCATCAATCGATCAACAATAACCCATACTGCGTCATAGCCTTTCTGAGTTGTCGGTAGGCCAACCACGAAATCCATTGTAATATGTTCCCATTTCCAATCTGGAATCTCTAAAGGTTGTAGTAACCCACTTAGCCTCTGATGTTCTGCTTTAACTTTCTGACATGTCAGGCATTTGGCAACACATTCTACAACCTCTCGTTTCAAATTTGGCCACCAAAAATGTTGTCGAAGATCTTGGTACATCTTGGTGCTACCAGGGTGAATCAAATATCGTGATTTGTGAGCCTCACTCAAAATTTCTTCCTTAATCTCTGGTACTGGCGGTACCCAAATTCTACTCTCAAATCTTAGTATTCCTTCCTTATCCATCTTGAATCTTGCTTTGGTTCCTTCGGATATCTTCTTTTTCACCGATTTACATTCGTCATCATGAAGTTGCGTCTCCTTAACCTTGTCTAGTAGAGTTATACCAAATTGCATCTGAAATAGTTTCTCATCGATCTCCATAGTACACTTTTCTTCCAATTCCAGCTTCTCCATTGCTGAAATTAACTTCTCCTGTTTGGTCAACATCATCAGTTTCTCCCGACCCTTTCTACTTAAGGCGTCGGCAACCACATTTGCCTTACACGAATGGTATAATTTCTCACAATCATAGTCCTTAATTAACTCCAACCACCTTCTTTGGCGCATGTTCAAGTCTTTCTGTGTTAAAATATATTTCAGATTCTTGTGGTCTGTATATATTTCACACTTCTCCCCATAGAGATAGTGCCTCCAGATTTTTAAAGCAAAAACCACTGCAGCTAATTCCAAGTCATGGGTCAGATACCCCTTCTTATAATCTTTTAGTTGTCGTGACGCATACGCAATGACTCTATTGTTCTGCATAAGCACACAACCAAGTCCTTTATGCGATGCATCACTATAAACCACAAAATTTCCTGTATCATCCGGAAGAGATAACGCAGGTGCTGAACTCAACCTCTTCTTTAATTCTTGAAAGCTTTCCTCACACTTCTCTGTCTAAACAAATTTCACCGATTTCCTAGTCAAATTCGTCAACGGAGTTGCGATCTTGGAGAAATCCTGAATGAATCTTCTATAATAACCTGCCAATCCAAGAAAACTTCTTACTTCTGACGGTGTCTTCGGCTGATCCCAGTTAATCACAGCTTCGACCTTGGAGGGATCCACCGAAATTCCGTCCCTATCGATCACATGTCCTAGAAATTGTACTCTTTCAATCCAAAATTCACATTTTGAAAACTTGGCATACAACTTCTCCCTTCTCAATGTCTCTAATGTCACCCTCAAATGCTCTTCATGTTCTTCTTTGGTTTTCGAATATACCAAAATGTCATCTATAAATACCACCACGAATTTGTCCAAAAACGGCTTGAACACTCCATTCATTAAGCCCATAAATGTTGCAGGAGCATTTGTTAGACCAAATAACATTACAAAAAATTCTTAGCGACCATATCGTGTTCTGAACGCTGTCTTTGGTACATCCTCTGGTCTCACCTTCAATTGATGATAACCACTCCTCAAATCTATCTTTGAAAAGTATCTTGCTCCATTTAGCTAATCGAACAGGTCGTCAATTCGCGGTAATGGATATCTATTCTTAATCGTGACCTTATTTAGTTCTCTATAGTTGATGCAGAGCCGCATTGTCCCATCCTTCTTCTTTACGAATTAAATCGGCGCTCCCCACAGTGATATGCTTGGTTGGATATACTTTTTGTCCAGTAATTCTTGTAGTTGGACCATCAGTTCTTTCATCTCTACCGGTGCCATTAGGTACGGTGCCTTCGATATTTGAGCCGTTCCTGGAGCCAAATCGATCACGAATTTAACTGCTCTATTTGGAGGAAGTCCTGGCAAATCATCTAGAAATACATCTGCGAAATCTCTCACTACTGGTATCTCATCTCTTTTTGGATTCTCTTTACGACTATCAACTATGTAAGCTAGATATCCTACACAGCCTTGCCTTAACAACCTCCTGGCCCGCATCATCGTCAGATAACTCGCTTGTCTAGGCGACTTACTACCATAAAAGACAACCTTTGACGGAGTCATAAGGTTAATACGCTTCTTCTGGCAGTCAATTACCGCCCCACAATTGGATAACCAGTCCATGCCCAAAATAACGTCGAATTCTCCGAGTCGAATAGGGATAAGATCTACGTTCATGATATTACCCTTAATATCCACTCTATAGTTTTTTGTGCACATACTTAACCGGGATTATTTCTCTATTCACAATTTCAATGTTCATGGGGTATTCTAACTCATCCTTAAGCAATTCTAAGTTCTTAGCAAAGTCATCGGATATAAATGAACAAGTAGCACCCGAATCAAATAATACATAAGCATTAACTTTATTGATCGGAATGATACCTGACTCCACATCGCGAGACTGCACTTCATCCTGTACTGTCATGATGAATGTTCTGGCTGTCGGTTTGTTGGTTGTGGTTGGTCCTGCGATAGTCAGGGTGCTTCCACCGGTATTTCCTCTCTTTCCTCCTGAACTCGTCCCTCCAGATCCCTTCTTAGGACAATCCCTTGCAAGATTGAGCCATAAGTGAAACATGCACCCTTCTTTGGGTTCGGAAAATTTGGTGCTATGTAGCCTTCCTGACCACAATTGTAGCACACTCGCTTCCCTTTCATACAAACCCCCAGATGAGTTTTCCCGCAGGTTGGGCACGCTTTGATCTTCTTCTTCTGCCCTCCATATTGAATTCCAGCTGACGAGTTATCAGACCACTTCCTCTTCTGATTGTGATTACCCCCAGTGCTACTCCCAGTGCTACTCCCACCAGTCTTGTTATTACCTTCATTCTCACTCTTTTTCTTCTTCTGATCCTGATTATATTTCGTTACCGCATCACTTCCACCCTCAGCGAGTATGGCCTTCTCTAACACTCCAGCAAAAGTGTTCAATTGGAACATTGACACTTTGCTATACAACCAGGGCTTTAGTCCCTGCTCAAAATGTCTTTCTTTCCTCTCATCGGTATGCACTTGGTATGTGGTGAACCTAGCCAACTCGTTGAACCTTGCCGCATAATCAGCTACGGACATACTCCCCTGTTTCAACTCTAGAAACTGAACTTCCATCTGATTTTTTGAACTGGTCAGAAAGTACATCTCAAAAAACATCTCTTTAAATCTCTCCCAGGTTATTACACCTTCACCTCCCCGTACTTTGTTTATCTGCCACCAATAACTGGCTTCAGACTTCAACATAAACGTTGCATACGCAGTCTTCTGATCCTCCCTTACTTTAGCGACATCGAACACCTTCTCCATCTCCATAACCCAGGTCTGAGCTTCGATTGGGTTCATTGAACCCTTAAACTCTGGCAGTCCCACCGCCTTGAAGTCCTTGAACGAGGTGTTTGGTGGAGCTTGAGGTTGATTTTTAATCGCCCCGGCTAAAAGGTTCACCAATTGCTGAATAGGGTTAGCATTGGCGTCGTTGTTATTCAATGGTTCCTCTTGTGCTTGCTGACGGTTTTTTCTTCTTCTAGGCGACATATTTCTATTAAGAATATACGTTTATTAGGTCTTTATTCAATCTCTTAAACATTTAAGACTTAACTAAAACATTTAATCATAACTCACTTAATACATCAATTCAAATAAACTCTGACATTTTTATTAAATTCAAAAGTTTTAACATCATAAGATAGCATCACTGCTATTTACATCCACTATCCCGAGATAAAGAATCTACAGGATTTAAAACATCAAAATATTCCTTTGTTTATAAACACATTGGAATTTACATCATTAACTACGAAATAGTTTTCACATAATTAAACTAATATTATCACTGCCTATTAAGGCGCTGGATAGCCTTGCCACGTTCTTCTTCCATGATGCGAGACATCGTCCTGCGATCTAACATATATGATGGTAGACCTTCAAACTGGATTGGGTACTTCATAACTCGATCCTGGGCCGCATCCATTGCATTGTGAAGTGTAGAGTACGTCTCCCCAAGCTTAGCCTTCTTTGCACGGAAATTCTCTTTTCTTGAGATCGGCCTGTGCCGACTCTTTACCCAAATTTCTCTTCCGCTAATGCCAGTCTTTCTGAGCTCTCTTTCAGATCTTTTATCCTCAGTTTGACCCTTCTCGTGAACCAAATCCCTATCCAAGTTTCCCAAACGTGTGTGAAGAGTCACAATTTCCTCATCCTTCTGCTCAATGGTACTCTGCTATATAACATCCCTCTCCCTCAGTTCCTGAACAGTGTCCTGCAACTCTACGTTACGATTATAAAGTGCATCATACATCTCAGCATCAATGGAGTTCGGTTGGAACTCCTCTTCCTCCTCTTCCTCATCAGAATCCTCCTCTGGATCAGTCTCAGGCTCATGCTCCCAACCAACAACAGTGATCAACGGAGATGGCTCTCTCTGTACCAACTGTTCCCTAACAACATGAATGTCTCAGGGCTCCTCCTCTATAGGTACTCGGGGTTCCTCCTCCCAAGCTCGACTAGCTCCTCCAACATCGGATATCCTGACAACAAAATTTTAAGTTTTAGTTACTAATCTGTGCTAGCGAACACATAATTAACACATAAGCACATAAAGTCTTTTATTATCTTCAATGAATTTAGAAATTCATTTCGTAGAACTCGATAAGAGTTTACCACCACTATGTTCTCGATCTCCTATAAGGCTACTACCTAAGGTTGTTCCCACACCTAAGGTTCATAACCTACAACTCTGATACCAACTCAGCGACACCCCCAAATCCTAGACTTCCATTTCCACGAGATTTGGTGTTCATCAGACAAACATCATCTATTTATCTACCCATAAATAAATGCAAACCATGCAATAGATAGAAATAAATAATAAATCTCCCCTTATAGGGTTACATCAACTGCATAATAAATAAATCCCAGGTTGCTATAACATTAAAACATCTGTGCGGAATCATAAACAAATAATAAGTCTTAAGTAACATCAAGTCTAAACATCATTAAATAACCACATAAATAAAACAGTCTTCATTACTTGCTAATCTTGCCCTTGCCTTTACTAGTGGAAGGCTTGTCTGCTCTTTCGTTCTTAACTGCAATGTTATTATTACGTAAGAGTGAGCACGATTGCCCACAAGTATAACAATATAACGAATGAATAATAACATTCGAATAAATTAAAGGCTTCTGAAATAGGAAACTCAGCTTTTGAATCAAGAATGAATTACAAGAGACAAAAGAACTTCTGAGGGTCATAAGACCTTGAACTATGTCCTAGGTTGTCAAGTATTTATACTTGAAACCTTTAACAGTCATAAGACTATGGACTCATCTTCTCGTACTTAGGGGGATCAGCCCTTAGTACCATACTGTGCACAATATCTTAACGCTAATGCATAAGTAATCCCCTTTACAAGGTTGTTCATCTCAGTTTGACATTCGAGTCCGCACCAAAGGAAGTTTGGTTTGGATAATTCATCAAGGGTTCTGAAATTTAGAACGCTCATCAACTATGGACTAGTCGAATCATTAAGGGTTCGTTAGTCTAACAAGGTTTAACAATAAGTGATAACTTAATTTGAATAACAATCTCAAGAGGTATACAATAGAATAAGTATTGTATAACAACATCATGCTTGAAAGATTTATAACAAAACTGACTTAGTCAATAATAATGAGAACTTCCTCAATGTAGAAAAGTGAATTAATCAACTTATATAACGATAACAAATAGGGTTAGGAAACTTATAATAAACAATTCAATTAACATGTAAATGTCTTAATGACATGATAAAAACCTATTTTAATATCTCATTGTATGTCTAATGAGTCTTTATAATCATTAGATTAAGTTGCTATCACATTTCTATACTTGAACACTTAAAAAAAATATTTCCTGGATATTCTGCTAAGTGGCAATCATTGGCGCCATCCATTGTCTCTTTGATTTTGTATTTCACTGCATGGCCGCGGCATCATGCTCGTTTACTTAGCGATGACTGCTACGGTGGTGTTGTTGGTGGCGGGACTTCAGCCTGAGTTAGGCGTCGCGAAACGAAACTCGATTTTGATTCCCGATTCATGAAGAACACAGAGTTTAGCGAATTAAACACTACAAGATCGTTAATTTCCCCAAATCAAACATACCCACATGCTAGAATTTATACATAATCATTACCCAATATTTATAGAGTGATTTTACCAATTAAAACACAAAATTACAGAATTAAATTATGCAAAATTGTACTGTTGTTGATGTTATTGAAATTCTTGAACAAAAACATAGAATTTAATACTACGGATTCGTTATAAGACCAAATCCAACCATTCAAGTTTCATTTTTTTTGTTTTAGCATGCATAATCATATACAAGTTGAAATTTTGTAGAACACTTTATGTTTGACATATTAAAATCACGTATAAGGCCATGTGGTCATATAACATAATCTGAAATCTTTTACTGTATAATTTCATGAAATTGATGATATGGAAACCTATATAATATACAATAAAACAAGTTATGATAATCATATTATTACATATATCCATATAACAACAAAATTTCCCATTTATAGAGATTTAACAGAAGTCTTAAGAGCCATATTCATAAAACTAAATAACGTAAAATATGAATTGGGTTGAAGAGATTACCCAAGCGTAGAGTGTAGTTTGCAGAAGATGAATTTCCTCTCAACTCTCTATCAATCACACACTAAAATTTCTCAAAATCTCTCTGAAATTTCTCTGGCTCTCAGTTAACTCTAAATTGAAGAATACGTAATATCAAATAACTGAGTCTTTATGCGCAAAGTTGAGGTCAGTTACTCCATAAGTGGTTTAACTGCCCCCAACTCCTCTTAAGGCCTCATTTGGCTAGCAAGTATAGGTTTCAAACTATTTAATTTAATAAAAACCTTATCATATAGTTTAAATAATGTCACACCCATTATAAAATAAATCTAATATCTTATTTAATTTACTTTAAATAAAATATAATAATTTCTCATTAATGCAAATAGTCACATAATTAAATTTTCTCATTCAATAATAATACCAAATTATTAATTCTCTAATTAATAGTTAAATTAATTAAAATACTATCAGGCTTATTAAATTTTTCTTTTAATACAATAAGCTCACATAATCACATACTTGAATAATAAAATTCTCCACATTAATTTAATAAATACAACACATATAATTAAATTAATCTACCACAACTTCATCAATTAATTATTTAATCTAATAATTCATTCATCAAAAAATATTTATTCATTCCAATAAATATTAAAATTAAATTACAAAATCTCGGTTGTCACATGTGTTACGTCCTTATAAGCCGGATTATAAGCACGTTATAGAGTATGAGCCTATTCATATCGAGAAGGACTTAACGTACGAAGAAATGGTGATTCAAATTATCGATAGAAAAGTGCAAGTTCTGCAAAACAAAGTTATACCTTCCGTGAAGGTGTTATGGAAGAACCATGATGCAGAAGAAGCAACGTCGGAACTTGAAGAAAAGATAAAAAAGAATTACACTCGCTTGTTTGTATAATTTTTTTTAGAAAGATTCTGAGGACAGAATCTTTATAAGGGGGAGAGAGTGTAACGACCCAGAAATACGGATCCATTGTAAGATAATTTTATATAATAAATAATGGATAAAATTATATTATTTGTTATTGTTATGTATTAGTAAGATGAATGTTGTTCTATAACCTAGAAATGTCGGAACATCGTAGTATTTTGACTATGTGAGAAAATTAAAGTGTTTGAATTTCCAAGACGAAAATAAAAGCTTTCCGAGAAATTCTCTGAAAAACACTATTCATCGATTTTTGCTCGGAAATTTATTTTTAAACTTCTGAGAAATAAGTAAGGGTAGAATATTGAAGTAAGTTGGACTATGTAATAATAATTCAAGTATGGAGAACGTAATTTTATACATGTGAACTTAATTTGAGAATGTTAGGGAAAATAAAGTGTTAAAGAATTAAAGTGATGATCATATGATATGTATGTATTGTACGAGGTAACGAATACGAGTAAGATACGATGTATTATACGAGTATGTATGGATGATGGAATATCGTATATTACGAATTAGTATACGAGTTAGAATACGAGAATAATAGATAAACAATACGTTATAAGGCTTTTAGCTAAAGGAGATGGACTTGTAAGATTGTTTAGCAAATTGTAAAGTCCAATAGAATTGAATGTGCAAGCCCAAGTGTTTTTTAATGTGAAGCTCAATTAAGTTTGTTAATACCAGCCCAAAGCTTAAGTTAAACAAATTAAACCTAAGCCCAAGCTATGATCCAATGGGTTAGGGTGACCAATGGGGCAACCCATGATAATATGGTTAGTCTTGGTGACAAGATATTAATGTGGTGACCAAGTAATTTATGTAATGTCCAATCAAAAGAAGTAGGGAGCAAGTTAACTTAGTTGCTAAGTAATGAAGAGTAAGGAGGTTACAAAGGAGGTGGGATGTGGCTTTTGTCCATTATGCCCTAACTTAGGAAATCCTATAAATACCAAGCTTTGGATTTCATTATTTAGTTCATTTTCATCCAACACTTTCAACTTATTTGTTAGAGAGATTAAGCAAGAATAAGCTAAACTTCCATTGTTAGAAAAGAAGAAGAAAAGCTAGTTCATCAAAGGTAATAATCCTATGTCATTAGTCTTCCATCTCTACCATTGTAGGTTGATAAGAGAAGTGTGGATTAATGGACATATATGCTAAGAAATGATAGGAATGAAGAATCTAAGAACTTAAGTCCTAATAAGCCGAGAATAAGCACTTTGTTCATAGAAAAGCTATGAATTAAGGAAGAACTTGTAAGACTTGTAACATGTTTTCATAAATAAAGTTAGTATGATAAAAGTATGTAAGAATGATGGCTAGAAGACTTAAAATATCATAAGCCATGTGAAACAAAGTTATATGTAGTTTATAAAATGATAAGCTATCAACTCATGAAGAATAAGTCATAACTTATCATGAAAATAAGTTGATGTAATATGTAGTTTAAGATGTAAATATGATGGATATAATCCATTTGAAATGATGAACAAATCACAAGTAACGAAGTTATGCCGGAATTCTCACGATTGGACGATAATCGTCGAATTCATGAAATTCTCGGATTAGAAGTCAAATTTTAATTTTTAGCTCGAAAACGTTGGTTTTCGATGGGAACAAGTCTTATTTGGCATTATAGAGTTGCGAACTAAAAAATGGACAAATTCTGACTTAGAACGAAGAAACGAGTGTTGAACGTTCACGGACGTTTATCGTTTTTGTTAAAAATGAACTAATGGGTGAATTTTGAGTTAACGAAGTTGAAAATATAAAATTCTTGCATGAACACGTAGAGTATGTGATTTGTGAACTAATGGCTTTTGAACGAGCCAATTCAAACTTAAAATGATCAAATTTGGAGTCCGGGAAGTTCGTTATGTTAAGAAAAAAATTTCAATGTCTGGTGCACAGAGTTGGCGTCGCGGCACCAGCTCAAGGCATAATAGTGGCACTGCAGCACCGTGTGTAGTGCTTGGACCTTCTATAGTCTCACGCCGCGGCGCGGCTTGGAGAGTATAGAGTGGCGCCGCAGTGCCGGGTTTGACCCTCAGCTACTAGAAACCCGCGTCGCATCGCGAGTTGTAGTGTAATGACTGGCGCCGCAACGCCATACTTAAGGAGTGCACAGTAAAGAATGGTTGCAAGTATAGTATGAATGATAGTTCATTAACAAATGAAGTAAAGCTTAATTATAACATTGCAAGGCATTGTTAAACCTTAAGTAGGATACATAAAGATTGATGATAATCAATTGAACATGAATGTGATGACAATATAAACTATAAACGGCAAGCTGGAACCAATTGTAACAACTCTAATACAGGATTAGATTAAGAAGAAGGGTAAGATTCATTAGGAACCATGTATGTTTATTCATGACCTAACGTGTTATGTGATGTGATCATTTACTGTAGAGACCTTAAAGACTTAAAGTGAACGTGTAATAACCGTAGCAGACGCTGAAGGCAAGTATTCTAACCCTTGTCTATGTTCAGTCTAGATAAGCTTTGTGATTCATGTATTCTTATACATGAATTGATGTATGATGAAGTCAAAGCTAATTCTTTCGGCTAGACTTAAGATGTTTGGATTTCTTATAATCTATTTAAGTATGGTTAATGTTTTACCAAGCTATATTGGTTTGGTTTTCAAATGAAGACTGAGTATGCTAAAATGTTTTGTCAAAAAACGACAGGCACGTGAGGTTGCCACAACTTAAACGTACATATATTTAATGAATGTAGTGTTAATCAACATAGAGTACTATAGGCTGATCACCTAGACATGCTCGTAAGAAATGCCGAATTTACGGACTTAGTGTCGGGATGTCCTTTTTAAATAAAGTATGAAATGCTCAAGGGCTTGGACCGGAATTGATGTTTTACTAAATATTGTCATTGTAAAACATTTTAAAGAAAAGAGAAGTGCTATTTTGAATTATCGATAGTACTTTATAACTATTGTTCAGTTATTGAAGATATATGATTTGTATGATGTAAACATATTGCTAAATGGAATTGTTGTTCTCGTTGAGCTAGTTATGCTCATTCTTGCTTAAACCATATGAATGCAGCTAAGACCGAACGGACTGAAGGATCCATCAAGGACAAAGGTAAGGCTAAGGTGCACTAGTAGAATACTTATGTAATAGTATAGGTTTGAAATGATAATATTTGATATTATGACAAGAAAAAATGCAACGGTTATAAAGAACTTGGGGAATAGTAATAATGATTTGCAATATATATATATATATAAGATATATTCATTCTTTTATGGCATTTCGATTGAATGTTTGTGTGAAATGTAGCACCGTGGAGTACCATCTGTCGGGTTGGAAGATATCCGAATTTGGGGGCGTCACAACAATGATATAAGCATTAATAAAATGAAATCAAGGATAAATATTAAAGGCTTTAAATTTATCCAGAGTTTAAAAATACCTAAATTGTCAACAAGATACCGCTTTGTGGAGTAAAATTCAAGAACAATATTCATGTATCAAAAATAATTTGAATGGAAAAGAAATAAATTTTTCGGGTAAATATTACCCCGTGAATAGTAAGTACCCTGTGAATAGTACTTCATGAATAGTATCTCGTGAATAGTATCTTGGCATAAAAAGTACCCCGAATACCTGAGTGAATAATATTTGAGTGACTAGTAACTGGGTGAATAGTAACCCGTGAATAGTACCCCGGCATGAAAAGTGTCCCGAATACCCGAGTGAATAATATTCTAGTGAATAGTAATCGGGTGAATAGTAACCCGTGAATAGTACCCCGAGTGAAAATATTGATTTTTAAAAATAAAGTTTAGATTAATATTCCAATAAAATGATACTAGATGAAGTGCAAAACTATAGGATATTCCACTAATTTCAAGGATTATCGAAGCAATACTTACCATAGTAAGTTTAGATTTAAGAATATAAAAAGAAATAATATACTGAAATCTAGAATGGATTTTCACCGCTATACTAAGCACATAATCCTCTTAGACAGGTTATTCCGATATATTAAAGGATGAATACGAAAAATAGTATTCCTTATGAATACGAAAGAAATAATACCCCTTACAAATACAAAAGAAATAACACCCCTTACGAATATAAAAAAAATAACACCCCTTACGAATACAACAAATAATATCCCTTACCTTAGTAGAAGACGGGATACTACAATAGTGAAGTACCAGAATTCTCTTCTTCTTGCTCTCTATAGTTTCCCTCTCTATAGCTTCTCTTGTGAATCTCAGTGAGTTGGTGAGAATAAAAGAAGAATTAAGCTTCTATTTATAGGAGAAATGACTAAATAATAACTAATTCACGAACTATCCAGATTGATTTACTATTAGAACGGACGATTAATATTGATTACTATTAAAACCACAACCGACGATCCAGATTGATTTACTTTTAAAACATCGACGGTCAAGATTGATTTACTATTAAAACCACCACCGGCGGTCCAGATTGATTTACTATTAAAATCACCACCGATGGTCCAGATTGATTTACTATTAAAACCACCATCGATGGTCTAGAATGATTTACTATTAAAACCACCACCGATGGTCCAGATTGATTTACTATTAAAACCACCACCGACTGTAACGCCCCGAAATTTGGTCTATTTTCACATCCGAATTCTATACGTCATGATCTCATCTTCTTCCAAACATACATCATTATATAGCTAAATATAACAACATACATCATCAAATCCTAGGTTCTAAAACCTTATAACTTCTTCCATTACATATAATGATAATTACATTATTCTTTAAGTCTTACAAGAGTGACTTTTATCCGCTACCAAGGATACATAAAAGTTCATAAAACTATTCTACAGTTTAATTAACCTATTCTACATTACAAGTCTTCGCTTGATCTTCACGCTCATTCATATAATGAATGGCACTTCTTCTAGATACCGATCAACATGATCTTTATGCGATCCCAAAGTTCTTCTAACATCGTTCACTGAAAATATTTTTATTTAAAGCAAGTGTGAGCATTCAATTGCCCAGCAAGTCATAATAGTTGAACAAACAACTTCAAGAATTCAAACATTCTTTTAAGACCTCAATAACCGAACAAAGGTTATGAAGCAGCTTGAATAATAGGAATAATCTTGATTCCTATCATTTTAAAACATTAGTAACATTCACTTTGAAATACTTTCATTCTCTACTCTCTTTCATAAACATTCTGTCTAGCTAGAATCAATAGCACAGACTTAACAATAACGGTTCATATATAAACATGACATTCTCATATTGAATATTTCAATCACATAACAGTTCATATCATATAAACACCGAAGTGTTCACATTGTGGCACAAGGCCTCATACGTTCTACCACCTTGTACAAATATCGCACATTCGTACATTGACAGAACTTCTCAAGTTCAACATCTGAGAAGTTTTAGAAACAAGCATTCATTTAAAATATGAATGAAGTTAGGAAACTTTCCTTATGCACAGCTACAGCTTATAGTTTACGCTGAACTGCTCATTCCAATTCCTATGTAGCACATAAGGAAATAACACATACACCAATTAGTCATATACTTGACTTATACATTGGTTTACTTAATGTCACTTCTTAGGGTTCGCGTTCTTATAATCTAAGTTTACGCGACCAACTTCCTTTACCAGTTAACAGCTTCATGACATACGGAGATGTCTTACTCAATATGTTCATTATCTTTGATGATTTACATTCTTATCTTCTTCTTATAAATTTTCTAGGACTCAGCACACATCGTGTCTCTACTAGCAGTCCATATGGTAGTCTGAGTGGTTTCCCACAAATAACCAACAAATAATTTCCCGTCTCATTTACACTGCCCATGACAGTGAGTTAGATCGGTTGCTAGTTGTTGATTGATTTTGTAATCAATGAATACGTGCAAGTATACACGGTCAACAAGTAATAAAGTGAAAGTAGAGTATCATTCCCACGAGGAATTATTTAATAAAAATTACCAAATATTAACTCTTAACCAAATCAATTTTATTTAAACAATGCAAATTGTGATTTTTCTAATTAAGAAAACTAAATTAACTAATTAAACTGAATTGCATTATAAATGAATTCAAATAAATAAAGGTTAAGACTACAATATCACCAATTATGAACTATAAACCAATTATCCACTTATCCCAATTATTATGCCTACTGAATTGTTAACAGAAGTTCTCAAATGCTAAAAGTCCTTTTCCAAGTGATCAATTGACTTTTATTTAATTCAGATTAATCTTGCTATATTCCTATGCAAAACAATTGAATTAAACTCCTTCAATTCCAATTCCTTATGTGTTACATGCGGTGAACATATATTTTCATTCAATTCACAAACCTAATTATTCACAATGCAAATAACTAAGTCACATGTTATCATGCCCAGTTCTAACCCTAGAATTCCTCTTTCAATTCCTTCTAGAGTAAAAAAGTAATTATTGGCCAAATAATTAAGCAATAAGCACAAGGCAAGATAAACAATTCACTTTGACACAAATAATTGGAATAAATTGAATAACTAATTTATAGACATAAAAGATTCAATTGGTAGTCTTAATAAAAGAGGTAGTTCATAATTAATGAATTAAAACCAAGAATCCACAACTGAATAGACATTAAAAGATAAAAGTATGATAAGAGAAGAGAATAGAATCTGTTGTCAGCAAATCTGATGCTCCCCACTTGCTCTTGCTCTTGATCTCTAGTGTTCTTCAATTTGCTTCAATCTCCAATGACTAATTAAGAACTAGGGTTTATATTCTAATCTAATAGAGTGTTTTATCTAGTCTAATCTCTGTAATCTCCCTTTATTTTATGCCTTACATCATGTATTTATAGGTTAGGAACAAACCCAATCCAATTTAGAGTCAAAAAGGTGTCAAAATTTGCCCCAAAATGCGTCCAAACCTTACCAGACACTTCCCCAGCGCCCCATCGCTGGGCACGGTGCTGCAAGACTACTCCTCGAAGGTGCCCGTGGCCAAGGCATAGGCTCGAATGGGCGCCCAAATACCGCCACTTTCTGAAAATTTTCTACTCTGACGTCCTTTGAAAAAATGGCCATAACTTCTTCGTTTGAACTCCGATTTCGATGATTCAAGATGTTCTGGAAAGAAGAGACGTAGATCTACAACTTTCATTCTTTAAGTTTTTCGAAATAAGGTCTGGAGAAATACTCAAATTGACTCTGAAGTGACTGTTGTGTAAATGGCAAGCCAAAAACGCGAATCTAGCCACCCCGAACGTCGATCCAAGTAACTTTTGTCCCAATTCCTACAAAACAACATAAAACATGCATGAATAGACACAAAAACTTAAAATCAACCAAAAGATTAAGCTCTAACGCACTCAATTATGAGTATAAAACTCACTCGTCAAATACCCTCAAACTTAAACCTTTGCTTGTCCTCAAGCAAAAACACAAAAGAACTAAAAATAAACAACCGATCTCAACTCCATGAATGCATATGCATGATCTACTTCCTAATATACCTACGAACCCAGTAATAAATCAGTATTATATATAGCAACAGGCCTCAAATTTACCATTGGTACTCAAACAATATATCCAATCAAGTCAAAATCCATAACTTTAACCAATTAGTCAATCCAAACCAGTCATCACCCATGTTGTGTGTGTGTGCTTATTAACCATTCTAACCAACCACAGTTCAAGATAATCACATAACAAACTTCTTAGAAGGAAAATTTCAGTTCCAATTCAATTACTTTTGTGAACATGACAACTCCGGTTAAAACTAAGCAATTACCAAGTCTTAGGATAAATACAGGATTTATTTCTACTTTTATTCAACCATGAGGGAATTTTTGGTCTTTCTCGTGTTTTATTCATTTATTTTTATTTTTCTCATGGCTGTGCAATGTCTTTTTCCCTTAGGTTTTTCAGTACTACCTTAACGAGCTTTCGACCAATAACTCCCAAGCCATTAAGACCTTAGGGTGCTAGGTGTAAAGACAATCCCCTCGGGCTTACTTACTCAAGAAGCAAAGGCCACAAAACTAGACAAGCATGCCACGGTGTTTATTCTCTTTTTTTTTTTTTCGGATTTTTTATTCTTTTTTTTTCTTTTCATCATTTCTTTTTTTTCTTTTTTTTCTCTTTTTGTAATATATATATATCATAGATTCCCCCAAACTCAAGCTTTTACGTCATTCCATCCTTTACCGCCAGTTCACTAATTTCCTTAAATTTTAACCAAGATTTTCCATCAGAAACAAATTATGAAACCCTTGAACCAAGTGGATTAAAATAGTTAAACTTTAAGTGCTAACCGGTTACATAAGTTTAAGACAGGCTCAGATTATCATCATGATTAAAATTAGAACTCATCATCAATTATCAACACTGTTCAAGTTAACGATTAATACTAATCTTATCATAGGCCGAGCTAAGACCACATCAACCGATCACACAGATTCATGCAAAAAAAAAATGCAATTATACTACATGAACACATACTAATGCAACACATATATGAATATGCAAATAACTACCATGTATTATATGCAACCTAAAAAAACACAATGCTAACACATAAAAAAAATAAACTACTATGCAGATAACTAACTATATACAATACGACACTAAAATGCCCCCAAACTTAAACTAGACATTGTCCTCAATGGCTGACATAGAAAAAATTAAAGCAGAGGACTTCCTTGAAAATATAGCAATCTTCCTCCTTGTCCGCTAAGTTTGGTGAATAGGCTAGGCACATGGAACAAATTGGGCACCACACTTGAATTTGACTTGAATAACCTGTAAACCATGATAGAAACAATTTTATTAAATTCTAAATAAATGCAAATTCAAAACTACTAATATAAAACCTAATAAAAACTAAAAATTAAAATTAAACTTGGGTTGCCTCCTAATAAGCGCTTGTTTTATAGTCTCAGTCTGACTTCTTCAATTCTCTATCCAATTCCCCTATGAAAATTGAGGAACCCTCCATCCATCAGTAGCAATGTCTCTTTTGGGAGGTTCCCGTTAGTAATGACCCTTGAATGAAAGTCACCTAGCATGCTCTTTGTATATATGTTCCCCATTAAGAACGTCCAACAACTAGGTGTTTTCTCCATTATGTCGATGATCAGATTAGGGCATTGAATCTTAATAAACATAATGGTATCTTCCTCTATCTTCTCCTTTTCATCAAACCATGACTCCATAATTGTACTATCTCTTATGTCACAAAGAGCTTTACCAACGACATGACTGCCAATTGGGCATGGTTTTGCAAAACTGCCTGGATTATTGAACTTTGGTGGAGGAGGCACATGGGATACTAATGAAATTGGTTCATCTTCGTTGAATCTTACAATTAAATCTTCGCCGATCTCCTTTTCTTGGTTCCCAATTGTTTCCTCTATTTCAACATCTTGTGGCTCATCTAGTTGCAGATTTTTTCGGGCTCTCTATTAGTCTCGGAGTCCATGTCATAATGCCAAGTGTATTGAGGATGGTTGTTCAACGCATGTGCTATCTACCCCAATTGATTTTCCAGATTCTTGATCGACGCACCTTGGCTTTGCATATTCAGCTCCATTTGATTAAATTTTTTTCTTGTTCCTCGTTCTTTTTGTCAGTAGCCCTAATGAATTTTTCCAAGGCTTCCTCCCAACCTGATTTCTTCTTTGGTTGTTGTGTCTGATTTTGAAATCCGGATGTGTTTTGTTGTCTCAGCGCTTGAGCTTGAGCTTGATTGTTACTCCATAAAAAATCTGGGTGATACCCCCAATCCTGATGATAGTTGTTGGGATAGACATAACTGTTGGGGTAATCACCACTATACTGTACCGGCTCAAAACTGATGGCGCATTGATGACTCATATAATTTCCAGCACAATAATCACAAGTAACCACCACACTTTGATGACATTGAGCTTCAAAAGCTTCTAACCTCCTCGAAAGTGTCTCAATCTGTGCTGACAATGTAGAAACTTTCTCGAGTCTGTCAATCTCCGCTCCCCTTGGCTGAGTCATTCATGCAATACTTCGACTCTATTGGGCTGCGATAACCTCCAATGTCTTCAAAGTTGCCTCAATTTGTATTGACTCTATAGAAGATGTATTAAGTCCAACAATCTCTGTTTCCCTTGGTTGAGTCACGTACGTGTATGGCCATTGATACGCAAAGTCATTCATGGTACCTGAAAAGAGAGAAATATAGGAAGAGAATTAAAAATAAAAATAAAAATGTTTAAATTAAGACTAATTTAATTGAAATTAATATTGGTAAAAAATTTATTAAATTAATTCCCCGTCAACGGCGCCAAAAACTTGTTGATTGATTTCACAATTAATGAATACGTGCAAGTATACACGGTCAACAAGTAATAAAGTGAAAGTAGAGTATTGTTCTCACGAGAAATTATTTAATAAAAATTACCAAATACTACTTCTTAACCAAATCAATTTTATTTAAACAACTGCAAATTATGATTTTTCTAATTAAGAAATCTAAATTAACTAATTAAACTGATTTGCTTTATAAATGAATTCAAATAAATAAAGGTTAAGACTACAATATCACCAATTATGAACTATTAACCAATTATCCACTTATCCCAATTATTATGCCTACTGAATTATTAACAGGAATTCTCAAATGCCAAAAGTCCTTTTCCAAGTGATCAATTGACTTTTATTTAATTCAGATTAATCTTGCTATATTCCTATGCAAAACAATTGAATTAAACTCCTTCAATTCTAATTCCTTATGTGTTATATGTGGTGAACATATATTTCCATTCAATTCACAAACCTAATTATTCACCATGCAAATAACTAAGTCACATGTTATCATGCCCAGTTCTAACCCTAGAATTCCTCTTTCAACTCCTTCTAGAGTAACAAAGTAATTATTGGCCAAATAATTAAGCAATAAGCACAAGGCAAGATAAACAATTCACTTTGACATAAATAATTGGAATAAATTGAATAACTAATTTATAGACATAAAAGATTCAATTGGTAGTGTTAATAAAAGAGTTAGTTCATAATTAATGAATTAAAATCAAGAATCCACAACTGAATAGACATTAAAAGATAAAAGTATGATAAGAGAAGAGAATAGAATCTGTTGTCAGTAAATCTGATGCTCCCTACTTGCTCTTGCTCTTGATCTCTAGTGTTCTTCAATTTACTTCAATCTCCAATGACTAATTAAGAACTAGGGTTTATATTCTAATCTAATAGAGTGTTTTATCTAGTCTAATCTCTATAATCTCCCTTTATTTTATGCCTTACATTATGTATTTATAAGTTATAAGTCCAACTTTTAGCTTAGGAACAAACCCAATCAAATTTGCAATAAAAAAGGTGTCAAAATTCGCCCCAAAATGCATCCAAGCCTTACCATACACTTCCCCAAATATTTTGGTACGCGGCGCTACAAAGATCTGTTCTCAAAGGTTCTTGTGACAATAGCATAGGCTCGAAATGGGCGCCCGTGGCCGCCACTTTCTAGAAATTTTTTTCTCTGATGTCCTTTGGAAAAATGGCCTTAACTTCTTCGTCTGAACTCTGATTTTGATGATTCAATATGTCCCAAAAAGAGGAGACGTAGATATACAACTTTCATTCTTTTAGTGTTTCAAAATAAGTTCTGGAGCAATACTCAAAATGACACTGAAGTGACTGTTGTGTAAATGGCAAGCCAAAAACACGAATCTAGCTACCCCAAACGTCGATCCATGTAACTTTTGTCCCAATTCCTATAAAACAACACAAAACATGCATGAATAGACACAACCACTTAAAATCAACCAAAAGATTAAGCTCAAACGCACTCAATTATGAGTATAAAAGTCACTCATCACCAGTTTTGTATATACCTTCGCTCTCTGAAGGAATTTTTTAGCCTAACTCCCATATGTCATCCATCAAAGGTTACAATTATACTACAAACTAAATTCATCTTAACTTATCCGAACTATTAAACTATAATGTTTGTTAAGTTAAATTCTTATTCCTTATGGCTTTCTGGCAACTAAATGCCATACCTTAGGGTTCATTCTTTATCATCCATGTCATACAGTCTTTTGTATACTCAGAACGATTATTCAATATTCATTCTACGCATTTATAGCGTTAACCATTTTACGTTACCTTATTCTTATCTTACAACGTCCGATTAATTCGATTTAAAACGTCATCCAAGTTATAAACATTAACTCGACTTCTTTACGTTATACGTATTTTACTTTAATTCAGCTTCATCACCGTTCACAGGTTTAATCATTGGTCTTCAATATCCTATGGTCAAACCATACACAGGTTGTAGGTTCTGTAAAGCCCCCAAATTGAAGTACTTGAAACCCGAACTCGGTGGTTCATGATACCATTTCTATGAGCGGAATAATACTAATAATAATAACAATAATATAAAGACCAACTTAATTTACATATCATCGGAGTCTAATCCCCAGGTATGAGACCTTTAAACATTCCTTACAATACATGATAATAAATAGATATCATACTTGTCTTAATAAAGTTAACTATTACATAAAATAACATTATACTCATTCAGCAACCTTTCCTTTCCCTTTATTCTTAGTCGAGCCTTCTGTTTGTTCACACTTAGCTGAAAACATTTAAATTAAGCAAGAAAGAGCATTTGAGTGCCCAATAAGTATTAACATATATATATATATATAAGCTGAAAGAATTTAAAAGTTTTCTTTATATTACCCTTCTACAACAAATCAATAGTTGTGAAGTAATCTAAACCGATAATAATAACATAACAACCTTCTTTCAAATTTTTGAAACTACATACTTACTATAAATAGGGTTAAGGTGACATACTATGAACATTGTTTTTATTTTCGAAAAGGTTTAACAGAACTTCATTTGTAAACCGTCATAACTTACGGGCACAGAGGGTGATCAACCCGTTGTACCCTGTATTGATCAATACTACATTGCAAGAACGATGTTATCGCTTCACTCATCCCACATTAGGTGCATAAAAAGTTTTCCGTGTAAGGGATGTTCATACTGTCGGGGTTCCAAACCAAAGTTTTTATCTTGTTCAATAATAATCTATAATTCAACATATATATATATATATATATATATATATATATATATACGGGTAATTAACAAAGGTGTATCAACATGTGATTAAATACAATGATTATTCAAGTGGGGACACTTGTATAACCATTTATAGAAATTAACAAACAGAATATATATCTGAATTACCATATACTAACATGTTGATAATCAATGAGCGTACATAATCTAGGGTTAATAATCTGTACAGTAATAATATAATTTTGAAACATTCTTACTCATGTCCATTGCATAAAGAAAATGCAAAGGTAAGATACTTGCCTGATCTGCTGCTTACAAAATATAACTTAGATTTATCTTTTATATCACGACCTATCATTAATCAGACCATTCGTTCGATTAGAACAATATACCATAACACATAGTACTGCATTTCATAGTCAGCACATAACCTAATCACATTGTCACACATATTCAACAGTCATTGGATCACAAACAAACATTAACGCAATCAAAATACCTAAGTCCAGATCAATTTCTGAAACATGTCGGTGTACTGACAGCTTTATCGGGTAATTATTTTTAAATGACTTATAATAATTTTTAAATAATTATTATAATTTATCATGAATTTTCAAACACCGGAATCATTATTAAATGATTTAAATACCCAACAATTCTATTACCATTAATATTTAATTAATATCAAACTATTAATGAAATAATTTCCAAAATATTAAAGTTATTTATAATAACTTAGAAAATTTTAAAACATTTATATTACCCTTAAATGATTTTTAAAACATTTAAAATCATTTTAAATAATTACCATTAATATTAATATATTATTTATCCAAATATTAAAAGTCATTAATTATAACTTAAAATATTTTTAATTCATTTATATCCTTTTTAAATGATTTTAAATCAATAAAATCATTTTAAACTACTTATTTAATATAATTATTAAATAAATTTAATATCATTAATGTTAAATAAATATCATTAATATTCATTTATTAATGAAATTATCATTTAAATATTAAAAGTTATATTTTATAACTTAAAATATCTTTAAAACTTTATTTTCATTTAAAATGATTTTTATAATATTAAAATCATTTTTAAACTAAATTATTTAATATAATTATTAAATAACCTTAATATCATTAATAATAATTAATTAATGAAATTTACCTTTAAATATTGAATGTTATATTTTATAACTTAAAATATTTTTACACACCTTATTATTATTTAAAATAATTTTTAATATAATAAAATCATTTTTAATCTATTTATTTAATTCATTTATTAAATATCTAAATTATCATTAATATTAATTTATTAATGAATTTCATCACAAAATATTAAAAGTCGTTAAAATTAATTTAAAATATTTTCTTATACCATAATATAATTTTAAATGATTTTTAAAATATTAAAATCATTTTTAAATAATTTATTTAATGTAATAATTAAATAAATAAATACCTTTAATATTTTAAAAATATTAAATATTTATGAAATATATTATAAATAATTAAAAACTAATTTTCAAACATTAAAATAATTTTTAATAATTTATTATGTATTTTTCATAATTAAAAACTAATTTTCTATAATTATTTAATAAAAATATAATTTTTATAAATACATTGTCACTAAAGACCACCTATAGCGACAGAACCGTACTATAGGTGTTCTTCATGTTCTTCATGCAAACCTAGATCTTCAAATCAGTTACAGAGGGACCAAGTTTGACCATCAATCATTCATCACACAGAGTGTTTCTGGACTCGTTGTTAATCAGATCTTGTAGCACAAATGCACCACTACAAGACCCAACAATAAACATAGTCATATCATGCATAACCAAAGCGATCTAAGGGCCTAAAGTAGATGTCAGAGGCTGTTCTTCATTTCTTGGTTACCCCAGAAATGAAGAACAATCTAAGGTGCAACTTTCCAGCCTCCACAATATGCTAGGCTTGTAATGTTTTTGTGATCTATCAATTTCAGGTTGTAGACCACACATACAACAACAGATCTATCACATAACATCGCCATAACATCAACAAATAAAGTAGATACAAGTCGTTCAACCACTGTCAGAAATAAGCTCCAACCAGTTTCTGGAAATTCCCAGAAACAAAAAGCATGATCGGATGGTCTACTTTGACCATCCACTACCTTCGACTCGTTTAATCTTAAGGAGATTTTAAGGCATAATCTAGTAGTACTTATACCAAGTTACCATTATATTACAACACCAGAACCAAAACATCAATATACTGACAGATCTAGTCGTTCAAAAGTGTTGTCAGGCTGTTTCTGGGCAGTTTCTAAAATTTGTAATTAGGGTTTTCTTAGTTTGGTTAGTTTTCTAATTACTTTATACAGGAACATTAGGGTTTAATATCACGAATTATAATTAACCTTGCTAATTTAGCAATTAGGGTTTGTAATTTTTGGTAATTAGGGTTACCAAAACACAATTAGAGTTTATAATTCAAACAGTAGGGTTTCTAGAATTTAATATATCTAGATGTTAATTAGGGTTGACCTAATTAACCATAAAATCATATAACACAGTTATATAATAGTTTTAAACTCACAATTGAGTTCTAATTTAGGGTTTCCCACAGTAAAACTAGGGTTTTCAAATACTGCACCATAATTGACCAACCATTGACAGTTCACATCGATATTGTACATATTTATAGCACTGAAAAATCAAAACATAATTAATATTATATTATTATTCTCATTCCTTGATCAAATTAAATCCAAAATTAGGGTTTAGATTCCATATCTGGTTTATCTGCTATATATAACATCATTAATTAATTTAAAATAATTAACTTAATTAATCTAGCATAAATTCTTATAATAAAATAATTATTATAATAATTCTAAAAATCATTTCATATATTTTTTAAATAATTATTGATTATAATTTCATGGAAAATAATTAATAAAAACATTTCTACTATAAAATTAATTATTAATAGTATATAATTTTATAATGATCAATTATTCTAAAATAAAATTATTTAAAATTATTCATGTAATAAATATATTTTTATTTATCACATAAATACATATACACATTATCTTGGCACATATTCCCCATATTTATTTTAATAAATAAATAAATAAAAAATTATACGCAAAATTTCTGATTTATTTGTATAGAAAATATCGAGTTGTTACATTCACCCTCCTTTATAAAGATTCCGTCCCCGGAATCACTGTTTTAAAACCTATACATACTAGAGTACATAGCATACACAATCATTGCAAGTAGATCTTGATCATAATTGATCGAACCGATCTTTAACTATTCTTGACTATCTGATTCAATGGAAATTTGATTTCTAAAAGAACTCAAATTCCTCCTTCAAAATTTCTTTATAAAATAATTTACTATATATTTGAAAATCATGTATAAGAAAATAAAAGTTATACTAATGGACTGTCATGTTAAAGACCCTTACTGTTGATTTTGTTGGCTTGCTCGATGTTGTTGGTCCCGTGATTGCTAAAGTTCCACTGCCCTTACCAGTATTCACACTCCCTGCCACCGTCCTCCTCTTCGGACAATCCTTCACCCTATGCTCAGTCGATACGCACAGATAACACCCAATGTTCATTCTTGGATTGGGGTAGTTGGGAGAGATATGGCCCTCCTGCCCGCACTTATAGCACACGAACTTCCCCTTCAGACATTCCCTAGAGTGGTTCTTTCCATAATTCTTACACTGTATTGCTGGCTTCTTAACACCTTGTTGTTTTACCTGCACACTTCCAAAATTGCTCCCCTTCCTCTTGCTACTACCACTTTTACTTCCACAATTAATTTCTTCCTTCCCAGTTCCTACATCCTTGTCCTTGTTCTTCTTCTCCTTGTTATAGAGGCTCATGGCCTCACTCCCCTCCTCAGTAATAATAGCCTTCTCCAAGAGTGCTGCAACTGTAGGGATCTGCAACACCGCCACCTTTTTGTAGAGCCAGGGTTTTGATCCCAGCTCAAACCATCTTTCTTTCCTAGCCTCCGTATCAACTTGATGCGGAGCAAACCTAGCCAACTCATTGAATTTTGTGGCATATTCCACAACTGACATATCCCCTTACTTCAACTCCAAAAATTTCACCTCTATCCTAGCCTGCATACTAGATGAAAAATATTTTTCAAAAAACAGTGTTTTAAATCTATCCAATGTAACTACACATTCTCCTGCCCTCGCTTGATTCGTTTCCCACCAAAATTTTGCGTCACCTTTCATCATGTAGGTGACAAAAGTGGTCTTTTGCCCCTCAGCTACCCTGGCTACCACGAATGCTTTTTCAATCTCTTTAACCCAAGTTTGGGCTTAAACAGGGTCAGTTGTACCTTTAAATTCTGACGGTCCCACAACCTTGAAATCTTTAAAGTTCGCTAAGCGGTTGTCTGGCTGGTTCCCTGCGGTGGGCATTTCTTGTTGCATAGCCTGTGCTACCATGTTTGCAAAATGCTGCATCGGGTCTACTTGTTGTTGTCCCTCAATGTTATTGACATATTCTTTTGCCCTTTGATTTTTAGTTTGACGTCTTGGCGGCATTATCTGATTAAATAATACATAATTTAATTTACGTTCTAAATCTTATCTCAGAAGTTTAATATATTAAACTTGTTTCATTTCCTAAACTTAGATTCAACAATTTCAAAATACTTTACATATCACAGCACATAGTGCTTTAAACATCAGCTATCCTTTTGTGACTATAAAAGTTGGAATTTACAACCTTGACCAACATAAAAGTTGATAATATTTCATTACACAAACATACTAAGCACACATATTATAATAAATAGACCTACACAACAGAACCTATACTACTTATTTACTAAGCCTTTTCGTTGGACAACCCTTTGCCTGATGATCTTCCATTCCACAAGCAAAACATGTGTTAGGTTTGTAATATTCTTGAACGCAATCAAATTGCAAAAATTAAGCGGAAGCGTGTAAAATCAGAGTTTAAAAATTTACAAACCATATACCCGGATCACCCTTTATGCACAATTATTAATTAAACAAAAGATAAAGAATAAATCATACCCTTGAAGATCGAGCTTCCTCAGGTACAAGTTCACCTCCAAATCCTTTCGCGTTCAATCTTGAATCCACCGGGTTTGGTTCCTTCCTTTGATCAACGTTAGCCACCCAAATGTTTGGCCTCTAGAGGTGATCCACCAAGGAAGAAGAAAATTCAAGAAGATGGGTTTTTGGCTCAAACCCTAGTTTTCTATCTCTATAGAAAAAGGTGTACTCATATTAAATATTTAATACTCTATTAATTTTATCATGCTAGAAGGCGACGTTCGATATTCCAAATATCTTTGAACGCTTAGGACTTAATATAAAAATTGAGGGGTTTGTTATTAATTTGTCTCATCTTGTTTAGCGCATGCATTATATATATATATATAAAATACGCGTCATATTAATGAACATGCGAAGCATGTTTGCATAATATATAATATATATAGTATAAGCATGCACATATAGAATACTATATTCTACCCGGATTGATTATGGACTTTTATTCTAGTTTGGTTCACTAGAGCCACCAAGTGAACCAAAAGGTCAAACCCTAGGGGTGCAAGAAATAATATTTAAATATAACTATTACATTTAAACCCGGGCTCCATTACAAACGGGTCTTCAAGCGCTCCTTGTTCCTTGATCTCCAATTTTTCAAAATAATTCTAATTATTCCTATTACAAAACTATTTTAAAATAAATAGAAACCATGATCAGCAGTCAAGGGGAAGTACATAGGAGGGGAATAGAATTTACATTTAGAAAAATTAGAGAAGACGAGGTACGCAGACCCCATTTAATAAAACCCATACATTCATGCATCCAACTAAAATAAAATCCAATCAGATTGGTCAATAGTCCATAATCAATCCCATTTATTATCATACACATCACAATATGCATCAATAAATAACATTCATCTCATGAATAATAAACATTTAATATATATATTGATATCATTTAATGGGCAAAATTAGTTAGTATAAAATCTAATTTTTGAATCAAAATAAACTCCTTTATTTTAATCCAAATTTAAATCAAAATAAAACTATTTTATTTTAATTTATCCTATTTTGAATAAAACAAACTATTTTATTTTAATCAAAATCTTTAATCAAAATAAACTCTTTATTTTAATTAATTATGGAATCCAATTCCATGTAAAAAAAATATTAAAGGAAATACGGATTTTCTTTCCTATTCACAAATAAACTCCTTTATTTTGAATAATATGAAATCTTATTTCATATTTAAATAAACTCCTTTATTTAAGGAAACATGGATTCTCTTTCCTATTCACAAATAAACTCTTTTATTTTGAATAATATGAAATCTATTTCATATCTAAATAAACTCCTTTATTTAAGGAAATTAGGCAATCCAATTTCAACTCCAATTAGTTAGCATGGAATCTAATTCCAACTCTAATTAGTTAGCATGAAATTCTAATTTTAAAATTAAAATAAATCTTTTATTTTAATATTAAAATAAACCTTTTATTTTAAGATTAAAATAAACCTTTTTATTTTAATTATAAAATTATTAAAATTAAAATAAAACTTTATATTTTAATATTAAAATAAACCTTTTATTTTAAAATTAAAATAAACTTTTTATTTTAATTATATAATAATTAAGAATAATATATATATATAACTATTATATATATATATATATATGTAAAAACCGTATATATATTACATATATATATTACCGTATTTCATACTTAAAAAAAATAAAGCATGTGCACGGTTTTCGATTTCCGTGCATCACATAAATGCATTAACCGGATTGCATGCATGACTTCGTTTTTTTTTTTTTATTGTGTGCATGATTTCCTTGCCTTGTTTTTCGTGCGTCTGATTCCCATTACCTTTTTTAATCTGGATTACATGGAAATCAGCAGCTATCACGCAGCAGCTATCACGGTTTTTTTTTTTTTTTTTTTTAAATACAACAAAAATATGCCCAATTAAATTGTTCTAAACACATATCAACATACATATCAAATCTGAACAATTAATAATTCGCTTAAAGGTTTGACTCTGATGCCACTGTTAGGTTTGTAATATTCTTGAACGCAATCAAATTGCAAAATTAAGCGGAAGCGTGTAAAATCAGAGTTTAAAAATTTACAAACCATATACCCGGATCACCCTTTATGCACAATTATTAATTAAACGAAAAGATAAAGAATAAATCATACCCTTGAAGATCGAGCTTCCTCAGGTACAAGTTCACCTCCAAATCCTTTCGCGTTCAATCTTGAATCCACCGGGTTTGGTTCCTTCCTTTGATCAACGTTAGCCACCCAAATATTTGGCCTCTAGAGGTGATCCACCAAGGAAGAAGAAAATTCAAGAAGATGGGTTTTTGGCTCAAACCCTAGTTTTCTATCTCTATAGAAAAAGGTGTACTCTCCCAACAAATTGAAATTATTACGTATGTTGAAACACCAACAACCCCCACCCATAATAAGACTCCTCTTATTAATAGATGTGGGCAACCCACCTTAACAATTAAGGAATTGGGTTTTATTTAATTAATTAAATTCTTTTAATTAATTAAGCTCCCTAATCTTATTAGGGATAATTAATTAAACTCTTTAAACTAATTTTCCTTCCTAATCCAATTAGAAATAAATGAGAGTACTTATATTAAATTAATTTCTAAACTCTTTTAGAAATTAAAATAATAATAATTATAATAATATTAATAAGACTCCTCTTATTAATTTATATTTAATATTTCTAAAATATTAAATAATAAATATTAAGCTATTTAATTTATTCTATCACCATAGATTAAATTAAATATACTTAACATATTATTACGATTATGCCATTAACATCTTAAATAATTATTCTTCCTTTTATGGTGTGACCCTTTAGGTTCTCCATATTAAACCTATTGTGAATAAATCAATTAGAACAATTCTAATCTTATTTAAATAAATAAATTAAATAATTAATTTATTTAAATAAATAATATTTATTCTACAATAGGGATAAGCCTCCCTAGCGATCAACGACTTTCCGGATAATATAGATTTCAACATTAATCATTAAAGAACCTTTGAGTAAATAGTTACCGTGACAATTCAATCCTTCCACCATACAATGTCCCAATTAAATATAAGACATGGAATTCTTCGTCAAGTCTTATTTTATTTAATTATATGTATTTCGATCCTTAAATGCACAACTCCAAATAATGCAAATTAGAAACTCCTTTCTAATTTCATTCTGCCTTGGCCAAGGACTACTGGGTTGTCATTTATCGAATCACATAGACATTTCTCTTCTTTTATTAGAAGTGGTAGATTCTTTATTGATCATACATTATCTCCATGTATAACTTATTATACCCAAGCATACCCTTTGATATACCCTAAGGGTCTTAAGGAATAAGTTAAAGTATAACTCATCATACACAAGATACTATGATGATCTCAAGTCCAAGGATTACTTGTACTACTATCACTACAGGAATTCCTATTGACAGGCAAATAAAACTCCATTAGGTATTCCTTAGCGAGCCACGTTCAGTGAACTTATTCTCTAATAAGCACCTACATACTTGCTTTAGTGTCTCCACACAAAATGATCATGAGATCAATCATCCCCATCCAATGAGCAAGTTAACGTATGTACCAATCTATCTGGATTCACTAATCCCCAATTTAGTAATCCAATGATTGGGAACTATTTTAGTTTTAAGCTTTCTAAGAATTTAGATCTCATTAAAATGATCATCATCATTATTCTAAAAGCATTGCTTAAAACTATGGGTTTATCACATATTATAAAACAGCATCATGTAGATAATTAAAAGCCTTTAATAAATTAATATTTTTTATTAATAAATGAATAAGATTGTTACAAAGTATATGCTTTATCATCAAACATGATTGGCTTGTGTGCATACTACTTTCAATCTCCCACTTGCAATAAAGCCAATCGTCATGGTATCTCATACTCTTCTTCTCTAAGTGACGATTATCCTGCTGTTAGATAAGCTTTAGTTAATGGATATGTAATGTTGTTCATGAGAGTCCACTATCTCTATAGTGATTTCCCATCTTTCAATGATTCTAATAATCAAATGAAAGTGCCACAACACATGTTTAGATCCAAGACGAGACTTAGGAACTATTCCTAGTTCTCAGAATGAACTTTTAATCCAAACAATCAACTTGCGACTTTCATTTATAGCTATATACTTTGTCTTTATCACTAAACCAAAGAACTCTTTCTTTGTTTGGAACCTTTCCAATTCAACGCACCAATTGCTCAAGATAACGCTTTTACCTTAAAGTGGATTTTCTCGTTCGTCTTGGTCTCATGTCGAAAAACTTGAGTCTGTAAAGCCCTCTAGTTTTAATTCAGACCCACCATGTATGCTCACATCCTTAGTGCCAGTTAAGAACTTTAAGATATTTTTCACTGACTCATAGTGAACTTTTCCAGAATATGACCGATCAACATCAGGTCTCGTATATTTCATTGCATACATGATTGTCACTCATGCGACCTCTCCTTTTGGAGTCTATGGGGACTATTAAGAGAGATACACTCCATAGCTCATCTACATGAGACATCTCTTGGAGTTTGCCATGCTAAACGACTTTAGCATCAAATGAATATACGTTTCTTGGGTTAAGTTGAGCATCCTTTTAAATCTATCTGTATAGATTTGCATCCCCAATGAAGATACTCTTCCCAAATCATTCATGGAGGAATGTTTAGACAACTTTATCTTTACTGATTGTAGTATTGGCATGTTATTCCTTATCCGTAGTATATCAACATATAATACTAAAAATTTCACGATGCTCCCACTGACCCTTTTGTACACACTAGGTTCATTCTTATTTTTGATAAAATCAAACTCTTTTGATTGCCTCATCAAAACGAATGTTCCATATTTGAGAAACTTGCTTCAATCCATTTCTCTGAGTGTCTACAACACTTACCTCATCGTATGTAACTGGATCATCATCATCTATGATGTGTACCTCATCATCATCATCTATGATGAATCCATACCTCCTAGGTATCTTTGGTACTATTCCACATTTACGATTCTTATTGTGGGTACAATAGGTCTATCTACAAAGTTCCTCTTATTTGACTTATAGTATTTTGTGGTTCTTGAACTCTTCAAGATCTATTATCCTCCCACTAGCCCTTTAATGATAAACACCTTTATCTTAGAAGCGCGCGTGTTTCAGTAATAAACACCTTTTGCTAAGTAGAATTATAGAACATATACCCTAAACTTACTTTAGGATGTCCCACAAATATATACATGTCAAATTTTGTCCCAAGCTTATCCTTCGAAACTTTTTCACATAAGTTGGACAACCCCTTATCTTAACATACTTAAGACTAGGAATCCTCCCTGTCCATAACTTTTATGGAGTCTTGGGGCTGGATTTTGAGGTTACCTTTTCATAGATATGCAGCCATTTCTAGGACATGATCCTAGAAAGATACTGGAATGTCGGTAAAATCATTATGGACCGCACCATGTCCAACAAGGTACGATTTTTCCTTTCAAATACATCAATCAATTATTGCGTATCAGGATGTGTCCATTATGAGAAAACCATTTGAGATGATCTAGGAACTTATTGCACAAGTATTTATTCCTTGATCTAATCAAAGAATCTTAATACTTTGCCAATTTGTTTCACTTCTGAATTCTTTGAACCTTTCAAATAATTCACACCAGATTTCAACAAATACATACATTCAACTCTTTGAATGATCATCTCATTTTCTTATACTAATTTGTTCAATATGCAAAATTATTTTCATGTAAGTCAAGTATACAAAATTTATTAAGTAATATTCCATTCTATACAAAACATTATTATTATAAATAGAACAACAATTGTTCTTTATTATAAATACCAAAGATTTCATTGTCCAACAATAAAATGGAAATAATGTTTTCAACGAGAACTGGAATACAATAACAACTTATTAACTTAATAGATTTGCCCGTAGGCAGTGCTAAACTATAAGTTTCTATAGCTAATGCAGCAACCTTTGCTTCATTTTCCACACATAGGATTACTTATCTTTGTTTAACTTTCTACTTTTTCTTGGTCCCTTCATAAATCTATATTTATGATAACCAAAGTCGGTATCCAATACCCAAGTAGAACCTTGACTTAAAGAAAAATTTATTTCAATCATGAACAAAAAGCGATTGTAAATCAAAACTTCACTAAGCTTCTTTGGTTAGCCTCGCAAGATGTTTCTCGCAGTTTCTTTCCAGTGTTCAGGCTTATTGCAGTGGAAGCAAACTCCTTTGCTATCCGTATCAGTTTTGTTCTTATTATCCTTTGTTTTTGCCTTTCAGTATACCTTCTTTGAATCGTTCTTCTTTTCAGAAGATCCTTTGGCCCCTACCAGTAAGACTTGATCTTTCTTGGTTGGAAAGTGACTCTCAACAATTTTTTAATATGTTAAGCAAATCAGCGAGACTGATATCTAGCTTGTTCATATGAAAAATTCACAACAATTGTGAAAGGAGTCCGGGAGTGAGTGCAAGATCAAATCTTGGCTCAACTCTCCATCCATGACAAAACCAGTTGTCCTAATTGATCAATCAAATTGATTATGTTAAGAACTTTTTGTCTGTACTATAGTGCCATTGGCCATTCTAGATCGGAAGAGCTCCTTAGATATCTGATATCTATCAGTCCTACTTTCCTCACCATCAACTACTTAATGTGCAGGAATATATAGGGAGCATCCATAGTTTCATCGACGCTGAAGCTCGTTACTCATGGATGCGAGCATGATGCATTGAGCCAATCAGGCATCATCTTGCCACTTTCTAAAAGTAGCAATCTCTTCCTCGAGGCATTGTTCGCAACCATTGCGAGGATAAAGGCGATTAAGGACATAAGATAGCTTTTCAAACTATGAGAACTATTCTCAAATTCCTTAACCAATCCGCTTAATAATTGGTTCAAGTTAATTTAGCATCTAATATGCTTCGCAAAGGATAGTAATTTTAGACATTGTAAAATTACGTAAATGAATTTGTAATTAACAACATTTTAACATACATTCTTTTATTAATTACCAAAATAATTTAGGTCTTGTTTTAAATTGGTATCTCCCACTATTTTCTTCAAACTATATTACCCTCACTTATATAGTTCGGCAAAATCTAATTAAAGATTTGCTAGTGAGAATAAGGATCCCATTTCAAATGTATATAGCCTTGTGGTGACACAACAAACTATATATAAATAAATAGGTAGACAACTTTTGTCAATTACATCAACTATACAACTCCTTTTCTTTTACCTCTTAGATTATTTTGATCAAGTGGTGGCACATCCGAATCAAAATTATCCAAGTTAAGTCCGACCTAGCACTCCATATATTCAAAAAGAAAAAATATCATCCTTGTGGTGACACAACAAAATAATATTGTTCAATTTTCTTTATAAGCATCAAATGTGATAAATTAACATCTTAAATACTTAATACTTGCCTTGTGGTGACACAACAAACTCATATTAAATATTTAATACTCTATTAATTTTATCATGCTAGAAGGCGACGCTCGATATTCCAAATATCTTTGAACGCTTAGGACTTAATATAAAAATTGAGGGTTTGTTATTAATTTGTCTCATCTTGTTTAGCGCATGTACATATATATATATAAAAATACGCGTCATATTAATGAACATCATGAAGCATGTTTGCATAATATATAATATATATAGTATAAGCATGCACATATAGAATACTATATTCTACCCGGATTGATTATGGACTTTTATTCTAGTTTGGTTCACTAGAGCCACCAAGTGAACCAAAAGGTCAAACCCTAGGGGTGCAAGAAATAATATTTAAATATAACTATTACATTTAAACCCTGCTCCATTACAAACGGGTCTTCAAGCGCTCCTTGTTCCTTGATCTCCAATTTTCAAAATAATTCTAATTATTCCTATTACAAAACTATTTTAAAATAAATAGAAACCATGATCGTGATCGAGGGAAGTACATAGGAGGGAATAGAATTTACATTTAGAAAAATTAGAGAAGACGAGTACGCAGACCCCATTTAATAAAACCCATACATTCATGCATCCAACTAAAATAAAATCCAATCAGTTAATCAATAGTCCATAATCAATCCCATTTATTATCATACACATCACAATATGCATCAATAAATAACATTCATCTCATGAATAATAAACATTTAATATATATATATTGATATCATTTAATGGGCAAAATTAGTTAGTATAAAATCTAATTTTGAATCAAAATAAACTCCTTTATTTTAATCCAAATTTAAATCAAAATAAAACTATTTTATTTTAATTTATCCTATTTTGAATAAAACAAACTATTTTATTTTAATCAAAATCTTTAATCAAAATAAACTCTTTTATTTTAATTAATTATGGAATCCAATTCCATGTAAAAAAAAAATATTAAAGGAAATACTTGATTTTCTTTCCCATTCACAAATAAACTCCTTTATTTTGAATAATATGAAATCTTATTTCATATTTAAATAAACTCCTTTATTTAAGGAAACATGGATTCTCTTTCCTATTCACAAATAAACTCTTTTATTTTGAATAATATGAAATCTATTTCATATCTAAATAAACTCCTTTATTTAAGGAAATTAGGCAATCCAATTTCAACTCCAATTAGTTAGCATGGAATCCAATTCCAACTCTAATTAGTTAGCATAAAATTTAATTTTAAAATTAAAATAAATCTTTTATTTTAATATTAAAATAAACCTTTTATTTTAAGATTAAAATAAACCTTTTTATTTTAATTATAAAATTATTAAAATTAAAATAAAACTTTATATTTTAATATTAAATAAACCTTTTATTTTAAAATTAAAATAAACTTTTATTTTAATTATATAATAATTAAGAATAATATATATATAACTATATATATATATATATATATATATACCGTATATATATTACATATATATATATTACCGTATTTCATACTTAAAAAAAATAAAGCATGTGCACGGTTTTCGATTTCCGTGCATCACATAAATGCATTAACCGGATTGCATGCATGACTTCGTTTTTTTTTTTTTTTATTGTGTGCATGATTTCCTTGCCTCGTTTTCCGTGCGTCTGATTCCCATTACCTTTTTTAATCCGGATTACATGGAAATCAGCAGCTATCACGCAGCAGCTATCACGGTTTTTTTTTTTTTTTTTTTAAATTTTATACAACAAAAATATGCCCAATTAAATTGTTCTAAACACATATCAACATACATATCAAATCAACAATTAATAATTACGCTTAAGGTTTGACTCTGATGCCACCTTTAGGTTTGTAATATTCTTGAACGCAATCAAATTGCAAAATTAAGCGGGCGCGTAAAAATCGAGTTTAAAATTTACAAACCATATACCCGGATCACCCTTTATGCACAATTATTATTAATTAAACGAAAAGATAAAGAATAAATCATACCCTTGAAGATCGAGCTTCCTCGGTACAAGTTCACCTCCAAATCCTTTCGTTCAATCTTGAATCCACCGGGTTTGGTTCCTTCCTTTGATCAACGTTAGCCACCCAAATGTTTGGCCTCTGAGGGTGATCCACCAAGGAAGAAGAAAATTCAAGAAGATGGGTTTTTGGCTCAAACCCAGTTTTCTATCTCTATAGAAAAGGTGTACTCTCCAACAAATTGGAATTATTACGTATGTTGAAACACAACAACCCCCACCCCCATAATAAGACTCCTCTTATTAATAGATGTGGGCAACCCACCTTAACAATTAAGGAATTGGGTTTTATTTAATTAATTAAATTCTTTTAATTAATTAAGCTCCCTAATCTTATTAGGGATAATTAATTAAACTCTTTAAACTAATTTTCCTTCCTAATCCAATTAGGAATAAATGAGAGTACTTATATTAAATTAATTTCTAAACTCTTTTAGAAATTAAAATAATAATAATTGTAATAATATTAATAAGACTCCTCTTATTAATTTATATTTAATATTTCTAAAATATTAAATAATAAATATTAAGCTATTTAATTTATTCTATCACCATAGATTAAATTAAATATACTTAACATATTATTATGATTATGCCATTAACATCTTAAATAATTATTCTTCCTTTTATGGTGTGACCCTTTAGGTTCTCCATATTAAATCCCACAGAATAAATCAATTAGAACAATTCTAATCTTATTTAAATAAATAAACTAAATAATTAATTTATTTAAATAAATAATATTTATTCTATAATAGGATAAGCCTCCAAAATAGCGATCAACGACTTTCCGTATAATATAGATTTCAACATTAATCATTAAAGAACCTTTGAGTAAATAGTTAATATATAATGCATTCAATCCTTCCACCATATAATGTCCCAATTAAATATAATTTTACAAAATGGAATTACTCAACAAGTCTTATTTTATTTAATTATATAGTATTTTCGATCCTTAAATGCAACAACTCTCAAATAATGCAAATTAGAAACTCCTTTCTAATTTCAATAGATTCAAGTTTCGGATCAATATTCGCCAAGGAAATCTACTATAATCTATGAATTTAACAGTCCATCATCAATATTTTATCCCTGTAACATCAATCAATATTCATCTCAAATCAAATATTCATCTTTGCACTACAGGCCAAAGATATTCATCAATCGGTCATGTTCATCTCAACACCTGTTCATCTTTGCACTAAAGGCCAAAGATATTCAATAATATCATCATTTAAGACTGAGGATGATGAAAAATATTTTTAAAGAACGAATCCAGTGAAACAAAATGACAAGGATTAAGGATTAAGGATTCGTACTTTGTTTTATCCATGTCCAACAATACCTCAAAAATAATCATAGTGGTGTAAAATTCAAGAATAATCAAAACATGGATACAATCAAAGCTAGTATCCAGAATAGATATTTTGGACGAAAAGAAGAAATTTTATTTTTCGGTGAATAGTGCCGAGTATCGTGAATAGTCTTGATCGTGAATAAAGTCTTGATATCGTGAATAGTAACTCAAGCACCAAAAGATAGAAATTCCACAAAAACATCTTCACGCTTCATGAATAGTACTTTCGTGAATAGTAACTCGTGAATAGTAACTCATGAATAGTAACTCGTGAATAGTAACTCATGAATAGTAACCCCGAGGCATGAAAAAGTTCCAAATTTGATAAAAACTTGGATCAACATTTCAAAGATAATGATATTGAAGAAATAATATCATTACAAAAAATAATATCCCTTACTTCAAAGAATCGATTGCTTGAAGGAAAGGTCAAGTGATCTTTGAATGAAACTTGTCTTTGACAAAGAACTCTCAAAGTATCTAAATACTCACAAAATACGCTCGAATAATATAGAGAGAAAGAGAAAAACTTTTTTTCCGGTGTGATTTTCAATTCTAACTTAGCCTCTATTTATAGGAAAATGTTAGCACGCCAAGGCACTTAACTCGCAACTTTGATGGCTTTACACCGCTACTATTCCGACCCACCACATTTGAAAATTCAATTGAGCACATTTCTCACCAACCAAAAGTGGGGCCCACCAATTCTAGAATTTTCCACCAAAATCATTTATAACCTAATTTACGAATCAATCACCTCTTAAAATTCATAATAAATTATACGCCATCTTTAACGGTTCAAAATTTGTGGACATATACTCAACTTATATATGTATAACATATCCAAAAATTACAACGATCCAACGGTTTGATTAAATATTATAACTCACACAATAAAGTCATAATAACAATCGATTTGATTTTTTTAATACCTCCAATCCGAATAAAATACAAATAAAACATCTCAAAGATTAATTCCTTCATTAATAACCACATAAATAAATCCATCATTTATATTCATATAAAATAAATATTTCCTTATCATATGAATCAATAATTAATTATTCACAAATAATATTACGTAATCACATTTATGACAACCAAAATTTGCTCCTCAGAAAGAGGGGCTTTCCAATAAGGATCTCTCCTTCTTGGCGCAAGCAATTAGGTGACCAAAGCTCTCCTTAGATGTAACTTTCTAGACATTGCCAATAATGTTATCTAATAATATTATTCAAATAATATGAATTATTGATCCGATAATGGGAAATCTTGTCAAGTATGACAATTATTGAAACAATAATAATATAAAATACCAACGCAAACAATTATTGAATCAATAAAATAAACTATTGAACGAAGAACTACTGTAACAATTATTGAGTAGTGCCATCTTACGTACGAATCAATAATTCAACAATACTGTGCAATACCGTGTGCTACTGTGCAACCACGCGTATTACTGTATTTTAACCACCGGGTATTCCAACAGTCTTAACGGTAACAACTACGTCGTTATTTATAACCACCCAAACTTTGTCGTTTTCCTCATCCAATCGCTTTCCGTTATGGGGCCCACACATGGGCGCACAAGGCCGATTGAATATTCCCAAGTCGCATGCGAATATTCCACGACCAAACGAATATTCCCGACGATCACGAATATTCCCACGACCAAACGAATATTCCCGAATAAAAATGAATATTTTATAACCACTTGCTTATTTTGAAATATTTGCGTATTTAACCCTTAACTATCCACATTAATCAAATCAACCCTTACTATTTCAAAATAATAAATAAAGGAAATTCCTTTTTATTTAAAAAATTTTCGGGGTCTTACAATCAACGACTTTCCAGATAATATAGATTTCAACATTAATCATTAAAGAACCTTTGAGTAAATAGTTACCGTACAATTCAATCCTTCCACCGTACAATGTCCCAATTAAATATAAGACATGGAATTACTGTCAAGTCTTATTTTATTTAATTATATGTATTTCGACTCTTAAATGCACAACTCCAAATAATGCAAATTAGAAACTCCTTTCAGTGAACCACGTTCAGTGAACTTATTCTCTAATAAGCACCTATATACTTGCTTTAGTGTCTCCACACAAATGATCATGAGATCAATCATCCTCATCCAATGAGCAAGCAACGTATGCACCAATCTATCCGGATTCACTAATCCCCAATTTAGTAATCCAATGATTGGGAACTATTTTAGTTTTAAGCTTTCTAAGAATTTAGATCTCATTAGAATGATCATCATCATTATTCTAAAAGCATTGCTTAAAACTATGGGTTTATCACATATTATAAAAAAAGATCATGTAGATAATTAAAAGCCTTTAATAAATTAATACTTTTTATTAATAAATGAATAAGATTGTTACAAAGTATATGCTTTATCATCAAACATGATTGGCTTGTGTGCATACTACTTTCAATCTCCCACTTGCACTAAAGCCAATCGTCATGGTATCTTATACTCTTCTTCTCTAAGTGACGATTATCCTGTTTTGTTGGATAAGCTTTAATTAATGGATATGTAATGTTGTTCATGAGAGTCCACTATCTCTATAGTGATTTCCCATCTTTCAATGATTCTAATAATCAAATGAAAGTGCCACAACACATGTTTAGATCCAAGATGAGACTTGGGAACTATTCCTAGTTCTCAGAATAAACTTTTAATCCAAACAATCAACTTGCAGCTTCATTTATAGCTATATACTTTGTCTTTATCACTAAACCAGCAACCCTTTGCTGTTTGAAACCTTTCCAATTCACTGCACCACTGTTCAAGATAACGCTTTACCTTAAAGTGGATTTTCTGTCATCTTGGTCTGTTAGAAAAACTTGAGTCTGCTAAGCCCTCTAGTTTTAATTTAGACCCACCATGAATATGATCACATCCTTAGTGCCGGTTAAGCACTTTAAGATGTTTTTTTTTTTTTTTTGACTCATAGTGAACTTCTCCATAATATGACTGATCAACATCAGGTCTCGTACATTTCATTGCATACATGATTGTCACTCATGCAACCTCTCTTTTCAAGAGTCTGTGGGGACTATTAAGAGAGATACACTCCATAGCTCATCAACATGAGACATCTCTTGGAGTTTGCCATGCTAAACGACTTTAGCATCAAATGAATATCGTTCCTTGGGTTAAGTCGAGCATCCTTTTGTATCTATCTATATAGATTTTATCCCCAATTAAGATACTCTTCCCAAACCATTCATGGAGGAATGTTTAGACAACTTTATCTTTACTGATTGTAGCATTGGTATGTTATTCCTCATCCGTAGTATATCAACATATAATACTAGAAATTTCACGACGCTCCCAATCGACCCTTTTGTACACTCTAGAAGTCTTACCTCATCGAATGTAACTTCGGGATCATCATCTTCTATGATCGTACCTCATCATCATTATCCATGATGAATCCATACCTCCTAGGTATCTTCATGACTATTCCGTTTTACGATTCGGTTGTGGTACAATAGGTCTATCTGCAGGTTCCTCTCATTTGATTTATAGTGTTTTGTGGTTCTTGAACTCTTCAAGATCTATTATCCTCCCACTAGCCCCTTTTAATGATAAACACCTTTATCTTAGAAGGCGGTGTTTCATAATAAACACATTTTACTATGTAGGATTATAGAAACATATGCCCTAAACTTACTTTAGGATGTCCCACAAATTGTACTTGTCAAATCTTGTCCCAAGCTTATCCTTTGAAACCTTTTCACATAAGTTGGACAACCCCTTAACTTAACATACTTAAGATTAGGAATCCTCCCTGTCCATAACTTTTATGGAGTCTTTTGGCTGATTTTGAGGTTACCTTTTCGTAGATATGCAGCCATTTCTAGGACATGACCCTAGAAGGATACTAGAATGTCGGTAAAATCATTTTGGACCGCACCATGTCCAACAAGGTACGATTTAAGATGATCTAAAAACTTATTGCACAAGTATTTATTCCTTGATCTAATCAAAGAATCTTAATACATTGTCAATTTTTTTCACTTCTGAATTGTTTGAACCTTTCAAATAATTCATACTTGTATTTCAGCAAATACACACATTCAACTCTTTGAATGATCATCTCCTTTTCTTATACTAATTTGTTCAATATGCAAAATTATTTTCATATAAGTCAAGTATACAAAATTTATTAAGTAATATTCCAGTTCTATACAAAACATTATTATTATAAATAGAACAACAATTGTTCTTAAATATAATACCAAAGATTTCATTGTCAACAATAAAATGGAAATAATGTTTTCAACGAGAACTAGAATACAATAACAACTTATCGACTTAATAGATTTGCCCGTAAGCGATCTTAAACTATAAGTTTCTATGGCTAATGTTGCAACCTTTGCTTCATTTCCCACACATAGGATTACTTATATTTGTTTAGTTTTCTACTGCTTTGGTCCTTCATAAATCTATATTTATGATAACCAAAGCCAGATCCAATACCCGAGTAGAACCTTGACTTAAAGAAAAATTTATTTCAATCATGAACAAAAAAGCAGATTGTAACCAAACTTCACTAAGCTTCTTTGGTTAGCCTCGCAAGATGCTTCTCGCAGCTTTCTTTCAAAGGTCCGGGCTTATTGCGGTGGAAGCAAGCTCCTTTGCTATCCGTGATCGCTTTTGCTCTTATTATCCTTTGTTTACGCCTTTACATTTACCTTCTTTGAATCGTTCTTCTTTTTTCGGAAGATCCTTTGGCCCCTACCGAAGAAGACATGGTCTTTCTTGGTTGGAAAGTGACTCTCAACATTTTTCAATATGTTAAGTAAATCTGCAAAGCTGATATCTAGCTTGTTCATATGAAAAATTCACAACAATTGTGAAAGGAGTCCGGGAGTGAGTGCAAGATCAAATCTTGGCTCAACTCTCCATCCATGACAAAACCAGTTGTCCTAATTGATCAATCAAATTGATTATGTTAAGAACTTTTGTATGCACTATAGTGCCGTTAGGCCATTCTAGATCGAAGAGCTCCTTAGATATCTCGATATCTATCGGTCCTACTTTCCTCACCATCAACTACTTGATGTGCGGGAATATAGTAGGAGCATCCATAGTTTCATCTTGTGGCAAGAAGCTCGTTACTCGTGGATGTGAGCATGATGCATTGAGCCAATCATGCATCATCTTGCCACTTTCTAAAAGTAGCAATCTCTTCCTCGAGAGGTTTATGCGCAACCATTGCGAGGATAGGCGTATTAAGGACATAAGATAGCTTTGCGCCTATGAGAACTATTCTCAAATTCCTTAGCCAATCCGCTTAATTTCGATTCAGTTAATTTAGCATCTAATATGCTTCGCATGATAGTAATTTTAGACATTGTAAAATTACGTAAATGAATTTGTAATTAACAACATTTTAACATACATTCTTTTATTAATTACCAAAATAAATTTAGGTCTTGTTTTAAATTGGTATCTCCCACTATTTTCTTCAAACTATATTACCCTCACTTATATAGTTCGCAAAATCTAATTAAAGATTTGCTAGTGAGAATAAGGATCCCATTTCAAATGTATATAGCCTTGTGGTGACACAACAAACTATATATAAATAAATAGGTAGACAACTTTTGTCAATTACATCAACTATGCAACTCCTTGTATTTTGCCTCTTAGATTATTTTGATCAAGTGGTGGCACATCCGAATCAAAATTATCCAAGTTAAGTCCGACCTAGCACTCCATATATTCAAAAAGAAAAATATCATCCTTGTGGTGACACAACAAAACAATATTGTTCAATTTTTTATAAGCATCAAATGTGATAAATTAACATCTTAAATACTTAATACTTGCCTTGTGGTGACACAACAAACTCATATTAAATATTTAATACTCTATTAATTTTATCATGCTAGAAAGCGACGTTCGATATTCCAAATATCTTTGAACGCTTAGGACTTAATATAAAAATTGAGGGGTTTGTTATTAATTTGTCTCATCTTGTTTAGCGCACACATATATATATAAAATACGCGTCATATTAATGAACATCGCGAAGCATGTTTGCATAATATATAATATATATAGTATAAGCATACACATATAGAATACTATATTCTACCCTTGATTGATTATGGACTTTTATTCTAGTTTGGTTCACTATAGCCACCAAGTGAACCAAAAAAGTCAAACCCTAGGGTGCAAGAAATAATATTTAAATATAACTATTACATTTAAACTCTGGCTCCATTACAAACTAAGTCTTCAAGCGCCTCCTTGATCCTTGATCTCTAATTCTTCAAAATTAATTCTAACTATTCCTATTACAAAACTATTTAAAATAAATAGAAACCTTGATCGTGATCGAGGGAAGTACATAGGAGGAAGATAGAATTTACATTAAGAAAAATTAGAGAAGACGAGGTACGCAGAGACCCCATTTAATAAAACCCATACATTCATGCATCCATCTAAAAATAAAATCCAATCACATCGTTTAATAAATTAGTCATAATCAATCCCATTTATTATCATACACATCACCATATGCATCAATAAATAACATTCATCTCATGAATAATAAACATTTAATATATATATTGATATCATTTAATGGGCAAAATTTAGTTAGTATAAAATCTATTTTGAATAAAAATAAACTCCTTTATTTAAATCCAAATTTAAATCAAAATAAAACTATTTTATTTTAATTTATCCTATTTTGAATAAAATAAACTATTTTATTTTAATCAAAATTTTAATCAAAATAAACTCCTTTATTTTAATTAATTATGGAATCCAATTCCATGTAAAAAAAATCTTTAATTAAAATAAACTCTTTTATTTTAATTAATTATGGAATCCAATTCCATGTAAAAAAAATATTAAAGGAAACACGGATTATCTTTCCTATTCACAAATAAACTCCTTTATTTTGAATAATATGAAATCTTATTTCATATTTAAATAAACTCCTTTATTTAAGGAAACATGGATTCTCTTTCTTATTCACAAATAAACTCTTTTATTTTGAATAATATGAAATCTTATTTCATATCTAAACAAACTCCTTTATTTAAGGAAAGATGGAATCCAATTTCAACTCCAATTAGTTAGCATGGAATCCAATTCCAACTCTAATTAGTTAGCATGAAATTCTAATTTTAAAATTAAAATAAATCTTTTATTTTAATATTAAAATAAACCTTTATTTTAAGATTAAAATAAACCTTTTATTTTTAATTATAAAATTATTTAAAATTAAAATAAAACTTTATATTTTAATATTAAAATAAACTTTTTATTTTAAAATTAAAATAAACTTTTTATTTTAATTATATAATAATTAAGAATATATATATATATATATATTAATAATATATTATATATATATATATAATATATTACTATATTTTAACTCAAAAAGTTACGGAATATATATATAAACTTTTTTATTTTAGCTGCCAAATCCTTGCCTGCCTTTTTTTTTTTTATTTTATAAAGGTTACATGATGCAGACTATAGTATATATATATATATATATATATATATATAATACGACGGCCTTTTGTTATTAGTAAAAAATTAAAGCCGGATATCACGCAGCTATCACGCATTATCACGTTTTTTAAACCGGATATCATGCTAAATGATTACGTGGCCCATTTCCTTTTTTTTTTTTTTTTAATTTTATACAATAAAATTTTGCCCAAATAAATTGTTCTAAACACATATCAATATAATATCAAATTAAAACAATTAATAATTTGCATAAAGGTTTGGCTCTGATGCCACTGTTAGGTTTGTAATATTCATGTGCACAATCAAATTGCAAAATAATGCGGAAGCGTGTAAAAATCAGAGTTTAAAAAAATTTACAAACCATATACCCGGATCACCCTTTATGCATAATTATTAATTAAACGAAAAGATAAAGAATAAAATCATACCCTTGAAGATCGAGCTTCCTCAGGTACAAGTTCACCTCCAAATCCTTTCGCGTTCAATCTTGAATCCACCGGGTTTGGTTCCTTCCTTTGATCAACGTTAGCCACCCATGTGTTTGGCCTCTAGAGGTGATCCACCAAGGAAGAATAAAATTCAAGAAGATGGGTGTTATGGCTAACCCTAGTTTTCTATCTCTATAGAAAGGGCATACTCCCAACAACTTGGAATTATTACGTACTTTGTTAAAGTCAACAACCCATACCACCCATAATAAGACTCCTCTTATTTATAGATGTGGGCAACCCATCTTAATAATTAAAGAATTGGGTTTTATTTAATTAATTAAATTCTTTTAATTAATTAAGCTCCCTAATCTTATTAGGGATAATTAATTAAACTCCTTTAACTAATTTTCCTTCCTAATCCAATTAGGAATAAATGAGAGTACTTATATTAAATTAATTTCTAAACTCTTTTAGAAATTAAAATAATAATAATTGTAATAATATTAATAAGACTCCTCTTATTAATTTATATTTAATATTTCTAAAATATTAAATAATAAATATTAAGCTATTTAATTTATTCTATCACCATAGATTAAATTAAATATACTTAACTATATTATTACGATTATGCCATTAACTTCTTAAATAATTATTCTTCCTTTTATGGTGTGACCCTTTAGGTTCTCCATATTAAACCTATTGTGAATAAATCAATTAGAACAATTCTAATCTTATTTAAATAAATAAATTAAATAATTAATTTATTTAAATAAATAATATTTATTCTACAATAGGGATAAGCCTCCTAGCGATCAACGACTTTCCGGATAATATAGATTTCAACATTAATCATTAAAGAACCTTTGAGTAAATAGTTACCGTGACAATTCAATCCTTCCACCATACAATGTCCCAATTAAATATAAGACATGGAATTACCATCAAGTCTTATTTTATTTAATTATATGTATTTCGACTCTTAAATGCATGAACTCAAATAATGCAAATTAGAAACTCCTTTCTAATTTCATTCTTGCCTTAACCAAGGACTACTGGGTTGTCATTTATCGAATTACATAGGACATTTCTCTTCTATTATTAGAAGTGGTAGATTCTTTATTGATCATACATTATCTCCATGTACAACTTATTATACCCAAGCATACCCTTTGATATACCCTAAGGGTCTTAAGGAATAAGTCAAAGTATAAATCATCATACACACAGATACTATGATGATCTCAAGTCCAAGGATTACTTGTACTACTATCACTACAGAAATTCCTATTGACAGCAAATAAAACTCCATTAGGTATTCCTTAGCGAGCCACGCTCAAAGTGAACTTATTCTCTAATAAGCACCTACATACTTGCTTTAGTGTCTCCACACAAATGATCATGAGATCAATCATCCTCATCCAATGAAAGCAAGCAACGTATGCACCAATCTATCCCGGATTCACTAATCCCCAATTTAGTAATCCAATGATTGGGAACTATTTTAGTTTTAAGCTTTCTAAGAATTTTGATCACATTAGAATGATCATCATCATTATTCTAAAAGCATTGCTTAAAACTATGGGTTTATCACATATTATAAAACAGCATCATGTAGATAATTAAAAGCCTTTAATAAATTAATACTTTTTATTAATAAATGAATAAGATTGTTACAAAGTATATGCTTTATCATCAAACATGATTGGCTTGTGTGCATACTACTTTCAACTTACGGGCATAGAGGGTGATCAGCCCGTTGTAGCCTGTATTGATCAATACTACATTTCAAGAACGATGTTATCTTTCACTCTGTCCACCTTGGGTGCATAAAAAGTTTTCCCGTGTAAGGGATGTTCAAACTTGTCAGGGTTCCAAACCAAAGTTTTTATCTTGTTCAATAATAATCTATAATTCAACATATATATATATATATATATATATATATATATAATAATAATTAACAAAGGTGTATCAACATGTGATTAAATACAATGATTATCCAAGTGGGGACACTTGTATAACCATTTCTAGAAATTAACGAACAGAATATATATATGAATTACCATATATTAACATGTTGATAATCAATGAGCGTACATAATATAGGGTTAATAATCTGTGCAGTAATAATATAATTCTGAAACATTCTTACTCATGTCCATTGCATAAAGAAAATGCAAAGGTAAGATACTTGCCTGATCTGCTGCATATAAACTCCAACTTATATTTATCTTTTATATCACAACCTATCATTAATCAGACCATTCGTTTGATTAGAACAATATACCATAACACATACTACTGCATTTCGCAGTCAGCACATAACCTAATCACATTGTCACACATATTCAATAGTCATTGGATCACAAACAAACATTAACGCAATCAAAATACCTAAGTCCAGATCAATTTCTGAAACATGTCGGTGTACCGACAGCTTTATCGGGTAATTATCGAGTCTAAGACTCTACACCAAAGTTTAATATAATTTAAACATCGGTCAAATTATTTTTAAATGACTTATAATAATTTTTAAACAATTATTATAATTTATCATGAATTTTCAAACACCGAAATCATTATTAAATGATTTAAATACCCAACAATTCTATTACCATTAATATTTAATTAATATCAAACTATTAATGAAATCATTGCCAAAATATTAAAGTTATTTATAATAACTTAGAATATTTTAAAACATTTATATTACACTTAAATGATTTTTAAAACATTTAAATCATTTTTAAATAATTACCATTAATATTAATATATTAATGTATTATTTATCCAAATATTAAAAGTCATTAATTATAACTTAAAATATTTTTAATTCATTTATATCCTTTTTAAATCAATAAAATCATTTTTAAACTATTTATTTAATATAATTATTAAATAAATTTAATATCATTAATGTTAAATAAATATCATTAATATTCAATTATTAATGAAATTATCATTTAAATATTAAATGTTATATTTTATAACTTAAAATATCTTTAAACACTTTATTTTCATTTAAAATGATTTTTATAATATTAAAATCATTTTAAACTAAATTATTTAATTATTAAATAACCTTAATATCATTAATAATAATTAATTAATGAAATTTACCTTTAAATATTGAAAGTTATATTTTATAACTTAAAATATTTTTACACACCTTATTATTATTTAAAATGATTTTTAATATAATATAATCATTTTTAATATATTTATATTTAAAATGATTTTTAATATAATAAAATTATTTTAATATATTTATTTAATTCATTTATTAAATATCTAAATTATCATTAATATTAATTTATTAATGAATTTCATCACAAAATATTAAAACTCATTAAAAATAACTTCAAATATTTTCTTATACCGTAATATAATTTTAAATGATTTTAAAATATTAAAATCATTTTTAAATAATTTATTTAATATAATAATTAAATTAATAAATACCTTTAATATTTCAAAAATATTAAATTTTTATGAAATATATTAAAATAATTAAAAACTAATTTTCGAATTTAAAATAATTTTTAATAATTTATTATGTATTTCTCATAATTATAAACTAATTTTCTATAATTATTTAATAAAAATATAATTTTTATAAATAAATTGTCTCTAAAGACCACCTATAGCGGCAGGCAACTGTCATTTATAGGTGTTCTTCATCAAACCTAGATCTTCAAGTCGATTCTGGGGACCAAGTTTGACCATCAATCATTCATCACACAAAGTGTTTCGGACTCGTTGTTAATCGGATCATGTAGCATACATGCACCACTACAAGGCCCAACAACAAACATAGTCATATCATGCATAACCAAAGCGATCTAAGGGCCTAAAGTAGATGTGGAGGTCGCTCTTCATTTCTTGGTTACCCGAAATGAAGAACAATCTAAATCTTGACTTTCCGACCTCCACTACATGTTGGAAGCTTGTAATGTTTTTGTGATCTATCAATTTCGGTGGTAAACCACACATACAACAACAGATCTATCACATAACATCGTCATAACATCAACAAATAAAGCGGATCTGAGTCGTTCAACCACCGCCGAATAAGCTCCAACCAGTTTATGGAAATTCCCAGAAACAAAAAGCATGACTGGGTGGTCTTCTTTAACCATCCACTACCTTCGACTCATTTAATCTTAAGGAGATTTTAAGGCATAATCTTGTAGTACTTATACCAAGTTACCATTATATTACAACACCGTAACCAAAACATCAATATACTGACAGATCTAGTCGATCAAAAGCATTGTCAGGCTGTTTCTAGGCAGTTTCTAAAATTTGTAATTAGGGTTTTCTTAATTTGGTTAGTTTTCTAATTACTTTATACAGGAACATTAGGGTTTAATATCACGAATTATAATTAACCTTTCTAATTTAGCAAGTAGGGTTTGTAATTTTTGGTAATTAGGGCTACCAAAACACAATTAGGGTTTATAATTCAAATAGTAGGGTTTCTAGAAATTAATATATCTAGATGTTAATTAGGGTTGTCCTAATCAACCATAAAATCATATAACACGGTTATATAATAGTCTTAAACTCACAATTGAGTTCTAATTTAGGGTTTCCCACAGTAAAACTAGGGTTTTCAAATCTTTTCACTACAATTGACCAACCATTGACGCTTCACATCCATATAGTACATATATTTATAAAGACTTGAAAAATCAAAACATAATTAATATTATATTATTATTCTCATTCCTTGATCAAATTAAATCCAAAATCGGGTTTAGATTCCATATCCGGTTTATCTCGCTATATATAACATCATTAATTAAGTTAAAATAATTAACTTAATTAATTTAGCATAAATTCTTATAATAAAATAATTATTATAATAATTCTAAAAATCATTTCATATATTATTTAACTAATATATGATTATAATTTCATGGAAAATAATTAATAAAAACATTTCTACTATAAAATTAATTATTAATAGAATATAATTTTATAATGATCAATTATTCTAAAATAAAATTATTTAAAATTATTCATGTAATAAATATATTTTATTTATCACATAAATACATATACACATTATCTTGGAACATATTCCCCATATTTATTTTAATACATAAATAAATAAAAATTATACTGTAAAATTTTCCGATTTATTTGTATAGAAAATATCGGGTTGTTACATTCACCCTCCTTTATAAAGATTCCGTCCCGGAATCACTTGCTTTTAAACCTATACATACTTTGAGTACATAACATACACAATCATTGCAAGTAGATCTTGATCATAATTGATCGAACCGATCTTTAACTATTCTTGATTATCGATTCAACGGAAATTTGATTTCTAAAAGAACTCAAATTCCTCCTTCAAAATTTCTTTATAAAATAATTTACTATATATATGAAAATCATGTATAAGAAAATAAAAGTTATATTAATAATACAGGTGCCATCGCCATTGTCTTGTTAATCTGGACTGTCGTGTTAAAGACCCTTACTGTTGATTTTGTTGGCTTGCTTTCGATCTTTGTTGGTCCCGTGATTCTTTGAAGTTCCACCGCCTTACCAAAGATTCACACTCCCTGCCTCCGTCCTCCTCTTCGGACAATCCTTCACCCTATGCTCAGTCGATACGCACAGATAACACCCAATGTTCATTCTTGGATTGGGGTAGTTGGGAGAGATATGGCCCTCCTGCCCGCACTTATAGCACACGAACTTCCCCTTCAGACATTCCCTAGAGTGGTTCTTTCCACAATTCTTACACTGTATTGCTTGCTTCTTAACACCTTCTTGTTTTACCTGCACACTTGCAAAATTGCTCCCCTTCCTCTTGCTACTACAACTTTTACTTCCACTATTAATTTCTTCCTTCCCAGTTCCTACAACCTTGTCCTTGTTCTTCTTCTCCTTGTTGTAGAGACTCATGGCCTCACTCCCCTCCTCAGTAATAATAGCCTTCTCTATGAGTGCTGCAACTGTAGGGATCTACAACACCGCCACCTTTTTGTAGAGCCATGGTTTTAATCCCAGCTCAAACCTTCTTGCTTTCCTAGCCTCCGTATCAACTTGATGCGGAGCAAACCTAGCCAACTCATTGAATTTTGTGGCATATTCCACAACTGACATATCCCCTTACTTCAACTCCAGAAATTTCACCTCAATCCTAGCCTGCATACTAGCTGAAGAATAATTTTCGAAAAACAGTGTTTTAAATTTATCCCATGTAACTACAACTTCTCCTGCCCTCGCCTGATTTGCTTCCCACCAAAAGTTTGCCTCACCCTTCATCATGTAGGTGACAAAAGTGGTCTTTTGCCCCTCAGCTACCCTAGCTACCACGAATGCTTTTTCAATCTCTTTAACCCAAGTTTGGGCTTCAACAGGGTCAGTTGTACCTTTAAATTCCGGAGGTCCCACAACTTTGAAATCTTTAAAGTTCGCTAAGCGGTTATCTGGCTGGTTCCCTGCGGTGGGCATTTCTTGTTGCATAGCTTGTGCTACCATGTTTGCAAAATGTTGCATCGGGTCTACTTGTTGTTGTCCCTCAATGTTATTGACAGATTTCTTTTGCCCTTTAATTTCTAGTTTGACGTCTTGGCGGCATTATCTGATTAAATAAAACATAATTTAATTTACATTCTAAATCTTATCACATAAGTTTAATATATTAAACTTGTTTCATTTCCCAAACTTAGATTAAACAATTTCAAAATACTTTACATATCACAGCACATAGTGCTTTAAACATCAGCTATCCCTTTGTGACTACAACAGTTGGAATTTACAACCTTGACCAACATAAAAGTTGAAAATATTTCATTACACAAACATACTAAGCACACATATTATAATAAACAGACCAACACGACAGAACCTATACTACTTATTTACTAAGCCTTTTCCTTAGACAACCCTTTGCTTGATGATCTTCCATTCCACAAGCAAAACATGCACCTGGTTTATAGTCGAGACAATACAAAGTGGTATGCCCCTCATAGCCCAAAAGATAACAAATTCTTTTCCCTTTCTTCTTACCGGGTCTTTTTAAGTCATGATCTTCTATCTTTCTTTTTCCCTTATTGCTCGGAACTGTTCACGATGTGTTGCTTGAGGCTCCCATCTGATTAATTTGGATTTTAAGCTTATCCTGTTCTTCCATTATTTCTATTAACGCCTGTCGTAGTTAACTATTAAGCATCTTTTCTATCTCCCATAACCTTTCTAAAGAAGAAACCTTGTTCTTCAGATTTTGCACGTCCATTGATGCTTGATTAGCTTCAACTTTAGTGTCTGAATCACTATCTGTCAGCGCCACCATTTTCGGATCTGGTACTACATTTTTCATGATAACCACCTCATCCGAGTTGGTTTCATTGTGAGCTTTTATTTCAGCTATTGGCTTTGATATTAGCTCGGGTGAATGGATCTAATTCTTCTTCAAGTTATAAGCATACAACAAGCCTTTTCCACCAAACATCCACCCACATAAATTATCCTGATTAGCATATAGTATACACACACAACAAACAATAGTTGTACACGGGTTATCTTTTATTTTGTTTGACGATGAATTTATTCAATTCATCTCTTTTTAAACTTTATATGAGTTGTTTATATTTTTAACGTTTCCCTCTGTTCTAAGGTTATAGCCTAAGGTCTATCCCACCTAAGGTTTCTAACCCTAAAGCTCTGATACCAACCTGTATAGCCCCCAATTTCAGGTACTTGAAACCCGAACTCGGTGCTTCACGATACCATTTCTATGAGCGGAATAATACTAATAATAATAACAATAATATAAAGATCAACTTAATTTACATATCATCAGAGTCTAATCCCCAGGTACGAGACCTTTAAACATTCCTTACAATACATGATAATAAATATATATCATACTTGTCTTAATAAAGTTAACTATTACATAAAATAACATTGCACTCATTCAGCAACCTTTCCTTTCCCTTTTTTCTTAGTCGAGCCTTCTACTTGTTCACACTTAGCAGAAAACATTTAAATTAAGCAAGGATGAGCATTTGAGTGCCCAACAAGTATTAACATTTATATATATATATATATATATATATATATATATATATATATATATATATATATATTATATTTAAATATTTTCTTTATATTACCCTTCTACAACAAATCAATAGTTGTGAAGTAATCTGAACCGATAATAATAACATAACAACCCTCTTTCAAATTTTTGAAACTACGTACTAACTATAAATAGGGTTAAGGTGACATACTATGAACATTGTTTTTATTTTCGAAAATGTTTAACAGAACTTCATTTGTAAACCGTTATAACTTACGGGCACAGAGGGTGATCAGCTAGTTGTACCCTGTATTGATCAATACTACATTGCAAGAACGATGTTATCGTTCACTCTGTCCACCTTGGGTGCATAAAAAGTTTTCCCGTGTAAGGGATGTTCATACTTGTCAGGGTTCCAAACCAAAGTTTTTATCTTGTTCAACAATAATCTATAATTCAATATATATATATATATATATATATATATATATATATATATATATACGGGTAATTAACAAAGGTGTATCAACATGTGATTAAATACAATGATTATCCAAGTGGGGACACTTGTATAACCATTTATAGATATTAACGAACAGAATATATATCTAAATTACCATATACTAACATGTTGATAATCAATGAGCGTACATAATATAGGGTTAATAATCTGTACAGTAATAATATAATTTTGAAACATTCTTACTCATGTCCATTGCATAAGGAAAATGCAAAGGTAAGATACTTGCCTGATCTGCTGCTTACAAAATACAACTTAGATTTATCTTTTATATCACGACCTATCATTAATCAGACCATTCGTTCGAATAGAACAATATACCATAACACATAGTACTGCATTTCACAGTCAGCACATAACCTAATCACATTGTCACACATATTCAACAGTCATTGGATCACAAACAAACATTAACGCAATCAAAATACCTAAGTCCAGATCAATTTCTGAAACATGTGGGTGTACCGACAACTTTATCGGGTAATTATCGAGTCTAAGACTCTACACCAAAGTTTAATATAATTTAAACATCAGTCAAATTATTTTTAAATGACTTATAATAATTTTTAAACAATTATGATAATTTATCATGAATTTTCAAACACCGGAATCATTATTAAATGATTTAAATACCCAACAATTCTATTACCATTAATATTTAATTAATATCAAACTATTAATGAAATCATTGCCAAAATATTAAAGTTATTTATAATAACTTAGAATATTTTTAAAACATTTATATTACCCTTAAATGATTTTTAAAACATTTAAATTATTTTTAAATAATTACCATTAATATTAATATATTAATGTTTTATTTATCCAAATATTAAAAGTCATTAATTATAACTTAAAATATTTTTAATTCATTTATATCCTTTTTAAATAATTTTCAAATCAATAAAATCATTTTTAAACTATTTATTTAATATAATTATTAAATAAATTTAATATCATTAATGTTAAATAAATATCATTAATATTCAATTATTAATGAAATTATCATTTAAATATTAAAAGTTATATTTTATAACTTAAAATATCTTTAAACACTTTATTTTCATTTAAAATGATTTTTATAATATTAAAATCTTTTTAAAACTAAATTATTTAATATAATTATTAAATAACCTTAATATCATTAATAATAATTAATTAATGAAATTTACCATTAAATATTGAAAGTTATATTTTATAACTTAAAATATTTTTACACACCTTATTATTATTTAAAATGATTTTTAATATAATAAAATCATTTTTAATCTATTTATTTAATTCATTTATTAAATATCTAAATTATCATTAATATTAATTTATTAATAAATTTCATCACAAAATATTAAAAGTCGTTAAAATTAATTTAAAATATTTTCTTATACCATAATATAATTTTAAATAATTTTTAAAATATTAAAATCATTTTTAAATAATTTATTTAATATAATAATTAAATAAATAAATACCTTTAATATTTCAAAAATATTAAATTTTTATGAAATATATTAAAAATAATTAAAAACTAATTTTCAGACTTTAAAATAATTTTTAATAATTTATTATGTATTTTTTATAATTTAAAACTAATTTTCTATAATTATTTAATAAAAATATAATTTTTATAAATAAATTGTCATTAAAGACCACCTATAGCGACAGAACCGTCGCTATAGGTGTTCTTCATGTTCTTCATGCAAACCTAGATCTTCAAGTCAGTTACCGAGGGACCAAGTTTGACCATCAATCATTCATCACAAAGAGTGTTTCTGGACTCGTTGTTAATCAGATCATGTAGCACAAATGCACCACTACAAGACCCAACAACAAACATAGTCATATCATGCATAACCAAAGCGATCTAAGGGCCTAAAGTAGATGTCAGAGGCGGTTCTTCATATCTTGGTTACCCAGAAATGAAGAACAATCTAAGGTGCAACTTTCCAGCTTCCACTACATGCTAGGCTTGTAATGTTTTTGTGATCTATCAATTTCAGGTTGTAGACCACACATACAACAACAGATCTATCACATAACATAGTCATAACATCAACAAATAAAGCAGATACAAGCCGTTCAACCACTGTCAGAAATAAGCTCCAACTAGTTTCTGGAAATTCCCAGAAACAAGAAGCATGATCGGATGGTCTACTTTGACCATCCACTACCTTCCACTCGTTTAATCTTAAGGAGATTTTAAGGCATAATCTTGTAGTACTTATACCAAGTTACCATTATATTACAACACCATAACCAAAACATCAATATACTGACAGATCTAGTCGTTCAAAAGCGTTGTCAGGCTGTTTCTGGGCGGTTTCTAAAATTTGTAATTAGGGTGTTCTTAATTTGGTTAGTTTTCTAATTACTTTATACAGGAACTGAAAGTAATATGCACACAAGCCAATCATGTTTGATGATAAAGCATATACTTTGTAACAATCTTATTCATTTATTAATAAAAAGTATTAATTTATTAAAGGCTTATAATTATCTACATGATGCTGTTTTATAATATGTGATAAACCCATAGTTTTAAGCAATGCTTTTAGAATAATGATGATGATCATTCTAATGAGATCTAAATTCTTAGAAAGCTTAAAACTAAAATAGTTCCCAATCGTTGGATTACTAAATTGGGGATTAGTAAATCCGGATAGATTGGGACATACGTTAACTTTCGCTTTCATTGGATGAGGATGATTGATCTCATGATCATTTGTGTGGAGACACTAAAGCAAGTATGTAGGTGCTTATTAGAGAATAAGTTCATCGAACGTGGCTCGCTAAGGAATACCTAACGAGTTTTACTTACTGTCGAATAGGAATTCTGTAGTGATAGTAGTACAAGTGATCCTTGGACTTGAGATCATCATAGTATCTTGTGTATGATGAGTTATACTTTGACTTATTCCTTAAGACCCTTAGGGTATATATCAAAGGGTATGCTTGGGTATAATAAGTTGTACATGGAGATAATGTATGATCAATAAAGAATCTACCACTTCTATTAAAAAGAAGAGAATGTCCTATGTGATTCGATAAATGACAACCCACGGTAGTCCTTGGCGGCGTAATGAAATTAGAAAGGAGTTTCTAATTTGCATTATTTGGTTTTGTGCATTTAAGAGTCGAAATACATATAATTAAATAAAATAAGACTTGGCGTAAATTCCATGTCTTATATTTAATTGGGACATTGTATGGTGGAAGGATTGAATTATACGGTAACTATTTACTCAAAGGTTCTTTTATGATTAATGTTGAAATCTAAATTATCCGGAAAGTCGTTGATCGCTAGGGAGGCTTATCCCTATTGTAGAATAAATATTATTTATTTAAATTAATTAATTGTTTAATTTATTTATTTAAATAAGATTAGAATTGTTCTAATTGATTTATTCACAACCGCTTTTAATATGGAGAACCTAAAGGGTCACACCATAAAAAGGAAGAATAATTATTTAAGAAGTTAATGGCATAATCGTAATAATATATTATGTATATTTAATTTAATCTATGGTGATAGAATAAATTAAATAGCTTAATGTTTATTATTTAATATTTTAGAAATATTAAATATAAATTAATAAGAGGAGTCTTATTAATATTATTACAATTATTATTATTATTTTAATTTCTAAAAGAGTTTAAGAATTAATTTAATATAAGTACTCTCATTTATTCCTAATTGGATTAGGAAGGAAAATTAGTTAAAGGAGTTTAATTAATTATCCCTAATAAGATTAAGGAGCCCCTTTAATTAAAAGGGTTTAATTAAATAATACCTTATTTAAAATAGGGTTACTTGATATCTTTATAAGAGGAGTCTTATATCAGATATTAAGACCACGTTATAATTCCAATGGTTGGAGAGTACGCTCCTTTTCTATAGAGATAGAAAAACTAGGGTTTAGCCAACCACCCATCTTCTTGAATCCTTCTTCTTCCTTGGTGGATCACCTCTAGAGGCCAAACACTTGGGTGGCTAACGTTGATCAAAGGAAGAAACCAAACCCGGTGGATTCAAGTTGAACGCGAAAAGAATTGGAGGTGAACTTGTACCTGAGGAAGCTCGGATCCTCAAGGGTATGATTCTTGTTCTTCAATTTTTCGTTTAATTAATAATTGTGCATAAAGGGTGATCCGGGTATATGGTTTGTAAAATTTTAAACTCTGATTTTTACACATTTTCGCTTATTTTTGCAATTTGATTGCGTTCTTGAATATTACAAACCTAACAGTGGCATCAGAGCCAAACCTTTATGCAAATTATTAATTGTTTTGATTTGATATGTATATTGATATGTGTTTAGAACAATTTAATTGGGCATAATTTTATTGTATAAAATTTATAAAAAATAATAATAATAAAAAAAAATCGCAAAATCAGTTTTGATTTTCTGGTGATTCACGTGATTCTGAGTATTATAATATATATATATATATATATATATATATATATATATATATTAATGTACGGTTGGATGTTATAAGCTTTAGGAAGATTTTAGTTACTATTATTAACGTTATATGTATACCAGGTAGCGTTGTTATATAATAGTTAACAATTAAGGAATCTTCAGAAGCATTACTTTACTAATGGTAAGGGTGACGTCATTGGCCACAAATTATTTTGATCAAGTGGTGGCACATCCGAATCAAAATTATCCAAGTTAAGTCCGACCTAGCACTCCATATATTCAAAAAAGAAAAATATCATCCTTGTGGTGACACAACAAAACAATATTGTTCAATTTTCTTTATAAGCATCAAATGTGATAAATACTTGTGAAATAAGTTTCTAGATCATCTTAAATGGTTTTCTCATAATGGACGCCTCCTGATACGCAATAATTGATTGATGTATTTGAATGGAAAAATCGTACCTTGTTGGACATGGTGCGGTCCATAATGATTTTACCGACATTTCAAAGATCCCTCTGTGGTCATATCTAGAAATGGTGCATATCTACAAAAGGTAACCTCAAAATTACCCCCAAGACTCAATAAAAAGTTATGGATAGGAGGATTCTAATCTTAAGTATGTTAAGATAAGGGTTGTCCAACTTATGTGAAAAGGTTTCAAGGATAAGCTTGGGACAAGATTTGACATGTACAGTTTGTGGGACATCCTAAAGTAAGTTTAGGGTATATGTTCTATAATTCTACTTAGCAAAAGGTGTTTGTTACGAAACACGCTGCCTTCTAAGATAAAGGTGTTTATCATTGAAGGGCTAGTGGGAGGATTATAGATCTTGAAGAGTTCATGATCCGTAAAAACACTATAAGTCAAATAAGAGGAACACAGTAGATAGACTGTTGTGCATTCACAAATCAATCATAAATGAATAATGTATCAAGATACCTAGGAGGTATGGATTCATCATGGATGATGATGATGAGGTACGCATCATGAGAAGATGATGATCCGAGTTACATACGATGAGGTAAGAGTTCTAGTGTGTACAAAAGGGTCAGTGGGAGCGTTGTGAAATTTCTAGTATTATATGTTGATATACTACAGATGAGGAATTACATACCAATGCTACAATCAGTAAAGATAAAGTTGTCTAAACAATCCTCCATGAATGATTTGGGAAGAGTATTATTATTGGGGATGCAAATCTATATAGATAGATTTAAAAGGATGCTCAACTTAATCCAAGGAATGTATATTCATTTGATGCTAAAGTCGTTTAGCATGGCAAACTCCAAGAGATGTCTCATATTGATGAGCTATGGAGTGTATCTCTCTTAATAGTCCCCACAGACTCCTGAAAAGAGAGGTCGCATGAGTGACAATCATGTATGCAATGAAATGTACGAGACCTGATGTTGATCAGTCATATTATGGAGAAGTTCACTATGAGTCAGTGAAAATATCTTAAAGTGCTTAACCGACACTAAGGATGTGATCATATTCATGGTGGGTCTAAATTAAAACTAGAGGGCTTAACAGACTCAAGTTTTTCAAACAGACCAAGATGACAGAAAAATCCACTTTAAGGTAAAGCGTTATCTTGAATAGTGGTGCGAAGAATTGGAAAGGTTCCAAACAAAGAAAGAGTTCTTTGGTTTAGTGATAAAGATGAAGTATATAGCTATAAATGAAGTCGCAAGTTGATTGTTTGGATTAAAAGTTCATTACGAGAACTAGGAATAGTTCCTAAGTCTCATCTTGGATCTAAACATGTGTTGTGGCACTTTCATTTGATTATTAGAATCATTGAAAGATGGGAAATCACTATAGAGATAGTGGACTCTCATGAACAATGTTACATATCCATTAACTAAAGCTTATCCAATGCCAGGATAATCGCCACTTAGAGAAGAAGAGTATGAGATACCATGACGATTGGCTTTAGTGCAAGTGGGAGATTGAAAGTAGTATGCACACAAAGCCAATCATGTTTGATGATAAAGCATATACTTTGTAACAATCTTATTCATTTATTAATAAAAAGTATTAATTTATTAAAGGCTTTTAATTATCTACATGATGCTGTTTTATAATATGTGATAAACCCATAGTTTTAAGCAATGCTTTTAGAATAATGATGATGATCATTCTAATGAGATCTAAATTCTTAGAAAGCTTAAAACTAAAATAGTTCCCAATCGTTGGATTACTAAATTGGGGATTAGTAAATCCGGATAGATTGGTACATACGTTGCTTGTTCATTGGATGAGGATGATTGATCTCATGATCATTTGTGTGGAGACACTAAAGCAAGTATGTAGGTGCTTATTAGAGAATAAGTTCACTTTGAACGTTGGCTCGCTAAGGAATACCTAATGGAGTTTTACTTGCACCGTCAATAGGAATTCTCAGTAGTGATAGTAGTACAAGTGATCCTTGGACTTGAGATCATCATAGTATCTTGTGTATGATGAGTTATACTTTGACTTATTCCTTAAGACCCTTAGGGTATATCAAAGGGTATGCTTGGGTATAATAAGTTATACATGGAGATAATGTATGATCAATAAAGAATCTACCACTTCTATTAAAAGAAGAGAAATGTCCTATGTGATTCGATAAATGACAACCCTAGTAGTCCTTAGCTGCGCGAGAATGAAATTAGAAAGGAGTTTATAATTTGCATTATTTGGTGTTGTGCATTTAAGAGTCGAAATACATATAATTAAATAAAATAAGACTTGACAGAAATTCCATGTCTTATATTTAATTGGGACATTGTATGGTGGAAGGATTGAATTGTACGGTAACTATTTACTCAAAGGTTCTTTTATGATTAATGTTGAAATCTATATTATCTGGAAAGTCGTTGATCGCTAGGGAGGCTTATCTCTATTGTAGAATAAATATTATTTATTTAAATAAATTAATTGTTTAATTTATTTATTTAAATAAGATTAGAATTGTTCTAATTGATTTTTTCACAACCGGTTTAATATAGAGAACCTAAAGGGTCACACCATAAAAGGAAGAATAATTATTTAAGAAGTTAATGGCATAATCGTAATAATATGTTATGTATATTTAATTTAATCTATGGTGATAGAATAAATTAAATAGCTTAATGTTTATTATTTAATATTTTAGAAATATTAAATATAAATTAATAAGAGGAGTCTTATTAATATTATTACAATTATTATTATTATTTTAATTTCTAAAAGAGTTTAGGAATTAATTTAATATAAGTACTCTCATTTATTCCTAATTGGATTAGGAAGGAAAATTAGTTAAAGGAGTTTAATTAATTATCCCTAATAAGATTAGGGAGCCCCTTTAATTAAAAGGGTTTTATTAAATAATACCTTATTTAAAATAGGGTTACTTGATATCTTTATAAGAGGAGTCTTATATCAGATATTAAGATCACATTATAATTCCAATGGTTGGAGAGTACGCTCCTTTTCTATAGAGATAGAAAAACTAGGGTTTAGCCAACCACCCATCTTCTTGAATCCTTCTTCTTCCTTGGTGGATCACCTCTAGAGGCCAAACACTTGGGTGACTAACGTTGATCAAAGGAAAGAACCAAACCCGGTGGATTCAAGTTAAACGCGAAAAAAAGAATTGGAGGTGAACTTGTACTGAGAGCTTCGGATCTTCAAGGGTATGATTCTTGTTCTTCAATTTTTTGTTTAATTAATAATTGTGCATAAAGGGTGATCCGGGTATATGGTTTGTAAAATTTTAAACTCTGATTTTTACACGTTTCCGCTTATTTTTGCAATTTGATTGCGTTCTTGAATATTACAAACCTAACAGGAACATTAGGGTTTAATATCACAAATTATAATTAACCTCGCTAATTTAGCAATTAGGGTTTGTAATTTTTGGTAATTAGGGTTACTAAAACACAATTAGGGTTTATAATTCAAACAGTAGGGTTTTTAGAAATTAATATATCTAGATGTTAATTAGGGTTGACCTAATTAACCATAAAATCGTATAACACAGTTATATAATAGTCTTAAACTCACAATTGAGTTCTAATTTAGGGTTTCTCGTAGTAAAACTAGGGTTTTCAAATACTGCACCATAATCGACCAAACATTGACAGTTCACATCCATATAATACATATTTATAGCACTGAAAAATCAAAACATAATTAATATTATATTATTATTCTCATTCCTTGATCAAATTAAATCCAAAATTAAGGTTTAGATTCCATACCTGGTTTATCTGCTATATATAACATCATTAATTAAGTTAAAATAATTAACTTAATTAGTCTAGCATAAATTCTTATAATAAAATAATTATTTTAATAATTCTAAAAATTATTTCATATATTATTTAAATAATATATGATTATAATTTCATGGAAAATAATTAATAAAAAATTTCTACTATAAAATTAATTATTAATAGAATATAATTTTATAATGATCAATTATTCTAAAATAAAATTATTTAAAATTATTCACATAATAAATATATTTTTATTTATCACATAAATACATATACACATTATCTTGGCACATATTCCCCATATTTATTTTAATAAATAAAAAAAAAATTCACAAATTTTTTGATTTATTTGTATAGAAAATATCGGGTTGTTACGTTCACCCTCCCTTATAAAGATTACGTCCCCAGAATCACCATTTTAAAACCTATACATACTAGAGTACATATCATACACAATCATTGCAAGTAGATCTTGATCATAATTGATCGAACCGATCTTTAACTATTCTTGACTATCTGATTCAACGAAAATTTGATTTCTAAAAGAACTCAAATTCCTCCTTCAAAATTTATTTATAAAATAATTTACTATATATATGAAAATCATGTATAAGAAAATAAAAGTTATACTAATAATACCTGGAGTGCCATCGCCAGTTGCCGCTGAATCCTGGACTGTCATGTTAAAGACCCTTACTGTTGATTTTGTTGACTTGCTCGATGCTGTTGGTCCCGTGATTGCTAAAGTTCCACTTCCCTTACTAGTATTCACAATCCCTGCCTCCGTCCTCCTCTTCGGACAATCCTTCACCCTATGCTCAGTCGATCCGTATAGACAACACCCATTGTTCATTCTTGGATTGGGGCAGTTGGGAGAGATATGGCCCTCCTGCCCGCACTTATAGCACACAAACTTCCCCTTCAGACATTCCCTAGAGTGGTTCTTTCTACAATTCTTACACTGTACTGTTGGCTTTTTAACACCTTCCTGTTTTACCTGCACACTTCCAAAATTGCTCCCATTCGTCTTGCTACTACCACTTTTACTTCCACTATTAATTTCTTCCTTCCTAGTTCCTACAACCTTGTCCTTGTTCTTCTTCCCCTTGCTGTAGAGGCTAATGGCTCACTCCACTCCTTAGTAATAATAGCCTTCTCTATGAGTGCTGAAACTGTAGGGATCTGCAACACCGCCACCTTTTTGTAGAGCCGGAGTTTTAATCCTAGCTCAAACCTTCTTGCTTTTCTAGCCTCCGTATCAACTTGACGCGGAGCAAACCTAGCCAACCCATTGAATTTTGTGGCATATTCCACAACTGACATATCCCCTTACTTCAACTCGAAAAATTTCACCTCCATCCTAGCTTGCATACTAGCTGAAAAATAATTTTTTAAAAATAGTGTTTTAAATCTATCCCATGTTACTACACCTTCTCCTGCCCTCGCTTGATTTGCTTCCCACCAAAAGTTTGCCTCACCCTACATCATGTAGGTGGCAAAAGCGGTCTTTTGCCCCTCAGCTACCCTGTGACGCCCCCAAAATAGGTATACACAACACCCATTCTGAGTCGCCAAATACATGGTACAAGAAGCAAACTACAACTTCAATAATACAAATGTCGTGTGAAATACGACAATATATACTGTGAGTTTAAATATAATATTGTCTTCTAGACAATATCCACACGCAAATAAATCCCCATCATAATTATTGATACATTATTTTACAAAAATGGTGAGGACTACTAAACAACTCTCTCTAGAACCTTCATTCCATACCCCCCTACTAGTACTGCTACATTCTCGCCTCCCGAGAAGAAAAATGGAACAACAAGGAAAAGGGTGAGCTCAACTAGCCCAAGAAAGAATACTATGACTAAGATAATATACAACAAATTATCGTTAGTCTCCAACAGGAAAAATCTGATAGAATACAATAGACAACAAGTTTCGCATCAATATTCAAGAAGCTGAAATAATAATTCATGTAAGAGTTACGTAGAGAATGAAATCTACTATAATCTATGAATTTAATAAATTCATCATCAATATTTTATCCCCGTAACATCAATCAATATTCATCTCAAATCAAATATTCATCTTTGCACTACAAAGCCAAAGATATTCATCAATCCATATGTTCATCTCAACACTGCTCATCTTTGCACTAAAGGCCAAAGATATTCATCGAAATCATTCATCTTTGCACTACAGTGCCAAAGATATTCAATAATATCATCATTTAAGACCGAGGATGATGAAAAATATTTTTAAAGAACGAATCCAAAGAAACAAAATGACAAGGATTAAGGATTAAGGATTCGTATTTTGTTTTATCCATGTCCAACAATACCTCAAAAATAATCATAGTGGTGTAAAATTCAAGAATAATCAAAACATGGATACAATCAAAGCTAGTATCCGTATAGATATTTTGGACGAAAAAGAAGAAATTTTATTTTTCTATGAATAGTGCTGAGATATGTGAATAGTGTCAGATATCGTGAATAAAGGCCGATACGTGAATAGTAACTCCGACACCAAAAGATAGAAATTCCACAAAACATCTTCACGCTTCATGAATAGTACTCGTGAATAGTAACTCGTGAATAGTAACTCATGAATAGTAACTCGTGAATAGTAACTCATGAATAGTAACCCCGACATGAAAAAGTTCCAAATTTGATAAAAACTTCAGATCAACATTTCAAAGATAATGATATCGAAGAAATAATATCATTACAAAAAAATAATATCCCTTACCTCAAAGAATCAGTACTTCGGAAGGAAAGGTCGGAAGTGATGCTGAATGAAACTTGTACTGAACAGCAACTCTCAAAGTATCTAAATACTCACAAAATACGCTCAATAATATAGAGAGAGAAAGAGAGAAAACTTTGTTTCTGGTGTGATTTTCAATTCTAACTTAGCCCTCTATTTATAGGAAAATGTTAGCACGCCGAAGCAGACTTAACCTGCAACCTGATGGCTTTACCTGCTACTATTCCCACCCACCACATTTGAAAATTCAATTGAGCACATTTCTCACCAACCAAAAGTGGGGCCCACCAATTCTAGAATTTTCCACCAAAATCATTTATAACCTAATTTCTGAATCAGTCACCTCTTAAAATTCATAATAAATTATACGCTCATCTTTAACGGTTCAAAATTTGTGGACATATACTCAACTTATATATGTATAACATATCCAAAAATTACAACGATCCAACTATTTGATTAAATATTATAACTCACACAATAAAGTCAGAATAACACCGATTTGATTTTTTTAATACCTCCAATCCGGCAAAATACAAATAAAACATCTCAAAGATTAATTCCTTCATTAATAACCACATAAATAAATCCATCATTTATATTCATATAAAATAAATATTTCCTTATCATATGAATCAATAATTAATTATTCACAAATAATATTACGTAATCACATTTATGACAACCAGTCGCTCCTCAGAAAGGGGGCTTTCCAATAAGGATCTCTCCTTCATCGGCGCCGCAATTAGGTGACCAAACCTCTCCTTAGATGTAACTTTCTAGACATTGCCAATAATGTTATCTAATAATATTATTCAAATAATATGAATTATCGATCCGATAATGGAAATATCGCAAAGGACAATTATCAAACAAAGAATAATATAAAATACCAACGCAAAGAATTATCAATCAATAAAATAAACTATTGAACAAGAATTACTGTAATAATTATTGAGTAGTGCCTTCACGCATTTAATCAATAATTCAACAATACTGTAATACCGCAGCCATACGTGCAACCACGCCAGACATCAGATTTTAACCACCGGTATTCCAACAAATTTAATTGGTAATAACTACGCCTGCTATTTATAACCACCCAAACTTTGTCGCTTTTCCTCATCCAATCGCTTTCACATGGGGGGCCACATTATCGGTCATACCGCAGCATTTAATATTCCCCACAAAGATTTAATATTCCACGACCAAACTAATATTCCCGACAAAGATTTAATATTCCACGACCAAACGAATATTCCCCGACAAAAATGAATATTTTATAACCACTTGCTTATTTTGAAATATTTGCGTATTTAACCCTTAACTATCCACATTAATCAAATCAACCCTTACTATTTCAAAATAATAAATAAAGGAAATTCCTTTTTATTTAAAAATTTTCGAGGTCTTACAACCTCCCTCCTTATGAAATTTCGTCCTCGAAATTGACGTGACGTGCACTGTGTTTTTCAAAAGGTGAGGATACCTCGCTTTCATTTTCGCTTCCAATTCCCTGTGTCATTTCCTCTATAAAGCATGATTCCTCCACAAAACTTTAACTTGTGGTATGACCTTTTCAAGTAGCGTAGGACATGCTCCTTCCTATCCAAAATCTTGACAGTACCTCCTCATACACATTAAGTCTTCTACTATCTCGTCCGGTTCTAACTCTATAACGTGGTTCGGTTCTTTCACATATTTACGGCACGATATGTGAAACACATTATGAACACGAGACATACTCGCAAGTCTATAGGTTACATTTCCTACTCTGGCCAAGAATTTGAAATGGACCAATAAATCGTGGATTGAGCTTTCCTCTCTCCCAAATCTTGTAACTCCCTTCCATGGAGCAACTCGCAATAATACATGATCCCTTACACTAAATTCCACGCCCTTTCGATGAAGATCCGCATAACTCTTTTGTCGATCTTGTGCCGCTTTGTATATGTTGTCGAATCATTTGGATCTTTTCTAGAGTCATATCGTATTAACTCGGGTCCCAACAATGTTGCTTCACCCACCTCATCCCAACATATCGAGAACGACATTTTCGGCCCATATAATGCTTCAAATGGAGCTACACCTATACTTGCTCGATAACATGTTGTTGTAGGAGAATTCCACCAATGGTAAATACTTATCCCAACTACCCTTGAAGTCTAGGACACAGTAGTCTTAATATATCTTCAAGAGTTTGAATAGTCCTCTCGATTGTCCGTCTGCTTGGGGATGGTATGCTCAACTAAATCGCAAACTGCGCTCCATAGCTTTTTGCAAGCTAACCCAAAATCTTGAAGTGAATCTTGGGTCACTATCCAAACTATGGATACAGTGCATGCCATGCAACCTCACAATCTCATTTACGTATATACTAGCAAGACGCTCAAGGAATAAGTCTCCGTGATTTCAAAGAAATGAGCGATTTGGTTAATCTATCAACAATAACCCAAATAAGCATTAATGCCTTGAGAAACCGTAGGAAGACCCGTAACTAAATCCATGGTAATGTGTTCCCACTTCCATTCCGAAATCTCAAGTGGTTGCAACGGACCCTTAGGTACTAGATGCTCCGCCTTTACACGCCGACAAGTTAAACACATCGAGATAAACTTTGCAATCTCTCTCTTCATATTGTTCCACCAAAATGTATGTCAAGATCACGATACATTTTAGTACTTCCGTGATGGATTGCAAATGGTGTATTGTGTGCCTCCATCATAATCTTGTTCTTCAAATCGTAGTCGTTAGGAACACAAAGTCTAGAGTGGACTCAAAGTATTCCTTCTTCATCAATTCTCGCCTCCTAATAGCTCCTTCAGATTTACTTTCTTCTTCATACGCATCATCTCCGGGTCATGGCTTGAGCAACCTTAACTTTTTCTATTAAAGTTGGCTCTATGCGATACTTGACATCATCGCACTCGCTCCTCGCATATATGATCTTCTACTCAACGCTACGCCCACCACGCTAGCTTTTCCGTGATGGTATGGTCGTAACACGTGCTGAAATGAGTCTCCTCTCGAAGTTCTTCAAGCTCTTCCCACATTCTTTGCTCCATTCGAATTTTGTATCTCTACGAGTCACCATGTTAATGGAATAGCGATTCGAGAATATCCTTCAACGAAATCTCCTATAATAACCAACTAAGCTTCAGAAAGCTACGATTTCGATTATCGACTTAGGTTGCTCTCAATCGCGACTCATATCCCAATCTTGGATAAAGACGTCACAATGACACCTATCGCTTACTATCGCATCTAATATGACGCCCCTTACAGAGAGTTTGGCTTAGGTGAATTCCACAAAGGAAGTCACAAGATAAAGGCTCAGTACCAAATTTATAGTTGAATTTTTAACTCCTCAAGTTCAATAGAGCCATTCGATATGAGATTTTAGAAATGAGTTTTGTACCGGGTCAAATTCGATACAAAATTTAATATCGTGCTTTGGGAGTAAGCCAAGAAATTCTTCGTAAAATACGCCAGAAAAATCAATAACAACAAGAATATTATTCAAATCGACGCGTGTCTTTATTCAAATCCATAACATGGACTAAGAAAATTTGACATCCGTAATAAACGAATGACTTCATGGCTTGATATGAAAATGTTTGACTACAATGGTTTGATTGCTTGAATTCAATAACAAAGTTGCTTAGAATATGAAAACTAACAACCTTACAAAAGCAATCAATTTGGCATGATGAGTAGTTAACCAATCAATCCCAAAAATCACATCAAAAGCAAATATCTCTATAGAAATAAGGTTAACAGTAATGTGATAGTGCCAACCTCAATCAAGCAAGATTTATAAACAACGGATGTAATGAAAGTTTCTCCTAACTGAGTCTCCATAAATAGGTCAAAGTCTAATTTCTCCGTAGTCAAGTTCAAACGCTGAGCGCAAAGCAAGAGAGATAAAAGAATGGGTAGAACCGATATCTAGTAAGGTATAAACTTCGCAAGAATTTATAATTAACTAACCTGTGCTAACTTCGCTCGTTCCTCGATTTTGACCGGCCACGACAAACGCTTCTTCCAAGAATCGCTGACTTTGACTTTTCTCGGGACAGATTTTTGAGTCACCGTCCCATTAACTAGGTTTTCGCCACCGCATAATCTCGAAATATATGTCCTTCTTTTCCACAATTATAGCATACCTTAAACTGCTGTGGGCGCTTTGGGTGATATGTCCTCTTTCCCATTTGTAACATACGACCGATGGTCTTTCTCTCCTTGGAACCAGGCCACATCGGCCGACGCCTTCACATGGTCGTTGTTGAATCTCCTTTTAAAAATCTCCTCCCGACTCGCTTCTTCTATTTTCATGGCCACGATTACCACCGTAGTGGTTACCGCTTTTTGTCCGTATTCTTCTTTCTCCGCCGGTTATCGTTATTCGATGACTCGCTATCTTCGATATGATCCTCGGTTATGGTCCCTCGGTTGAACGTATCGTTATCTCGCTTCTAACAACCGAGCCTCGCTGACAACATCCAATAGAGAGAAAATTTATGAGAATGAGATATCGACGTATGCCGGGTTTCAAACCTCTAAGAAACATCCGCCATACGCTCCTCATTCTCCACCAAATGAGGTGCAAACTCGATAACTCCGCTAACTTCGCCAGCATCGGGACACCGCCATGTTATTCGCTTCTAGTCTAATAAACTCCACTTTCTTCATATGACGAATACTTTCGTGGAAGTACTTGTCATTGAACTGCTTCAAATGTCTCCCATGACATGCCGAAAAGGGCCGATGGGTACGCTTCACGCACTCCCCCGGTGAGTCCGCCTCGCCACGGAACATAAAAGTAGCGAATGGAACCTTCGTTCTCTCCGCATCCCAAGACATCGAATATCTTGGTAATTTGCTTGACCCATGTTTCCGCCATGATCGGATCTGCTTTCCTTAAATTCGTGGTCCCAACTTCGAATCGCTTGGTCGTGACAACCCGTGAATTGCTATCATTTCCTCCTCAGATTTTGAACACGAAGTCTCCTCGTCTCGATTTTGCATGAACTGCAAAAAACTTCTAAACATCCCCTCGCTCCTCATCGCTCGCCACAGGTGTTGTTCACAGGAGGAACATTGCCACCACCAGACGCTCGCTCCTCGCTGGTAAAGACAGCATCTCCACGGTCTCATTTACTCCAATCATTAATATTCTCACGACATTCTCAAATACCGCCATAAAACAAGGGTTAATTAAGGAAATCAATATATCACATAATATCCCTATATATCGACCAACTAATAAATAAGCTTAGTAGGACACACTAGCTAAGGATTTACTCTGCCTCTCCCTCCTAGTTCTATTCCCGATCTCCGCCAGAGATCATATCCCTAAGCTCGATATTAACCGTGACGCCCCAAAATAGGTATACACAACACCCATTCTGAGTCGCCAAATACATGGTACAAGAAGCAAACTACAACTTCAATAATACAAATGTCGTGTGAAATACGATAATATATACTGTGAGTTTAAATATAATATTGTCTTCTAGACAATATCCACACGCAAATAAATCTCCATCATAATTATTGATACATTATTTTACAAAATGGTGAGGACTACTAAACAACTCTCTCTAGAACCTTCATTCCATACCCCGACTAAGACTCGCTACATTCTCGCCTCCCGAGAAGAAAAAAAATGGAACAACAAGGAAAAGGGTGAGCTCAACTAGCCCAAGAAGAATACTATGACTAAGATAATATACAACAAATTATCGTTAGTCTCCAACAGGAAAATCTGATAGAATACAATAGACAACAAGTTTCGCATCAATATTCGCAATGCCGAAATAATAATTCATGTAAGAGTTACGTAGAGAATGAAATCTACTATAATCTATGAATTTAATAGTCCATCATCAATATTTTATCCTCGTAACATCAATCAATATTCATCTCAAATCAAATATTCATCTTTGCACTACAGCCAAAGATATTCATCAATCTCCAATATGTTCATCTCAACACTGCTCATCTTTGCACTAAAGACCAAAGATATTCATCGAAATCATTCATCTTTGCACTACAAAGCCAAAGATATTCAATAATATCATCATTTAAGACCGAGGATGATGAAAATATTTTTAAAGAACGAATCCAAAGGAAACAAAATGACAAGGATTAAGGATTAAGGATTCGTATTTTTGTTTTATCCATGTCCAACAATACCTCAAAAAATAATCATAGTGGTGTAAAATTCATGAATAATCAAAACATGGATACAATCAAAGCTAGTATCCGTAATAGATATTTTGACTTAAAAGAAGAAATTTTATTTTTCTATGAATAGTGCCAGATACGTGAATAGTGTCAGATACGTGAATAGTCGAATGAATAAGACTCTCGACACCAAAAGATAGAAATTCCACAAAACATCTTCACGCTTCATGAATAGTACTCGTGAATAAGAACTCGTGAATAGTAACTCATGAATAGTAACTCGTGAATAGTAACTCATGAATAGTAACCCCATATGAAAAAGTTCCAAATTTGATAAAAACTTCAGATCAACATTTCAAAGATAATGATATCAAGAAATAATATCATTACAAAAAATAATATCCCTTACCTCAAAGAATCAAGATTTCTAAGGAAAGGCTCAAGTGATGTTGAATGAAACTTGTAATCAAACAAGAACTCTCAAAGTATCTAAATACTCACAAAATACGCTCAATAATATAGAGAGAGAAAGAGAGAAAACTTTGTTTCGGTGTGATTTTCAATTCTAACTTAGCCCTCTATTTATAGGAAAATGTTAAGACGCCAAGCAGCACTTAACTCGCAACCCGATGGCTTTACTCGCTACTATTCCCACCCACCACATTTGAAAATTCAATTGAGCACATTTCTCACCAACCAAAAGTGGGGCCCACCAATTCTAGAATTTTCCACCAAAATCATTTATAACCTAATTTCAATCACCACCTCTTAAAATTCATAATAAATTATACGCCATCTTTAATCTGCTCAAAATTTGTGGACATATACTCAACTTATATATGTATAACATATCTAAAAATTACAACGATCCAACTATTTGATTAAATATTATAACTCACACAATAAAGTCAGAATAACACCGATTTGATTTTTTAATACCTCCAATCCGACAAAATACAAATAAAACATCTCAAAGATTAATTCCTTCATTAATAACCACATAAATAAATCCATCATTTATATTCATATAAAATAAATATTTCCTTATCATATGAATCAATAATTAATTATTCACAAATAATATTACGTAATCACATTTATGACAACCAGTCGCTTCCTCAGAAAGAGGGGCTTTCCAATAAGGATCTCTCCTTATCGGGCGCCGCAATTAGGTGACCAAACCTCTCCTTAGATGTAACTTTCTAGACATTGCCAATAATGTTATCTAATAATATTATTCAAATAATATGAATTATTGATCCGATAATGGGAAATATCATGCAAAGGACAATTATTGAAACAACAATAATATAAAATACCAACGCAAAGAATTATTGAATCAATAAAATAAACTATCGAATAAGAATTCACCGTAATAATTATTGAGTAGTGCCTTCTTACGCATTTAATCAATAATTCAACAATATCATGTAATACCGCCGTGCTATCAACAACCACGCCAGACATCATATTTTAACCATCTGGTATTCCAACAGCCTTAATTCAGAATAACAACTACGCCAAGTTATTTATAACCACCCAAACTTTGTCGCTTTTCCTCATCCAATCGCTTTCACATGGGGCCCACACATGGTCATGTCTATTGTCATCGCATTTAATATTCCCCACAAGATTTAATATTCCACGACCAAACGAATATTCCCCGACAAAGACGAATATTCCACCACCAAACGAATATTCCCGACAAAATGAATATTTTATAACCACTTGCTTATTTTGAAATATTTATGATTTAACCCTTAACTATCCACATTAATCAAATTAACCCTTACTATTTCAAAATAATAAATAAAGGAAATTTCTTTTTATTTAAAAAATTTTCGGGGTCTTACATACCCTAGCTATCACGAATGCTTTTTCAATCTCTTTAACCCAAGTTTGGGCTTCAACAGGGTCAGTTGTACCGTTAAATTCTGGCGGTCCCACAACCTTGAAATCTTTAAAGCTCATTAAGCTTGTTGTCTGGGTTGGTTCCTCTTGCGGCAGCATTTCTTGTTGCATAACTTTGTACTACCATGTTTGCAAAATGCTGCATCGGGTCTACTTGTTGTTGTCCCTCAATGTTATTGATAGATTCTTTTGCCCTTTGATCATTTTTAAATAATTTATTTAATATAATAATTAAATTAATAAATACCTTTAATATTTCAAAAATATTAAATTTTTATGAAATATATTAAAAATAATTAAAAACTAATTTTCAGAGTTTAAAATAATTTTTAATAATTTATTATGTATTTCTCATAATTATAAACTAATTTTCTATAATTATTTAATAAAAATATAATTTTTATAAATAAATTGTCTCTAAAGACCACCTATAGCGACAGAACCGTCGCTATAGGTGTTCTTCATGCAAACCTAGATCTTCAAGTCAGTTACCGAGGGACCAAGTTTGACCATCAATCATTCATCACACAAAGTGTTTCTGGACTCGTTGTTAATCAGATCATGTAGCATACATGCACCACTACAAGGCCCAACAACAAACATAGTCATATCATGCATAACCAAAGCGATCTAAGGGCCTAAAGTAGATGTCAGAGGCTGTTCTTCATTTCTTGGTTACCCAGAAATGAAGAACAATCTAAGGTGCAACTTTCCAGCCTCCACTACATGTTAGGCTTGTAATGTTTTTGTGATCTATCAATTTCAGGTGGTAAACCACACATACAACAACAGATCTATCACATAACATCGTCATAACATCAACAAATAAAGCAGATACAAGTCGTTCAACCACTGTCAGAAATAAGCTCCAACCAGTTTATGGAAATTCCCAGAAACAAAAAGCATGACTGGGTGGTCTTCTTTAACCATCCACTACCTTCGACTCATTTAATCTTAAGGAGATTTTAAGGCATAATCTTGTAGTACTTATACCAAGTTACCATTATATTACAACACCAGAACCAAAACATCAATATACTGACAGATCTAGTCGATCAAAAGCATTGTCAGGCTGTTTCTAGGCAGTTTCTAAAATTTGTAATTAGGGTTTTCTTAATTTGGTTAGTTTTCTAATTACTTTATACAGGAACATTAGGGTTTAATATCACGAATTATAATTAACCTTTCTAATTTAGTAAGTAGGGTTTGTAATTTTTGGTAATTAGGGCTACCAAAACACAATTAGGGTTTATAATTCAAATAGTAGGGTTTCTAGAAATTAATATATCTAGATGTTGATTAGGGTTGTCCTAATCAACCATAAAATCATATAACACGGTTATATAATAGTCTTAAACTCACAATTGAGTTCTAATTTAGGGTTTCCCACAGTAAAACTAGGGTTTTCAAATACTGCACCACAATTGACCAACCATTGACAGTTCACATCCATATAGTACATATTTATAGCACTGAAAAATCAAAACATAATTAATATTATATTATTATTCTCATTCCTTGATCAAATTAAATCCAAAATCAGGGTTTAGATTCCATATCTGGTTTATCTGCTATATATAACATCATTAATTAAGTTAAAATAATTAACTTAATTAATTTAGCATAAATTCTTATAATAAAATAATTATTATAATAATTCTAAAAATCATTTCATATATTATTTAACTAATATATGATTATAATTTCATGGAAAATAATTAATAAAAACATTTCTACTATAAAATTAATTATTAATAGAATATAATTTTATAATGATCAATTATTCTAAAATAAAATTATTTAAAATTATTCATGTAATAAATATATTTTTATTTATCACATAAATACATATACACATTATCTTGTAACATATTCCCCATATTTATTTTAATAAATAAATAAATAAAAAATTATACGCAAAATTTCTGATTTATTTGTATAGAAAATATCGGGTTGTTACATTCACCCTCCTTTATAAAGATTCCGTCCCCGGAATCACTGTTTTTAAACCTATACATACTGGAGTACATAACATACACAATCATTGCAAGTAGATCTTGATCATAATTGATCGAACCGATCTTTAACTATTCTTGACTATCTGATTCAACGGAAATTTGATTTCTAAAAGAACTCAAATTCCTCCTTCAAAATTTCTTTATAAAATAATTTACTATATATATGAAAATCATGTATAAGAAAATAAAAGTTATATTAATAATACCTGGAGTGCCATCGCCAGTTGCCGCTGAATCCTGGACTGTCGTGTTAAAGACCCTTACTGTTGATTTTGTTGGCTTGCTTTCGATCTTTGTTGGTCCGTGATTGCTAAAGTTCCACCGCCTTACCAAGATTCATACATACTCCTCCGCCTCCTCCTCCTCTTCTGACAATCCTTCACCCTATGCTTTCCGACATCATACGTATAACACCCAATGTTCATTCTTGGATTGGGGTAGTTGGGAGAGATATGGCCCTCCTGCCCGCACTTATAGCACACGAACTTCCCCTTCAGACATTCCCTAGAGTGGTTCTTTCCACAATTCTTACATCATTCTTTGGCTTCTTAACACCTTCTTGTTTTACCTGCACACTTGCAAAATTGCTCCCCTTCCTCTTGCTACTACAACTTTTACTTCCACTATTAATTTCTTCCTTCCCAGTTCCTACAACCTTGTCCTTGTTCTTCTTCTCCTTGTTGTAGAGACTCATGGCCTCACTCCCCTCCTCAGTAATAATAGCCTTCTCTATGAGTGCTGCAACTGTAGGGATCTACAACACCGCCACCTTTTTGTAGAGCCATGGTTTTAATCCCAGCTCAAACCTTCTTGCTTTCCTAGCCTCCGTATCAACTTGATGCGGAGCAAACCTAGCCAACTCATTGAATTTTGTGGCATATTCCACAACTGACATATCCCCTTACTTCAACTCCAGAAATTTCACCTCAATCCTAGCCTGCATACTAGCTGAAGAATAATTTTCGAAAAACAGTGTTTTAAATTTATCCCATGTAACTACAACTTCTCCTGCCCTCGCCTGATTTGCTTCCCACCAAAAGTTTGCCTCACCCTTCATCATGTAGGTGACAAAAGTGGTCTTTTGCCCCTCAGCTACCCTAGCTACCACGAATGCTTTTTCAATCTCTTTAACCCAAGTTTGGGCTTCAACAGGGTCAGTTGTACCGTTAAATTCTGGCGGTCCCACAACCTTGAAATCTTTAAAGCTCGCTAAGCGGTTGTCTGGCTGGTTCCCTGCGGCAGGCATTTCTTGTTGCATAGCCTGTGCTACCATGTTTGCAAAATGCTGCATCAGGTCTACTTGTTGTTGTCCCTCAATGTTATTGATAGATTCTTTTGCCCTTTGATTTCTAGTTTGACGTCTTGGCAGCATTATCTGATTAAATAAAACATAATTTAATTTACATTCTAAATCTTATCACATAAGTTTAATATATTAAACTTGTTTCATTTCCCAAACTTAGATTCAACAATTTCAAAATACTTCATATATCACAGCACATAGTGCTTTAAACATCAGCTATCCCTTTGTGACTACAAAAGTCAGGATTTACAACCTTGACCAACATAAACGTTGAGAATATTTCATTACACAAACATACTAAGCACACATATTATAATCAACAAACCTACACAATAGAACCTATACTACTTATTTACTAAGCCTTTTCCTTGGACAACCCTTTGCCTGATGATCTTCCATTCTACAAACAAAACATGCACGTGGTTTATAGTCGGGATAATAAAAAGTGGTATGGCCCTCATAGCCACAAAGATAACAAATTCTTTTCCCTTTCTTCTTACCGGGTCTTTCTAAGTCATGATCTTCTATCTTTCTTTTTCCTTTATTGCTTGGAACTGCACACGATGTTTTGCTTGAGACTCCCATCTGATTAATTTGGATTTTAAGCTTATCTTGTTCTTCCATTGTTTTTATTAACGCCTATCGTAGTTGACTATTAAGCAACTTTTCTATCTCCCACAACCTTTTTAGAGAAGAAATCTTGTTCCTCAGATTCTGCACGTCCATTGATGCTTGATTAGCTTCAACTTTAATGTCTGAATCACTATCTGTCAGCTCCACCATTTTCGGATCTGGTACTACATTTTCCACGATAAACCACCTCGTCCGAGTTGGTTTCATTGTGAGCTTCTATTTCAGTTATTGGCTTCGATATTAGCTCAGGTGAATGGATCTAATTCTTCTTCAAGTTATAAGCATACAACAAGCCTTTTCCACCAGACATCTACCCACATAAATTATCCTGATTAGCATATAATACACACAGCAAATAATAGTTTTATATGGGTTATCTTATATTTTGTTTGACGATGAATTTATTCAATTCATCACCTTTTAAACTCTATATGAGTTGTTTATATTTTCAACGTTTCCCTCTGTTCTAAGGTTATAGCCTAAGGTCTATCCCACCTAAGGTTTCTAACCCTATAGCTCTGATACCAACCTATTAAGCCCACAAATCCAGGTACTTGAAACACAAACTCGGTGCTTCACGATACCATTTCTATGAGCGGAATAATACTAATAATAATAACAATAATATAAAGATCAACTTAATTTACATATCATCAGAGTCTAATCCCCAGGTACGAGACCTTTAAACATTCCTTACAATACATGATAATAAATAGATATCATACTTGTCTTAATAAAGTTAACTATTACATAAAATAGCATTGCACTCATTTAGCAACCTTTCCTTTCCCTTTATTCTTAGTCGAGCCTTCTGCTTGTTCACACTTAGCTGAAAACATTTAAATTAAGCAAGGATGAACATTTGAGTGCCCAGCAAGTATTAACATATATATATATATATATATATAGCTGAAAGAATTTAGATATTTTCTTTATATTACCCTTCTACAACAAATTAATAGTTGTGAAGTAATCTAAACCGATAATAATAACATAACAACCCTCTTTCAAATTTTTGAAACTACGTACGAACTATAAATAGTGTTAAGGTGACATACTATGAACATTGTTTTCATTTTAGAAAAGGTTTAACAGAACTTCATTTGTAAACCATCATAACTTATGGGCATAGAGGGTGATCAGCCCGTTGTACCCTGTATTGATCAATACTACATTGCAAGAATGATGTTATCGTTCACTCTGTCCATCTTGGGTGCATAAAAAGTTTTCCCGTGTAAGGGATGTTCATACTTGTCAGGGTTCCAAACCAAAGTTTTTATCTTGTTTAACAATAATCTATAATTCAACATATATATATACGGGTAATTAACAAAGGTGTATCAACATGTGATTAAATACAATGATTATATAAGTGGGGACACTTGTATAACCATTTATAGAAATTAAGTAACAGAATATATATCTGAATTACCATATACTAACATGTTTATAATCAATGAGCGTATATAATATAGGGTTAATAATATGTATAGTAATAATATAATTCTGAAGCATTCTTACTCATGTCCATTGCATAAAGAAAATGCAAAGGTAAGATACTTGCTTGATCTGCTGCATATAAACTCCAACTTAGATTTATCTTTTATATCACGACCTATCATTAATCAGACCATTCGTTTGATTAGAACAATATACCATAACACATAATACTGCATTTTGTAGTCAGCACATAACCTAATCACATTGTCACACATATTCAACAGTCATTGGATCACAAACAAACATTAACGCAATCAAAATACCTAAGTCCAGATCAATTTAAATACGAAACATGTCGGCACCGAATGACTTTATCGGGTAATTATCGAGTCTAAGACTCTACACCAAGTTTAATATAATTTAAACATCTAATCAAATTATTTTAAAATGACTTATAATAATTTTTAAACAATTATTATAATTTATCGCTTAATTTTCAAACACCTAATCATTATTAAATGATTTAAATACCCAACAATTCTATTATCATTAATATTTAATTAATATCAAACTATTAATGAAACCATTGCCAAAAATATTAAAGTTATTTATAATACCTTAGAATATTTTTAAAACATTTATATTACCCTTAAACGATTTTTAAAACATTTAAAATCATTTTTAAATAATTACCATTAATATTAAAATATTAGTGTATTATTTATCCAAACATTAAAAGTTATTACTTATAACTAAAAATTATTTTAATTCATTTATATCCTTTTAAAATGATTTTTAAATCAATAAAATCATTTTTAAACTATTTATTTAATATAATTATTAAATAAATTTAATATCATTAATGTTAAATAAATATCATTAATATTCAATTATTAATGAAATTATCCTTTAAATATTAAAAGTTATATTTTATAACTTAAAATATCTTTAAACACTTTATTTTCATTTAAAATAATTTTTATAATATTAAAATAATTTTTAAACTAAATTATTTAATATAATTTTTAAATAAACTTAATATCATTAATAATAATTAATTAATGAAATTTACCTTTAAATATTGAAAGTTATATTTTATAACTTCAAATATTTTTACCCACCTTATTATTATTTAAAATGATTTTTAATATAATAAAATTATTTTTAATCAATTTATTTAATTCATTTATTAAATATCTAAATTATCACTAATATTAATTTATTAATGAATTTCATCACAAAATATTAAAAGTCATTAAAAATAACTTAAAATATTTTCTTATACCATAATATAATTTTAAATGATTTTTCAAATATTAAAATCATTTTTACATAATTTATTTAATATAATAATTAAATAAATAAATATCTTTAATATTTCAAAAATATTAAATATTTATGAAATATATTAAAATAATTAAAACTAATTTTCAAACTTTAAAATAATTTTTAATAATTTTTTATATATTTTTTATAATTAAAACTAATTTTCTATAATTATTTAATAAAAATATAATTTTTATAAATAAATCACATACTAAATACCACCTATAGCTTACGTAACTGTCGCTATAGGTGTTCTTCATGTTCTTCATGCAAACCTAGATCTTCAAGTCAGTTACCGAGGGACCAAGTTTGACCATCAATCATTCATCACACTAAGTGTTTATAGACTCGTTTTTGATCAGATCATGTAGCACACATGCACCACTACAAGACCCAACAACAAACATAGTCATATCATTCATAACCAAAGCGATCTAAGGGACTAAAGTAGCTGTCAGAGGCTGTTCTTCATTTCTTGGTTACCCAGAAATGAAGAACAGTCTAAGGTGCCACTTTCCAGCCTCCACTACATGCTAGGCTTGTAACGTTTTTATGATCTATCAATTTCAGGTTGTAGACCATACATACAACAACAGATCTATCACATAACATCAACAAATAAAGTAGATACAAGCCGGTCAATCACTGTCAGAAATAAGCTCCAACCAGTTTCTGGAAATTCCCTAAAATAGAAAGTATGACTGGATTGTCTACTTTGACCATCCACTACCTTTGACTCGTTTAATCGTAAGGAGATTTTAAGGCATAATCTTGTAGTACTTATACCAAGTTACCATTATATTACAACACCAGAACCAAAACATCAATATACTGACAGATCTAGTCGATCAAAAGCGTTGTCAGGCCGTTTCTGGGCAGTTTCTAAAATTTGTAATTAGGGTTTTCTTAATTAAGTTAGTTTTCTAATTACTTTATATAGGAACATTAAGGTTTAATATCACTAATTGTAATTAAACTTGCTAATTTAGCAATTAGGGTTTGTAATATTTGGTAATTAGGGTTACCAAATCACAATTAGGGTTTATAATTCAAACAGTAGGGTTTCTAGAAATTAATATATCTAAATGTTAATTAGGGTTGACCTAATTAACCATAAAATCATATAACACAGTTATATAATACTCTTAAACTCACAATTGAGTTTCAATTTAGGGTTTCCCATAGTAAAACTAGGGTTTTCAAATACTACACCATAATTAACCAACCATTGACAGTTCACATTCATACAGTACATATTTATAGCACTGAAAAATCAAAATATAATTAATATTATATTATTATTCTCATTCCTTGATCAAATTAAATCCAAAATTAGGGTTTGAATTCCATATCTGCTTTATCTGCCATATATAACATCATTAATTAAGTTAAAATAATTAACTTAATTAATCTAGCATAAATTCTTATAATAAAATAATTATTATAATAATTCTAAAAATCATTTCATATATTATTTAAATAATGTATTATTATAATATCATGGAAAATAATCAATAAAAACATTTCTACTATAAAATTAATTATTAATAGAATATAATTTTATAATGATCAATTATTCTAAAATAAAATTATTCATGTAATAAATATATTTTTATTTATCACATAAATACATATACACATTATCTTGGCACATATTCCACATATTTATTTTAATAAATAAATAAAAAAAATTATACGCAAAATTTCTGATTTATTTGTATAGAAAATATCGGTTTGTTATAGGTTATACCCGTTTAATATTCGCATACACTTAACCTTTACGTAGGTTCAAGTGTTCAACGTTTACATTTCAGTCTAACATTCTCATCCGAATTACATTCGGCTTTCATTAATCTTCTTACCGTTCTTTACGGCTTTCTTGATAATTCATATCTTACTTACTACTTTCCTCAACGTCTAAATTATACAACCAATGTACACTTAGAATGTTCGCTCGATGCGAAATACGATTCACGAGAATTATTTATGTATACAATGTTTACGTTGCTCATCCCTTAATCTCTCATTCAACCTTTACCCAAGGTTTTAATCTCTTTCATTCATTACTCATCGCCTGAACCCCATGTTCTTTATTCTTTTTTAATGTCACAGCCATACGATTCGTTGTATGCTAAGACCGATCGCTCATCGCAACAACGTTGCATTCACAGCGTTTATACGCTTTGCATTAACTCGCATTACCATGACATAACATCGAAATGTTATTCATTACCCTTGTCAGTCAATGTGTAAGGAATCACCATCATAGCAATCTCTCACATTTGTTTATCGCGACTACGGTCCCCGGATATTGGTTCCGTAACCCGCGTCTACATTCTTTATCTTTTAATCTCATTTAATCTTTTCGTTCAACTTTTATCAAAGGTTTAATACACTTGATTAAGTGTTACATTAGTTGAACTACATATTCATATTTCTTTCTTGCACATCCCCCAGTAATTGAGTAGTTAAAAGCTCATCACTGGGCACTGTCTTGCACCGGCGCTGTGGCATCGTGCCCCTTCCTTTACCTCGCGCTGCAACGCCATTCTGCAGTGTCAAACTGCCGAGGCTGGTGCTGCGGTGCCACACACTTCTCTATTTCTTATACAGCGGTGCCACTCAAAGAAGAGGTGATGGCTTCGAAACTCTCAAATTCAAAGACCTCCTCCCAAGGTTTGGTAGCGAAATGCAGCTGAGCACAAAACTTAGAAAATTTTTCTAAGTCTTAGAAATTGCTTAAGACACTTACTTCCCGATTCCATAACTCATTCGTTATAACTCGGAACGAGGTCATTCCAAAGCTATTCTCTTCCTTATCTTACGTATTTTTATTACCCATGGACAGAACTTCGTTCAAATCCATTAACATGTCATTCGATTGGCTTAATCTTCACCCTTCGTTCATTTTATGTTTTTAACATTCTTTGTTCGTTCATCCGTAATTCGGTCATCCGAACATAAAACTCGTCCGTTCTTGAGTCCACGACTCACATTTTCTACATTTTCTTACATTCTTATGAAACCCTACACATTCGGGTTCATTTACTAACTTTCTAATTCTCGTTTGTCGTTTACAAAATTTTTACCATAACTTTGTTATAGCTAAGTTTTAATCCGATCTTCATGAACATTTTTACCATTCCTAACCAAGCAATAAGTAACTAACTTATATGCGATGGTATTAAACTTGTCCATCAACAACAATTATCCTACGATGGTTTTAAATTTGACCATCAACAACGTTCTTTGCGTTCTTCGCGTGTTCTTCGCGTTCTTCGTTCGTTATAACTCGGAACGAGGTCATTCCAAAGCTATTCTCTTCCTTATCTTACGTATTTTTATTACCCATGGATAGAACTTCGTTCTGAATCCATTAATATTTCATTCGATTGGCTTAATCTTCACCCTTCGTTCATTTTATGTTTTTAACATTCTTCATTCGTTCATCCGTAATTCGGTCATCCGAACACGAAACTCATCCATTCTTGAGTCTACGACTCACATTTTCTACATTTTCTTACATTCTTATGAAACCCTACACATTCGGGTTCATTTACTAACTTTCTAATTCTCGTTTGTCGTTTACAAAATTTTCACCATAACTTTGTTATAGCTAAGTTTTAATCCGATCTTCATGAACGTTTCTACCATTCCTAACCAAGCAATAAGTAACTAACTTATATGCAATGGTATTAAACTTGTCCATCAATAACAATTATCCTACGATGGTTTTAAATTTAACCATCAACAACGTTCTTTGCGTTATTCGTTCGTTCTTCATTTTTAATCGATATTTTGATTACGATTTTACTTTTTCTTGGAATTTGATGTTATAGAACACCATTCCTTACTTAATTCACCTACTCATTCATATAATCCACTCAGATCATTCTAATTCCTTACAAATCTTACACTTCTTTAAGAAATTTATAAACTAAACGTCTAATTTCTTATTTCTTCTTTTCTCGTGATTTCAACCACATGAAATCATTTCTAACATCTTTTACTCCTTATTCTCATTAAGCTATGTTTTAACATAAAAACTTAAAGAAAATTAATTAGAAACTAGGTTTTCGGATTACCTCTCTTCTTTAATCTTCCTCTCGTCGGACAAAGGTTGTTCACGAGCAAGCTTTTCCTCTTCCTTTTCCTCTTCTTTCCTATCCGAAATCTCTCTCTCTCACACACAAAAGTTATAGGATTTTCAAAAATAATGAAGTTAGCTTCCTATTTATAGCAAACCAAGGCTAGGGGTATTTTAGTCATTTCGGCCCAACCTCCTTACTATTCATTGCTTAAGCACTAAGTTTACTTAGCCCGCAAGTCTACTTAGCCTTTAAGTTTTGTGGTTCCGTCTTTTGGGTTTCGTCCGATAGTTTTAAAAACTGTGATTCTCGGAATCCATTTATTTTTGAATATTTCGTCTTTCATTTACCGATTAACTTTTACGTAATCTTCAAATTTACATAAAACTGAAAAACACTTTTCACCATTAAGCGTTTTCCTTTACGTTTTCCCCTAACGTAGCTAAACGAATGGAAGACCATTCCTAGCCATAGGAAGGACCTTGATAGACGTTCAAAAAGGGGAACTCACTATACGTGTTCATGATCAGGAGGTCACCTTTCACGTATTCAAGGCAATGAAGCTTCCGATAGATGAAGAGGAATGCTTCAGGGTTGATTTGGTGGAAAAGGTCTTAAATGATGAAGTAGAGAGTTTGGTGGATTATGAACCGTTGAGAAGTGTTATTGTTGGAAATTCAGAACTAGAGGATGAGGAATTTGAAGAACTTGTTCACTTTCTTGATACTACTCCATAATTCAGAAAATTCAAAACTCCTGTTGAGCCATTGAAGAAAGCTGGAGAGACGTCAGTGAAATTGAAGCCATCTCTTGAGACACCTCTAGAACTTGAATTGAAACCACTTCCAGACCATTTGAGGTATGCATTTTTAAATAAAGATTCAAAGTTACCTGTGATTATTTCTTCTGCACTAACATCTTTTCAGGAAGAAAAACTGTTATGCGTTCTTAGAGAGTTCAAGTCAGCCATTGGATGGACTATAGCAGATATAAAAGGGATTTGCCCTTCTTTTTGATATGCATAAGATCCTGTTGGAAGATGATAGTAAGCCGTCGGTGGAACAACAAAGAAGACTTAATCCAATCATGAAGGAAGTTGTCAAGAAAGAAGTATTGAAATGGTTGGATGCAGGCATAATTTATCCAATTTCAGATAGTTCATGGGTGAGCCCAGTGCAATGTGTACCGAAGAAGGGTGGTATGATCGTGGTTTCTAATGAGAATAATGAGTTGATTACAACACGAACAGTGATGGGGTGGAGAGTCTGCATGGACTACCACAGGCTTAATAAAGCTACAAGGAAAGATCACTTCCCACTGCCATTTATCGATCAGATGTTGGACAGACTAGCAGGTCATGAGTATTATTGCCTTCTGGACAGATATTCAAGCTACAACCAAATTGTTATAGCTCTAGAGGACCAAGAAAAGACAACCTTTACATGTCCATACGGTACTTTTGACTATAGAAGGATGTCTTTCGGGTTGTACAATGCTCCAGCTACCTTTCAGAGATGCATGATGGCTATTTTTTTGGATATGGTGGAACAGAATGTGGAGGTATTCATGGATGATTTCTCGATATTTGGGGATTTTTTTGATTTATGCCTTGATAATTTGGTGATGGTCCTGAGAAGGTGTGTTGAAACAAACTTAGTACTGAATTGGGAAAAGTGCCATTTTATGGTATAAGAAGGAATAATTCTGGGACACAAGGTTTTGAAGAAGGGACTTGAGGTGGACAGGGCTAAACTAGAAACTATTAAGAATTTGCCACCACCTACTTCAGTAAAAGGTGTTCGAAGTTTTCTTGGACATGCAGGCTTTTACCGCAGATTCATAAAAGACTTCTCCAAGGTAACTAAACCACTATGTAGTTTATTGGAGAAGGATACACAATTCAAATTTGATGAGGCTTGCGTGTCGGCTTTTGAGCACTTGAAGGGGAAATTAACTTCAGCACCAGTCATTACTGCACCAGATTGGGATTTGCCATTCGAATCGATGTGTGATGCCAGTGATTATGTTGTGGGGCTGTTTTGGGTCAGCGAAAGGAAAAGATTTTTCATGTGATCTACTATGCCAGTAAGACCCTTACGAATGCGTAGTTGAACTACACCACCACAGAGAAAGAATTATTGGCAGTGGTGTATGCTTTGGATAAATTCCGAGCATATTTGATTGGTACGAAGGTGATAGTGTACACTGATCATGCGGCAATTCGACACTTAGTGGCGAAGAAGGATGCAAAGCCCCGTTTAATCAGATGGATATTATTATTGCAGGAATTTGATTTAGAGATCAAGGATAGAAAGAGAACCGAGAACAAAGTGGCGGACCACTTATCTCGACTAGAGAATACGGAAAGGGAGGCAGATGACAAAGCTGTGATTAATGAATATTTTCTAGATGAACAGTTGTTTGTGGTGAAAGGGGAAGTGCCATGGTTTGCAGACTATGCGAACTACTTGGTGAGTAATGTGACGCCCCCAAAATTAGGTATACGTCACCCATCTTGGGTCGCCACTTACAAGGTACATAAATTCAAATACAACTTACTAATATAATTGTCGTGTACAATACGACATAAACTATGAGTTTGGATACAAATATTGTCTACTAGATATTATACAAACTCAAAAGGAGTCCTCATTACAACTATTATCACACTATTTCACAGAATAGTGAGGACTACTAATGCTATCCTCTGGACCATTACTTCGTTCCCCGACTCGTCCCAGCTATGTTCTCATTTCCTGAAGAGAACAATGAAAGAAAGGGTGAGCTCAACTAGCCCAGTAAGAAATATTATGACTAAGATAATGCAGAATAAATTATCATTAGCCTTCAACAATGTTAAACTGATAAAATACAATAGACAACCAGTTTAACTGCAGCGGAATAAGCAATCCATTAAAAGAGTCAAGTAGAGAATAAAGTCTACTATCTTTTAGGTTTTAAAAGGTTTTCATCAATTTTTATCATTGAGACTCAGCTTAATAAATAAACCACCACATTTAATCATCCCTGTACCACGGTCAAGGATTTTCATCAAATTATCAATGGTCATGACTATACCGAATCACCCCTGGTCATAATCATACCAAAAACTATCCATCACTGCATTACAGGCCACTGAGGACTTTTGTCACATCATTTATATCAAGTCATGATTATACTTAAATGATCCTCGGTCATAATCATACTAAGTTCATCTATGCACGTAAGCCCAAAGATAACATAATATAACATGAGGATGATGACAATGACATAGTAATTCAATAAAACAAGTTCAAGAATTATTTAATCCATGAATTATTAACGTCCCAAATTGTCAACATGATCTTCGTTTAAGTAGAGTAAAATTCAATAATGATCGAAGAATATTTCCATGAAAAGATCTTTGGATGAAACGCAAATATCAAGGATATTCTACTAATTTCATGGAGTATAAAGTCAAAGTTTTAACCAACCGGGTATAATAAAGAATGGAATAACAAAAGAAATCACCATGCATGCGGATGCCGCATGACAAAGTTATTCCAACGTAATAATAATAACGGAACCAGGTCGTAAAATTCACAATCGAGCGGGATGTTCCAATGAATAATAAAGATGGAACTGGATCCGGTGTAAAACACACGATAGGATATTCCAACAGAATGATAAAGATTTTAACCGGTCCTGTAAAACACATGCATGTGATGTTCCAATGAATAATAAAATGGGAACCAGTCCTGTAAAACACACGCATGTGAGGATGTTCCAATGTAATAATAGAAGAATGTCACCAAGTATAGGGTAAACCAGCATATCAAAGTTATTCCAATGAATAATAAGCAATGGAATAACATAAGGATTTCACCAAGTATAGGTATCTGGCAGATACGAGGTTATGTATATGGGTATGCCACTTTTACGAAAGTTATTCAATGTAATAATAATGAATGGAATAATGTAAGTTCTCTTCAAGAAGAAAGAATAACACCCCTCACCGTAAAAAGAACTGAATATAGAAGTAGTGAAGTAGCGAATACTCTTCTTCTTTCTATATTTTCTCTCTATAAGCTTCTCTCTATAATTTCTCTCTCTAGAGTTTCAATGAATTCGTAAGAAAATAATGAAGGAATGAGCTTATTTATAGGAAAATGGAATGCATAAGAACTAATCCATGAACGGTCCAGATTGATTTACTTTAATCTAACGGTCCATATTTAAAGAAAAATCTTTTAAATAAAATATAATATATTCTTTTATATAAAAACATTTTACTATGCAAACACTATGCAATACTATGCAAAACACTATGCAAAACACTATGCAACACTATGCATAATAAAATATAATATATTCTATTTATAGAATAACTTTAATAAAGTATTCTATTTTATATAAAAGATGTTTCGCTTTATTACGTTAATAATACGAATAAAACAAAACGTCATTATCGCTATAATAATTCATATTATTAATCGACAATAATGGAATCAAACCGAGTGACTTCTCACATAAGCATCAATAATCAATACCGTAGTATTTACTATGCAACCACACTTATTTATTATCGTATTTTTACTACCGAGTAGTTCAACAAAGAACCACGGTAAAACTTCCGCCGTTATTTCAATAAAATATTTTTGTGTTTTTTCTCAATCCGATAATAATTACATTGTGGGTCCACCAATGATTGAGTAGTTGTACGAATATTCCCCGCTAAACCGAATATTCCCCACCAATCGAATATAATATAACCACTTGCATACTTTGCAAAAATTTATAAATACTACCCACAACTATAATATTATCTTCAATTCACACCATAATATTAAAAATTATTTCAACAAAATTTAAATCTTTATTGATAAAATCTGGGGTCTCACAATCTCCCTCCTTATGGAATTTAAGCCTCGAAATTAGGTACGCACTGGTATGATAAAGAGGTGAGGTACCTTGAATACCTTTATCGTTAAAAATATTAAATTCATCTTCGCAATCCGCCAAAGATATTCATTAACAATTCATCTTTGCACTACAGCCAAAGATATACAACTGTAAAACCAATAATCTTTGAGACTCGACTTAATAGTATCACAACCATGAATTATCCATGCACTCACCGGCTAAGGATATTCGTGTTTTCAATTACTGATCATGATTATACCGAATAATCCGTGGTCATAATCATACCAAGTCTATCAATGCACTACTACTAAAGAAGATGACTTTTACCACATCAATGAATTAATATTTCATTCTTTGAGACTCACTCAATAATTAATCCATATCATCGAATCATCCCCGCACTACTGGTGCCAAGGATATTCATTAGTATCACGACCACAAATTATCCATGCACTACTGACGAAGATAATCGTGTATTCATTAGTATCACGACCACAAATTATCCATGCACTACGCTTAAAGATAATTGTGTTTTCAATTACTGATTATGATTATACCGAATGATCCCCGGTCATAATCATACCAAGTCCATCTATGCACGTAGTCCACGTATTTCACTTTGAACACATCCATGAATTAATATTTCATTCTTTGAGACTCACCAATAATTAATCCACATCGTCGAATCATCACACACTTTCTAATATTCATTAGGATCATTCATTAAATTATCCACGACCAGTAGATAATCAGAGCCAAATTATCCATGCGCTATTGAAGATAATTGTGTTTTCAATTACTGACAGTGATTATACCGAATGATCCCCGGTCATAATCATACCAAGTCCATCTATGCACGTAAGCCACGATGACTTTGAACACATCCATGAATTAATATTTCATTCTTTGAGACTCACCAATAATTAATCCACATCGTCGAATAATCCCCACTTTACAAAGCAAAGGATATTCATTAGTATCATGACCACAAATTATCCATGCACTACGGCCAAAGATAATTGTGTTTTCAATTACTGATTCGATTATACCCAACAATCCTCGGTCATAATCATACCAAGTCCATCTATGCTCTACAAAGACACGAGATGACTTTAAAAAATATAAAACATGAGGATAATGATATAAAGAATCAATCAAAAAGGATAAATATTAAACATTTATAATATAATTTATCCGAGGATTCAAGAATATCCCCATGTTATCAATCACTTAATAATCTAATAATCTAATATCATTAATATTATACCAATATTTTAATCACTTCTTAAATTTATAAACAATTTATCTTAATTGTTTACGCTTTTACCATATAATGCATTTAATCATTCAAAATGCCATACTCATAAGATATCATTACCAATTATCAAATCCCTCAAAAAATATGCATATACTCTATATAGGATTCTCTAGCCATAAAAATCCTATTTTCAACTTTGTTACTTCACATAACATATTTAACTCATATGTTCGTAACTAAACTATTTTCATGAAAAATACCAAATCAGTCCCAAAAATATTTCTTTTCTGGGATTTAGCATAATATAGTCCCATGATGAAAATATATTTTTCTCGAAATTTTTAAAATTCATTTACTATTTTTCAAAAATCAATTTCTAATTAATTCCTTAAGAAATTAGCTACCTCAAGTTTAACTCCAAAAATTCCCAAATCTTGGCAGGACCTTACACATGTTAACATGAGCTTCTAGTTTAAATTTCATGGTCATCGGAGTTATAGAACTCCGGTTATAGCGTTTTTCGTCGGAAAAACCTAAATATTGAAATAGTCATAACTTGCTCATTTTAAGTCAGAATGAGCTCATTTTTGGACAGGAGATACTTTATACCATATACCTTCATGTCCCAAAAGGCCAGAATTTTTCTCATAATTTAAGTGGCCGAAACAGCCCCTTAAAGTTTTTGGGCAGTAGCATTTTCGAAATTTACAGCTTTGGCCTCCTTTGCTAAAATCAGTCCACACAAAAATCTACAACACCTTTTCCAGTAATTCCACTTGGATTAGTTAGGTAACTCATAGATCTAACTCTAGGATTTTACCACATTCAAAAATTCAAAATATAATAGGAGATATGGTCAATTGAATTTCATGTTACGTTTTTCACTAAAATCTGATTTTCAACTTTTTGTGATTTCTAAGAAACTTTCATGTTTTCACATAATAACAAACATAACTCATCATAAAACTTACTAATACTTCATATACCCATGATTTTTATTAGTTCTATACTTTTATTATGACTTTCATCATAATCCACGTAAAATGAGATCCTTTTAGTTGAAGAAATATTTGAGGGTTTAAGAAATGGGTTTTTGTATCGGTCAATACAAATTCGATTTCACGTTCTAGGGTAGGCTAGGAAGTCTTCAAGAATACGCCAAGAAATTTATTAATGATAGAAATATCATTCAAAATCACATTCTCGTCCAAGACTTGGATAAGACGTCACATTAATACCAACTGTGACTTCTATCCCTTAACCTAGATAGCATCTCACAATGATACCTATAAACTTGCCATCTTCATTCACGATGTAAGCCTCTGAAAGTCGACTTCGGTGCATTCCACACAAAAGTTAACAATGAAAGGATCGGGGCTCTTTACTTATGGCTTGATATAACGTTGATTAACTTTAGGGTTTGGTTACTTTGAATTCGTATATATGAGTTTGGTTATGAATATAAAAGCTAACAACCTTACAAAAAGCATGATGAGTAGTTAACCAATTGATTCCTAAAATCACATCAAAGGCAAGTATTTTCAAAAAGATAAGATCGACAGTAACGTGAAAGTGTTTATTTGAATCAAACAAGATTTAAAAATAGTAAGCGAACGTACGAGGCTCCTACTATCGAAGTTTCAACCAATAAGTCAAAGTCTAACTTCTCCGAGTCAAATTTAAACGTTGAACGCAACTAGGTGAAATAAAAGAGTGGGTAGAACTAGTATCTAACAACGGTATAGACTTCGCAAGAGCTTACGATTAACTTACCCGTGATAATTTTATTCGGGTTCCTCGTCACGAGAAAAAAAAAACGCTCTCTCTTAAACTCACCGGCTTTGGTTTGTCCGGGACGATCTTTGGTGCCTCCATCCTAGTTGAATTTGTCTTCGATAAACGACAAAATCGAGCTAAGTGACCTTCTTTCCACAATTATAACATGCTTTTGAGATGGCATGGCGCGGCCGGGATGTCCCTCTCCTCCGCATTTGAAGCATATAATGGGTGGTCGTTCTTCTTCCTTTGAAATGGTGTTGGCCACCGACGCCTCTTTCCATCATTGTTGAATCTTCTTTTCTTGAAATGTCCATTCTTATTATTTTGGCCCCGATTACCACCGGTGGTTACCATATCCGGCCTGTTGATTTCCTCACGCTTGTTGTCCACCGCTTGATGACTACTCTCTTTGGTATTATAATTTTGCTTAACGCTTCTCTCTTTTAGTTAAGGTTGACTCGTTATCGCGCTCCACTAATCGAGCCCTATTTACAACATCTAATAAAAACACGCTTTATGAGAAATAAGATGTTGACGTATCTCGGCTTCAAAACTCTTAAAAACATTCGCGTCATTCTCTCTTCATTATCCACCAAGTGGGGCCGTAAATCGTGATAACTCCGCAAATTTTGCCTCAGTATTGCGACTACGGTCATATTGTTTTGTTCCAACTTGATAAACTCCACCTCCTTCATGTGGCGAATACTTTCGTGAAAGTATTTGTCGTTGAAATGTACTCTGGAACTTCTCCCAAGATATCTTCAAGACAAAGCGGGTTGAGTACGTTTTTACCGATTCCCACCAAGAATCGCCTCTCGCGCAAACATAAAGGCGGCAAAGGAACCTTTTGCTCCTCGGAGCATCCCAAGACATCAAATATCTTGGTAATCATTTATCCATGCTTCCGCCGAAGTGGTTTTGGCTCTCCCTTAAACTCCGGTGGTCCCAGCTCCTTGAATTGTTTAGCGGTGACCGCGAGAGTTTTCCGTGTTTCCACCCCACGTTTTGGGCAGGAGTCGCTTTCACCGATGTTGCATGAATTCTAAAAACCTTTTAAACGCATCTGGTCATTCATCAATTGATCGGTTTGTTGTTTACGGGGAGGATTATCGCCATCCTGCTGCACATTGTCCCGATTATTGATCGTGGAGAATCAGGTCTCTCGTGCTCCATTGCTATTCTCAACATTCTCGGATGCCATTTTCAAACATCGCCACAAAATAAGATTAATTGACATGTAACAATTATCTTTATATTCTCGACCACCAATAAAATAGCACATAAACTTAGGTAGGTCATACTAGCGAAGGTATTCTGCCTCTCCCTCCTAGTACTTTTCTCACATCTTAGCGTGGATCATATCCCTTAGCTCGATACCAACCGTGACGCCCCCAAAATTAGGTATACGTCACCCATCTTGGGTCGCCACTTACATGGTACATAAATTCAAATACAACTTACTAATATAACTGCGTAAGTATATAATACGACATAAACTATGAGTTTGAATACAAATATTGTCTACTAGATATTATACAAACTCAAAAGGAGTCCTCATTACAACTATTATTACACTATTTCACGTAATAGTGAGGACTACTAATGCTATCCTCTCGACCATTACTTCGTTCCCCGACTTCGTCCCAATTATGTTCTCATTTCAAAGAGAATAAAGTGAAAGAAAGGTGAGCTCAACTAGCCCAAGAAGAAATATTATGACTAAGATAATGCGTAATAAATTATCATTAGCCTTCAACAAAGTTGTTAAACCGATAAAATACAATAGACAAACCAGGTTTAATCTGCAATGGAATAAACAATCCATTAAAAGAGTCAAGTAGAGAATAAAGTCTACTATCTTTTAGGTTTTAAAAAGGTTTTCATCAATTTTTATCACGAGACTCACAATAAATAAACCACCACATTTAATCATCCCCTGTATTACGGTCCAAGGATTTTCATCAAATTATCAATGGTCATGACTATACCGAATCACCCCGGTCATAATCATACCAAAAACTATCCATCAACGCATTACGTGCCAATCGAGGACTTTTGTCACATCATTTATATCAAGTCATGATTATACCGAATGATCCTCGGTCATAATCATACTAAGTTCATCTATGCACGTAAGCCCAAAGATAACATAATATAACATGAGGATGATGACAATGACATAGTAATTCAATAAAACAAGTTCAAGAATTATTTAATCCATGAATTATTAACGTCCAAATTGTCAACATGATATCTTTGTTTTCGTGAGTAAAAATTCAATAATGATCGGAAGAATATTTCCATGAAAAGATCTTTGGATGAAACGCATATCAAGGATATTCTACTAATTTCATGGAGTATAAAGTCAAAGTTTTAACCAACCGGGTATAATAAAGAATGGAATAACAAAAGAAATCACCATGCATGCGGTACCAGATAGAAAGGTTATTCCAATGTAATAATAATAATCTAACCAGTCGGTGAAATTCACACCGACGGTGATGTTCAATGTAATAATAAAGATGGAACTGATCCGGTGTAAAACACACATGATAGGATATTCCAACAGAATGATAAAGATTTTAAACGGTCCTGTAAAACACACGCATGTGATGTTCCAATGAGAATAATAAAATTTAACCTGTGTCCTGTAAAACACATGATGTGATGTTCCAATGTAATAATAGAAGAATGTCACCAAGTATAGGGTAAATCAGCGTATACAAAAGTTATTCCAATGTAATAATAAGCAATGGAATAACATAAGGATTTCACCAAGTATAGGGTATGCCATGTATCACGAGTTATGTATAGGTATGCCACTTTTACAGGTTATTCCAACAGAATAATAATGAATGGAATAACAGAAGTTCTCTTCAAGAAGAAAGAATAACACCCCTTACCGTAAAAGAACTGAATATAGAAGTAGTGAAGTAGTAGAATACTCTTCTTCTTTCTATAATTTTCTCTCTATAGCTTCTCTCTATAATTTCTCTCTCTAGAGTTTCAATGAATTCGTAAGAAAATAATGAAGGAATGAGCTTCTATTTATAGGAAAATGGAATGCATAAGAATTAATCCATGAAATCGGTCCAGATTGATTTATTTTAATCGGCGGTCCATATTTAAAGAAAAATCTTTTAAATAAAATATAATATATTCTATTTATATAAAAACATTTTACTATGCAAACACTATGCAATACTATGCAAAACACTATGCAAAACACTATGCAACACTATGCATAATAAAATATAATATATTCTATTTATAGAATAACTTTAATAAAGTATTCTATTTTATATAAAAGATGTATTATGCATTTTATTACGCTTATAATACTGAATAAAACAAAAACGTCATTATCGCTATAATAATTCATATTATTAATCGACAATAATGGAATCAAACCGAGTGACTTCTCACATAAGCATCAATAATCAATACCGTGTACTATGCAACCACACTTATTATCGTACTTTTACTACCGAGTAGTTCAACAAAGAACCACGGTAAAACTTCCGCCGTTATTTCAATAAAATATTTTTGTCGTTTTTCTCATTCCGATAATAATTACATTAGGAGGTCCACTAATGATTGAGTAGTCATTGACGAATATTCCCCGCTAAACCGAATATTCCCCGACCAATCGAATATAATATAACCACTTGCATACTTTGCAAAATTTACAAATACTACCCACAACTATAATATTATCTTCAATTCACACCATAATATTAAAAAATTATTTCAACAAAATTTAAATCTTTATTGATAAAATCTGGGGTCTCACAAGTAAGATGGTACCTTCTAACTTGGTGGGTCATCAAAAGAAGAAATTCTTGCATGATGTTAAATGGTTTATATGGGATGAACCATATTTATTCAAACAATGTCTGATCAAATGATAAGAAGGTGTATCCCATATAGTGAGATAGAGGGGATTTTGCAGGATTGTCATGCTTCTTTGTATGGGGGTCACTATAGTAGAGAGCGAACAACGGCTAGAGTGTTACAAGCAGGATTCTACTGGTCGATAATTTCAAGGATGCTTACAGTTTTGTCCAGAGATGTTACAGATGTCAAAGAGTAGAGAACATTTCGAAAAGGAATGAAATGCCATTGAACACAATCCTCGAAGTTGAAATTTTTGATGTGTGGGGGATAGATTTCATGGGTCCTTCATTTCTTCATGTGAAAATCTATACATCTTGCTAACAATGGATTACGTGTCCAAGTGGGTGGAAGTGGCAACTCTTCCAATAAATGATGCCAAAGTAGTCCTCAGATTTTTCCAGAAGAGTATTTTAACAAGGTTTGGGACTCCAAGGGCTATCATTAGCGATGAAGGCAGTCATTTTTGCAGTAGGTAGTTCACAGCTCTGTTGGTTAAGTATGGGGTGAATCATCGCATAGCTACAGCTTATCATCCACAAACGAATGGCCAAGCAGAAGTTTTAAATCGAGAAATTAAAAGAATTCTTGAAAATGTTGTGAACCCCACTAGAAATGATTGGTCCTTGAAGCTTGATGATGTTGTGTGGGCATATAGGACTGCCTACAAGACTCCATTGGGCATGTCACCTTTTCAGCTAGTTTATGACAAGGCATGTAACCTTCCTATGGAGCTGGAGCATAATGCATATTGGGCGATTCGGAAGCTCAATTTTTATTTGAAAGCGGCAGGAGAGAAACGCCTACTCCAACTCAATGAGTTGGACGAATTTCGATTACAGGCATATGAAAATTCAAAGTTGTACAAGGAGAAGGTGAAGAAATGGCATGATCGCAAGATCATAGAGAGAACATTTGAGCCGGGACAAAGAGTTTTTCTTTTCAATTCTATACTTAAACATTTTCTTGGGAAGCTCAAATCAAGGTGGTCAGGGCCATTCACAGTGAAGACAGTTTTCCCACATGGTGCGGTAGAAGTGTTCGATAAGTTCCCAGACAAGCCGTTTAAAGTGAATGGATAGCGGCTGAAGCATTACTTTGGTGGCGAGGTTGACAGACAAAAAGTCACCTCAATTCTTTCTTCGACGTGATTGAATCAGAGACAGTCAAGCTAATTGACTATAACTTAGCGCTTGATGGCAGACAACCCATTGTTTCTATCTATATTATTTTATTTATTCTGTGAAGATTATTTTTGTTAGTTTATTTTCATTTTTAATTGTGATAGTTTGATTTGTTCTGCATAAGTGTGTTGGTAGATTAATTTACATTGGACTGTGTTTGAGAATAGTATAAAAAGTATGATGATTAGATAGTTATTTTTGCGTAATCAGTAGTTCATACTTTGACATGGTTAATTGGTGTTTATGCAGGTTAATTGAAAAGAAGTCATCACTGTGTTGATGTATTGGAAGATGCATATTAGAAGTGCAGAAAGCAGGGTCGTGCGGCCGCACTATGTATGCTTTGAAAAATTGCGCGCCCGCGCTGCATGTCTGTTTAACAAAAAAATGTATTCATACGGCTACGCCTAATTTTCCATTGAGAAGTCATGCTACCACGCGCTCGACAATCAAATTTTGAAAAAATTGGGTTTTAAAGACGTGTATTAACACATATCTTCCATCATTTGAAATACACAGAGAGACGTCTTCCCTTGTTCTCCACAACACGCACGACTTCTCATCTCCAAACCATTACCAATTGCAGTTGTAACGTCTCTTATCCACTACGTGATTGTTGCATCAGATGTCCTACCCATGATCAACATCTGCATTGATAAAACTAGGGTTTCAATGGGTTTATTCAACATAAGTTTTGTGGTATTCAATTCATCAGCTATCACTCACGATTATATCAAGCAAGTTTTTTCTTCTTCTTTATCAGTTTCAAATGGGTCCTAAGTGTGCTCGATCTCGCACCCCTGAATCATCATCTGCTAGCACTCAAAGTGGGGACAATGTTGATTTCTCTAAATTTGTCAACCTGGATGCTCAAATAGAATACTATCTAATTGTGGGGAAATCATTTGTTCGTGAGCGAGGGTTTAAGCCCGATGCACAGGATGGACAATTAGTACAGATGATTAGAGAACGGTGTTGGCATGGTGTGTGCTCTACACCATTGGTTGCACCTATGGCTATTGTGCGGGAGTTCTATGAGAATGCGAGGGAAACGATGAATGGGTTCTCTTTTGTTCATGGAATTTAAGTCGACTACAGACCAAGGGCTATTCGTCAAGTGTTCAATTTACCCGACCCTCCGGCTGGAAGAACAAATTGGGTGGAAGCAGGTCATTTGGAGACAGATTTGGACGTTGTTATCACTGATTTGTGTATTCCAGGGACTTAGTAGACATGAACGTCGGGCACTAATCACCCTAAGACCTTTTCGACTTCCACTCTCAATCGTTATCCAAAGGCCTGGGATCTATTTGTGTGTGCCAAACTCATGCCATCCTCTCATCAGCATGAGATTACAGTTGAGCGAGCCATTATACTATGGGGGATTATTATGTGAATGGATATTGACATAGGTTACCTGATGAATCAGAACATGCTAAGATTCATGCGGGGAAGTATTACAGGAAGTATTCCACATGCCTCAATAGTGACTCATTTGTGTGTGCGGGCGGGAATTAGGTGGATGATGATGCAACGATTGCATTTCCCAAGCCAGGACATTACGCATGCTACAATAGTAAGATTTGAAGATTGGCAAGGGGTACTCCGCATCCAAGAGGAAAGGGTTTTATTCTTTGTCCAGCCTCGTCTACGCCCTCATCGCAGCCCTCTAGGATAGATAAAGTAGGCACGTCAACCCAAGCCACTGCTGCTACAGGGGATCGACAGCGCTAACGGTTATTGCAAAAGGTCGACGCTATGTACGACAACTTTACATCATTTGCTACGGGTTTGATGAGGTCACTAGCAGAGGCATTTGCACAGCAGGGGACTATGCTCGAGTGGCCACAGTTTGGGACAGCCATGCCATTTCCACCACCGGATTCACCACTCGAAGAGGGTGGTGCAGCTGATCAATAGGGGAGTTTCTCTAACCTTATACATTCATTCATTGAGACAATGAATATTTTAAGTTTGGGGGTATTGGGTAGTAGGGTAGTTTCATGTAGTATTTGCATGTTAGTTTAAATTTTGCATGTTTATGTGTTAGATAATAATTGCAGAAATTTTTTCTATTTTTTAGTCAATATTATTTGTGTTAGTATATGTTTAGTTGCATGTCTCGCAATTCTAGCTGTGTGGAAGTTATGTCCAGCCAATGATGAATTTGAATCTTGAATGATTATTGAGTTTAATGGATATCTTAAGCTTAGATATTGTAACGCCCCAAAATTCGGTCTTTTTTCACATCCAGATTTTGTACGTCACGATCCCATCTTCTTCCAAACATAAATCATTATATAGCTAAATATAGCAACATACATCCTCAATTCCTAGGTTCTAAAACCTTTAAACCTCTTTCATTCCAAATAATGATAATTACATTATTCTTTACATCTTGTACAAGTGACTTTTATCCGCCACCAAGGATACATAATCGTTCATTAAACTATTCTATAGTTTAATTCTATCATTCTATATTACAAGTCTCCGCTTGATCTTCACGCTCATTCATATAATGAATGGGACTTCTTCTGGATACCGATCGGCTTGATCTTTATGGGATCCTTAAGTTCTTTCTAACATCATTCGCTGAAAATATTTTTATTTAAAGCAAGTGTGAGCATTCAATTGCCCAGCAAGTCATAACAGTTGAACAAACAACTTCAAGAATTCAAACATTCTTGTAAGACTTCAATAACCGAACAAAGGTTATGAAGTAGCTTGAATAATAGAAATAATCTCGATTCCTATCATTTTAAAACATTAGTTACATTCCCTTTGACATACTTTCATTATCTAATTTCTTTCATACGCATTCTGTCTGGCTAGAATCAATAGCACAGACTTAACAATAACGGTTCATGTATAAACGGAACATGCTCATATTGAACAGTTTAATCACAGAACAGTTCATATCATAGAAACACCGAAGTATTCAAATTATGGCACAAGGCCTCATATATTCTAACACCTTGTACAAATATCACACATTTGCACATAGATAGAACTTCTCAAGTTCAACATCTGAGAAGTTTAGAAACTAGCATTCATTTAAAATATGAATGAAGTTAGGAAACTTGCCTTACGCACAGCTACAGCTTATAGTTTACGCTGAACTTCTCATTCCAATTCTTATGTATCACATAAGGAAATAACACATACACCAATTAGTCATATACTTGACTTTACGCAATGGTTTACTTAAATTTTTTCTTAGGGTTCGTGTTCTTACAAACTAACTTTACGCGACCAACTTCCTTTACCGGTTAACGGCTTCATGACATACAGAGATGTCTTACTCAATACGTTCATCATCTTTGATGATTTACATTCTAGTCTTCTTCTTTTACTTTCCTAGGACTCAGCACACATCGTGTCTCTGCTAGTAGTCCATATGGTTCTCTGAGTGGTTTCCCACAAAAAACCAACAAACAAGTTCCCGTCTCATCTACGTTGCCCACACAGTGAGTTAGATCGGTTGCCAGTTTTGTATATACCGTCACTCTCTGAAGGAATTGTTTAGCCCAGCTCTCATATGTCAACCATCAAAGGTTACGATTGTACCACAACCCAAACTTATCTTAACTTATCTAAACTATTAAACTATAATATTCGTTAAGTCAAATTCTTATTCCTTTGACTTTTTGGCAACTAAATGCCATACCTCAGGATTTATTCATCATCGTCTAAGTCATACAGTCTTTTGTATACTCCGAACGATCATTCCATATTCATTCTATGCTTTAATAGCGATAAACATTTTACGTTACCTTATTCTTAACTTACAACGTCCGATTATTTTGACTCGAAACGTTATCCAAGTTATAAACATTAACTCGGCTTCTTTTACGTTATACGTGCACTTATCTTTAATTCAACTTTTCTTCATCGATCATAGGTTTAATCATCGATCTTCATTACTCTACGTTCAAAACCATACACGAGTGTAGGTCCCGCCCGCTTAATATTCACGCACACTTAACCTTTACGCTTGGCTCAAGTGTTCAAGTTCATTCAACTCTTATCCATTTCATTCTAACATTCTCCTCCCACTCACATTCGGCTTTCGTTAAACTTCTTACCATTCTCTACGGCTTCTCGGATACCAATCGTATCTTATTTACTACCTTCGACAACGCCTACGTATTCAAGTCATACAACCAATGTATACTTAGAACGTTTATATTCTCGCGTTCGACGTGAATTCTTAATCTTCACGATCCAAGGCTTTATCGCTTCAACGATTCATCGCTTATGTCATGCTCATCTCTTTCTTAATCTCTCAGCTTCCATGACATATGCTAACATCGAAATGTTATTCATTACCCTAGTCAATCAACGCTTTTACATTCATCACAATTATAACAATCCTCACGCTCGCTTTATCAAAGTGACTACGGTTCACGCTTACATTGGTTTTCACTACACGCGCGTCACATTCTTTATCTCGCTTAATTCTTTATTTTTAATCTTTTAATCTTCCACCTTCTTCATTAAAGGTTAATACACTTAATTATGTGTTAAATTAGTTGAATTACATATTCATATTTCTTTCTTGCACATTCCCCGAGAAATCGAAAGCAGCTTAAAATCATCATTTCGCTATTGCAAGACTTCACTGGCGCCACAAATACTTGCCCTTCTCTTTCTTTCATGCTTCGACACCAATTAGCAGTAGCTAATGGCCCGAGCATGTGTCATGCTGCACCAGACCCTCAAGGTATGACTTCACACGCATGGCGCTGCCAAGCATGAAACCTAGAAAAATTTTCTAAGTCTTTTAAAAGCTTGAGATGCTGATTTCGAAATCTCATAACTTTTTTGTTATAACTCGGAACGAGGACGTTCAAAAGCCATTCTCTCCCTTATCTTACATACTTCGATTACCATCGGACAAAACTTAGTTCTGAATCCATTAACATGCCATTTAATTGGCTTAATCTTTGCCCTTCATTTGTTTTACGTTTTTAACGTTCTTCGTTCGTTCGTCTGTAATTCGGTCATCCGAACTTGGAATTCATTCGTTCTTGAGTCCATAACTCATGTTTTCTATGTTCTCTTACATTCTTATAAAACACTACATGTTCGGGTTCAATTACTCACTTTCTAATTCTCGTTTATCTTTTACAAAAATTTTACCATAACTTCATTATAGGTCAGTTTTAATCCATTCTTCAAGAACGTTTCTAACGTTCCTAACCAAGCAATAAGAAACTAACTTATACGTGATGGTTTAAACTTGTCCATTAACAACAATTATCGTATGATGGTTTTAAATTTGTCCATCAACAATGTTCTTCGCGTGTTCTTCGCGTGTTCTTCGCGTTCTTCGTTTTTCTTCATATTAATCTATATTTTGGATTACAATTCTACTTTTTCTTGGAATTTGATGTTATAGAACATCATTCCTTACTTATTTGACTTACTCATTCATAAGATTCATTCAGGTCGCTCAAAATCCTTATGAATCTTATACTTCCTTAAGAAATTTATAAACTAAATTCTAAGTTCTTATTTCTTCATTTTCTCATGATTTCAACCATATGAAATCATTCTTAACTTCATCTACTTCTTATCTTCATTAATTTATGCTTTTGAACATATTAAACTTAAAGAAAATTAGAAGAAACTAGGGTTCGGATTACTGCTTCTTCTTTAATCTCCTTCCGTTTGGACAAAGCGTGCATTCGAGCTATCTTTTCCTCTTCCTTTTTTCCTCTCTTCTCCCATCCAAATCTCTCTCTCTCTCTCTCTCAAAGTTGTAGGATTTTAAAATCCTTAAAAATGAAATAAGCTTTCTATTTATAGATTTTCCAAGGCTAGGGGCATTTTGGACATTTCACCCCACCTCCTTACTATTCATGGCTTCGCCACCAAGTTTAGTTGGCCACCACCCTTACTTGGTGGCCAAGTGGCCACTCCTTATGACCATGGGTCTTCCCCATGGGTTGCTCCATGGGTTTTACCCATTTGGTGACCCATCGGTTCGATCCGCGGTTTATTTTCTTGGATCGGGCTTAATTAAATCTAACATTGGGCCTTACATTAATTCTTATTGGGCCTTCTCTGGGCTTGATTACATATTCCATTGGGGTTGATATAATCCAAGTCCAATTGGATTCTTCAAAGTCCATGAACTCAAAGTCCATTTAAACTAATCGTATTCTACGTATTCCATTCTTGTATTCTCGTATTCTCTTCGTATATCATTTGTACGATATTCGTATTATACGTCGTACTAATTTTCATACTATACTCGTATAATAACTAGTATTATACTCCTATTTCTCACGCATAATAACTCTAATTATTATACGAAATCATAAAATTCTCAGAACTCACTTTTCCTAACCATTAGGTTTTAAGTCCATGATAAAACTTCGTTTTTGCCATAACTGAAATAATATTGAATATTCCATCTTGTTTTAGAATTCTATCATTACGCTGCTTTCTCGGAAATTCAAAATAAATCTCCTAGTTAAAATGGATGAATAGTGCCTATTTCGTTTTTTTTCCTAAAATATTTTGTTCTCGAAAAAATTTTATTTTATCTTGAAAATTCTTACTCATTCGGTCTAGCTCAGTAACTTAATCCTCCCGATTAATAATCATTCTAGGTTATAAAATGATTAATAAACACATAAGATGTAATAGTATTAATAAAAATTCATTTTATTAATAACTAATTCTTTAAACTTAAATTACGGACAATCCGATTTTTCTGGGTTGTCACATTCTTCCTCCTTAAAAAATTTCGTCCTCGAATTTCTTAAAACCAAACCCTTACCCGGGTCCTCACATTCTCCCTTCTTCAAAGAATTTCGTCCTCGAAATTTTATCTTACTCATCTTCTTAACTTCTCTTCAAAGAAGTTCTTATCTTTCATACATTCCCTACCCTTCATAACTTATCAAGAATCATGAAGTGAAAGGAATAACTAGGAATATAAGGATTCCTTTAAAACATTTCATTCTTTTCTTTGAGGGGTCAAATCGACCATGAACTCTTACTAGGTTTAACAAAGATTTCACCGTAAACCATTCTTACACGTTAAGTTTATAATCACAAAGAAGGTAAACCACCTCTTCCATACGTGTAGTGATCAACCTACGTATAACCCCATTTTAGGGTATGTTCACCTCAGAGTTAATCATTGGATTCCGCACCAAAACAATTTGGTTCGGCATAGATCTTCAAAGAAAGCTCAATTTTCTTTTAATCATGACATACCATTCGTCTTAGCCAAATCAAGTAGCTTAGACCATACCAATAAATTGGACATCAACTTGAAACATTCGTCTAGTCAACTCACTTGACATCGACCAATTCTTTAAATTCTTTTGCAATACATCAAAACGTTTCATGACGTCATGATACCACACTTTTCACAGTACGTTGAGGACTTCGTCAGTTTATGACTTCGTCATTATACATCATACCATAGCGGGTTGTTGATCCTAAGATCACTTCCAACACTAGGTTCAGTTGCATTAATAACTCCATCCTTTTACCATCTTTGCATCAAATGCACTGATGATATAAAATTCATTTTGATATTTTAAATCAATTTCTGTCTAGCCGAATCAACTAGCATAGACATATCAAGAATAGTTCTTTTAAAATCCATTGGTTCCAAAAATTGAACCAATTTTTTCATTTTCCAAAACGCGCACTTCAGCACAAATTCAAGAAACTTTAAAATCTAGCATAGCTAGATGACTTGAAATATCTTATCCTCCATCTTCCTTCATTGTCTTACTTGTGATAATACTTAATCTTCTCTAGCACCTTCAATGCTAAGTCTACTGAAAATAACTCATTTTCAGTCTACACATTCCTATACCTTAATACAGTCCATCAACTTACCACACATTATGAGTTCAGGAACTTTCCACAATAATATGAGTTTAAGAACTATCCTAGATAGACTATAGGCATCCATTCGCTGAGAAGTTCAAAAACATACCATATAATTACGAGTCACAAACTTACCATAAGTATGAGTTTCAAGAACTCGCACCTAATCTTATCGTTCTCTACCTACCAAGTATATACATGAGAAAAGATTCACCTTCTCGTCATATACATCTTGATAGCGCGACCAATTTCAATGATTATCACTGTAATAAACTGAGTGGTTGTTACACCAAGCACAAACCTCTACCCATACAAAGATTCATACAACTCAGCTATCACATGAGTCCTTAATTGAAATCTTACAACTTCTAACTTTCTCTTTACTTAATATTAATTTTCTTTAATTAGATATGCTATCCTTTACAACTCAATCTGAAGTTCTTCTTCCCAACTACTTATAGTAGTATAATTCATTCATAACATTGGCTATAAATCATTCATCGTTTAACAACTACTACATTTATTACTACGATTTACTATGATCACGTGGTGATCTTCTTATCCTTCTCTCTCACGATTATAGTCTTAGATACTCATACCTAAGATTTATAACCTATCAGCTTTGATACCAACCTGTAATGCCCCGAAATCCGGTCTATTTTCACATCCGGATTCCGTACGTCACGATCCCATCTTCTTCCAAACATACATCATTATATAGCTAAATATAACAACATACATCCTCAAATCCCAGGTTCTAAAACCTTAAAACCTCTTTCATTCCAAATAATGATAATTACATTATTCTTTACATCTTGTACAAGTGACTTTTATCCGCCACCAAGGATACATAATCGTTCATTAAACTATTCTATAGTTTAATTCTATCATTCTATATTACAAGTCTTCGCTTGATCTTCACGCTCATTCATATAATGAATGGTACTTCTTCTGGATACCGATCGGCTTGATCTTTATGGGATCCTTAAGTTCTTTCTAACATCGTTCATTTGAAAATATTTTTATTTAAAGCAAGTGTGAGCATTCAATTGCCCAAATAAGTCATAATAACAGTTGAACAAACAACTTTAAGAATTCAAACATTCTTTAAAGACTTCAATAATCGAACAAAGGTTATGAAGCAACTTGAATAATAGGAATAATCTCGATTCCTATCATTTTAAAACATTAGTTACATTCCTTTGAAATACTTTCATTCTCTACTTTTTTTTACATACACATTCTGTCTGGCTAGAATCAATAACACAGACTTAACAATAACGGTTCATGTATAAACAGAACATGCTCATATTGAACAGTTCAATCACAGAATAGTTCATATCATAGAAACACCAAAGTGTTCAAATTGTGGCACAAGGCCTCATATATTCTAACACCTTGTACAAATATCACACATTTGCATTATGAGATGTAAACTTCTCAAGTTCAACATCCGAGAAGTTTAGAAACTAGCATTCATTTAAAATATGAATGAAGTTAGAAACTTGCCTTACGCATGCCTACATGACTTATAGTTTACGCTTTAACTTCTCATTCCAATTCCTATGTATCACATAAGGAAATAACACATACACCAATTAGTCATATACTTGACTTTACGCATTGGTTTACTTAACTTTACTTCTTAGGGTTCGCGTTCTTACAAACTAAGTTTACGCGACCAACTTCCTTTACCGGTTAACGGCTTCATGACATACGGAGATGTCTTACTCAATACGTTCATCATCTTTGATGATTTACATTCTTATCTTCTTCTTATACTTTCCTAGGACTCAGCACACATCGTGTCTCTGCTAGTAGTCCATATGGTACTCTGAGTGGTTTCCCACAAAAACCAACAAACAAGTTCCCTCCTCATCTACACCTGCCCACATGTTGAGTTAGATCGGTTGCCAGTTTTGTATATACCGTCACTCTCTGAAGGAATTGTTTAGCCCAGCTCTCATATGTCAACCATCAAAGGTTACGATTGTACCACAACCCAAACTTATCTTAACTTATCTAAACTATTAAACTATAATATTCGTTAAGTCAAATTCTTATTCCTTTGACTTTTTGGCAACTAAATGCCATACCTCAGGATTTATTCATCATCGCCTAAGTCATACAGGTCTTTTGTATACTTTCGAATCCGATCATTCCATATTCATTCTATGCTTTAATAGCGATAAACATTTTACGTTACCTTATTCTTAACTTACAACGTCCGATTATTTTGACTCGAAACGTTATCCAAGTTATAAACATTAACTCGGCTTCTTTTACGTTATACGTACTTATCTTTAATTCAGCTTCTTCATCGATCATAGGTTTAATCACTGATCTTCATTACTCTACGGTCAAACCATACACGGAGTGTAGGTCCTACCCGTTTAATATTCACGTACACTTAACCTTTACGCCGGTTCAAGTGTTCAACTCTTACATTTCATTCTAACATTCTCCTCCGACTCACATTCGGCTTTCGTTAAACTTCTTACCGTTCTCTACGGCTTTCTGGATACCAATCGTATCTTATTTACTACCTTCGACAACGTCTAAGTCATACAACCAATGTATACTTAGAACGTTCGTCCGACGTGAATACGATTCACGAGGATCGTTTACGTATTCAACGTTTACGTTACTTGCTCTTATCTCTTTCAATCTCTCAAGGTTTTAATTATTATCATTATAACATCAAACCCCATGTTATTCTTTTACCCTAGTAAGGCAATCAACGCTTTAAGGAATCAAACGCACATTATCTCTCATTACCAATCCATCGAAATGTTATTCATTACGTTTCATCAACGTCTAAGGAATCACATCATAGAATCCTCACGGTTTGTTTATTGCGACATTGGTTTCGGACTTGGTTAACCAACGCGTCTACATTCTTTATCTTTTAATCTCATTTAATCTTTTTGTTCCACCTTCAATAAAGGTTAATACACTTAATTATGTGTTAAATTAGTTGAATTACATATTCATATTTCTTTCTTGCACATTCCCCGAGAAATTGAGCAGTTAAAATCTCATTTCTGGCTATTGCACTGCACTGGCGCCACAGCGCCTTGCCCTTCTCTTTCTTTCATGCTTCGACACCAATTAGCAGTAGCTAATGGCCCGAGCTCGCACTGCGGTGCCGGCCCTCAAGGTATGACTCGTGCTGCGGCGCCGAGCATGAAACCTAGAAAAATTTTCTAAGTCTTTTAAAAGCTTGAGATGCTGATTTCGAAATCTCATAACTTTTTTGTTATAACTCGGAACGAGGACGTTCAAAAGCCATTCTCTCCCTTATCTTACATACTTCGATTACCATCGGACAAAACTTAGTTCTGAATCCATTAACATGCCATTTAATTGGCTTAATCTTTGCCCTTCATTTGTTTTACGTTTTTAACGTTCTTCGTTCGTTCGTCTATAATTCGGTCATCCGAACTTGGAATTCATTCGTTCTTGAGTCCATAACTCACGTTTTCTACCTTCTCTTACATTCTTATGAAACCTACATGTTCGGGTTCATTTACTAACTTTCTAATTCTCGTTTATCTTTTACAAAATTTTACCATAACTTCATTATAGGTCAGTTTTAATCCATTCTTCAAGAACGTTTCTAACGTTCCTAACCAAGCAATAAGAAACTAACTTATACGTGATGGTTTTAAACTTGTCCATTAACAACAATTATCGTATGATGGTTTTAAATTTGTCCATCAACAATGTTCTTCGCGTGTTCTTCGGCGTTCTTCGTTTTTCTTCATATTAATCTATATTTTGGATTACAATTCTACTTTTTCTTGGAATTTGATGTTATAGAACATCATTCCTTACTTATTTGACTTACTCATTCATAAGATTCATTCAGGTCGCTCAAAATCCTTATGAATCTTATACTTCCTTAAGAAATTTATAAACTAAATTCTAAGTTCTTATTTCTTCATTTTCTCATGATTTCAACCATATGAAATCATTCTTAACTTCATCTACTTCTTATCTTCATTAATTTATGCTTTTGAACATATTAAACTTAAAGAAAATTAGAAGAAACTAGGGTTCGGATTACCGTTCTTCTTTAATCTCCTTCCGTCGGACAAAGCGTGCATTCAGGCTATCTTTTCCTCTTCTTTTCCTCTCTTCTCCCATCCGAAATCTCTCTCTCTCTCTCTCTCTCTCTCTCAAAGTTGTAGGATTTTTAAAATCCTTAAATAATGAAATAAGCTTTCTATTTATAGATTTTCAAGGCTAGGGGCATTTTGGACATTTCACCCCACCTCCTTACTATTCATGGCTTCGCCACCAAGTTTAGTTGGCCACCACCCTTACTTGGTGGCCAAGTGGCCACTCCTTATGACCATGGGTCTTCCCCATGGGTTGCTCCATGGGTTTTACCCATTTGGTGACCCATCGGTTCGATCCGCGGTTTATTTTCTTGGATCGGGCTTAATTAAATCTAACATTGGGCCTTACATTAATTCTTATTGGGCCTTCTCTCTGGCTTGATTACACATTCCATTGGGCTTGATATAATCCAAGTCCAATTGGATTCTTCAAAGTCCATGAACTCAAAGTCCATTTAAACTAATCGTATTCTCACGTATTCCATTCTCGTATTCTCGTATTCTCTTCAGATATCATTCATACGATATTCAGTATTATACGTCGTACTAATTTTCATACTATACTCATATAATAACTAGTATTATACTCCTATTTTCACGCATAATAACTCTAATTATTATACGAAATCATAAAATTCTCAGAACTCACTTTTCCTAACCATTAGGTTTTAAGTCCGCAGGCAAAAACTTCGTTTTTGCCATAACTGAAATAATATTGAATATTCCATCTTGTTTTAGAATTCTAGCATTACGCGTTTCTCGGAAATTCAAAATAAATCCCCGAACAGAAATGGATGAATAGTGCCTATTTCGGTTTTTTTCCCGAAAATATTTTTGTTCCTGGAAAAATTTTATTTTTATCTTGAAAATTCTTACTCATTCAGTCTAGCTCGTAACCAGAATCCTCCCGATTAATTATCATTCTAGGTTATAAAATGATTAATAAACACATAGCACAGAATAGTATGAATAAAAATTCATTTTATTAATAACTAATTCTTTAAACTTAAATTCTGGACAATCCGATTTTCCGGGTTGTCACATTCTTCCCTCCTTAAAAAAAATTCGTCCTCGGAATTTCTTAAAACCAAACCCTTACCCGGGTCCTCACATTCTCCCCTTCTTCAAAGAATTTCGTCATCGAAATTTTATCTTACTCATCTTCTTAACTTCTCTTCAAAGAAGTTCTTATCTTTCATACATTCCCTACCCTTCATAACTTATCAAGAATCATGAAGTGAAAGGAATAACTAGGAATATAAGGATTCCTTTAAAACATTTCGTACTTTTACTGAGGGGTCAAATCGACCATGAACTCTTACTAGGTTTAACAGTATTTCACCGTAAACCATTCTTACACGTTAAGTTTATAATCACAAAGAAGGTAAACCACCTCTTCCATACGTAGGTGATCAACCTACGTATAACCCCATTTTAGGGTATGTTCACCTCAGAGTTAATCATTGGATTCCGCACCAAAACAATTTGGTTCGGTATAGATCTTCAAAGAAAGCTCAATTTTCTTTTAATCATGACATACCATTCGTCTTAGCCAAATCAAGTAGCTTAGACCATGCCAATAAATTGGACATCAACTTGAAACATTCGTCTAGTCAACTCACTTGACATCGACCAATTCTTTAAATTCTTTTGCAATACATCAAAACGTTTCATGACGTCATGATACCACACTTTTCACAGTACGTTGAGGACTTCAGGACTTTATAACTTCATATTATACATCATACCAGTAGCGGGTTGTTGATCCTAAGATCACTTCCAACACTAGGTTCAACAGATTAATAACTCCATCCTTTTACCATCTTTGCATCGAATGCACCGATGATATAAAATTCATTTTGATATTTTAAATCAATTTCTTCGCCTAAATTTAATAAACTAGAATAGACATATCAAGAATTGTTCTTTTAAAATCCATTGGTTCCAAAAATTGAACCAATTTTTTCATTTTCCAAAACGCGCACTTCAGCACAAATTCAAGAAACTTCAAAATCTAGCATAGCTAGATGACTTGAAATATCTTATCCTCCATCTTCCTTCATTGTCTTACTTGTGATAATACTTAATCTTCTCTAGCACCTTCAATGCTAAGTCTACTGAAAATAACTCATTTTTAGTCTACACATTCCTATACCTTAGTACAGTCCATCAACTTACCACACATTATGAGTTCAGAAACTTTCCACAATAATATGAGTTTAAGAACTATCCTAGATAGACTATAGGCATCCATTCGCTGAGAAGTTCAAAAACATACCATATAATTACGAGTCACAAACTTGCCATAAGTATGAGTTTCAAGAACTCGCACCTAATCTTATCGTTCTCTACCTACCAAGTATATACATGAGAAAAGATTCATGTTCTCGTCATATACATCTTGATAGCGCGACCAATTTCAATGATTATCACTGTAATAAACTGAGTGGTTGTTACACCAAGCACAAACCTCTACCCATACAAAGATTCATACAACTCAGCTATCACATGAGTCCTCAATTGAAATCTTACAACTTCTAACTTTCTCTTTACTTAATATTAATTTTCTTTAATTCGTATGCTATCCCTTACAACTCAATCTGAGTTATTCTTCCCGTACTACTTCGTAGTATAATTCATTCATAACATTGGTTATAAATCATTCATTGTTTAACAGCTCGCCTGTTACTACGATTTACTATGATCACGTGGTGATCTTCTTATCCTTCTCTCTACGATTATAGTCGTAGGTACTCATACCAAAGATTTATAACCTATTAGCTCTGATACCAACCTGTAACGCCCTGAAATCCGGTCTATTTTCACATCCGGATTCTGTACGTCACGATCCCATCTTCTTCCAAACATACATCATTATATAGCTAAATATAACAACATACATCCTCAATTCCCAGGTTCTAAAACCTTAAAACCTCTTTCATTCCAAATAATGATAATTACATTATTCTTTACATCTTGTACAAGTGACTTTTATCCGCCACCAAGGATACATAATAGTTCATTAAATTATTCTATAGTTTAATTCTATCATTCTATATTACAAGTCTCCGCATGATCTTCACGCTCATTCATATAATGAATGGTACTTCTTCTTGATACCGATCAACTTGATCTTTATGGGATCCTTAAGTTTTTTTTAACATCGTTCGCTGAAAATATTTTTATTTAAAGAAAGTGTGAGCATTCAATTTCCCAGCAAGTCATAACAGTTAAACAAACAACTTTAAGAATTAAAACATTCTTGTAAGTTCAATAATCGAACAAAGGTTATGAAGCAACTTGAATAATTGGAATAATCTTGATTCCTATCATTTTAAAACATTAGTTATATTCCCTTTGACATACTTTCATTCTCTAATTTCTTTCATACATATTCTGTCTGGCTAGAATCAATAACACAGACTTAACAATAACAGTTCATGTATAAACAAAACATGCTCATATTGAACAGTTCAATCATAGAACAGTTCATATCATAGAAACACCGAAGTGTTCAAATTGTGGCAAAAGGCCTCATATATTCTAACACCTTGTACAAATATCACACATTTGCATTATGTATGTAACTTCTCAAGTTCAACATCCGAGAAGTTTAGAAACTAGCATTCATTTAAAATATGAATGAAGTTAGAAACTTGCCTTACGATAGCTACAAACATATAGTTTACTGTTGAATCGCTTTCATTCCAATTCCTATGTAGCACATAAAGAAATAACACATACACCAATTAGTCATATACTTGACTTTACGCATTGGTTTACTTAACTTTACTTCTTAGGGTTCGCGTTCTTACAAACCAAGTTTACGCGACCAACTTCCTTTTACCTTAATGGCTTCATGACATACTTGAGATGTCTTTACTCAATACGTTCATCATCTTTGATGATTTACATTCTTATCTTCTTCTTATACTTTCCTAGGACTCAATACACATCGTGTCTCTGCTAGTAGTCCATATGGTACTCTGAGTGGTTTCCCACAAACAACCAACAAACAAGTTTCCGTCTCATCTACACTGCCCACACAGTGAGTTAGGTCACATGTTTAATCACTGATCTTCATTACTCTACGGTCAAACCATACACGGAGTGTAGGTCCTACCCATTTAATATTCGCGTACACTTAACCTTTACGCCGGTTCAAGTGTTCAACTCTTACATTTCATTCTAACATTCTCCTCCGACTCACATTCAGCTTTCGTTAAACTTCTTACCGTTCTCTACGGCTTTCTGGATACCAATCGTATCTTATTTACTACCTTCGACAACGTCTAAGTCATACAACCAATGTATACTTAGAACGTCCTCCGATGTGAATACGATTCACGAGAATCATTTACGTATTCAATGATTACGTTGCTCGTCTCTTAATCTCTCATGACCATTATATAACATCAAAATGTTATTCATTACCCTAGTCAATCAACGTTTAAGGAATCACAATTATTGCAATCCCTTACGTTCGTTTCATTGTGACTACGGTTCCCGGACATTGGTTCTGTAACCCGCGTCTACATTCTTTATCTTTTAATCTCATTTAATCTTTTCGTTCCACCTTCATTAAAGGTTAATACACTTGATTAAGTGTTAAATTAGTTGAATTACATATTCATATTTCTTTCTTTCACATCCCCCGAGAAATTGAGCAGTTAAAATCTCATTTTTGGCTATTAGATCAAGACCGCGCGCTTGTGCCATGCTTTCAGTGCCCTTCTCTTTATTTTGAATCTATTGCATGAATTAGCGAGAGCTAATGGCCCGAGCTCACGCCAAGGTGCTTACTTCCCAAGGTACGCGACTTCGTCTTTGCAAGACACGAGCGTGAAACCTAGAAAAATTTTCTAAGTCTTTTACAAGCTTGAGATGCTTATTTTGAAATCTCATAACTTCTTCGTTATAACTCGGAACGAGGACATTCCAAAGCCATTCTCTCCCTTATCTTACATACATAGATTACCCTTAGATAGAACTTAGTTCTGAATCCATTAACATGCCATTTAATTGGCTTACTCTTTGCCCTTCGTTCGTTTTACGTTTTTAACGTTCTTCATTCGTTCGTCCGTAATTCGGTCATCCGAACTCGGAATTCGTTCGTTCTTGAGTCCATGACTCACGTTTTCTACCTTCTCTTCGATTCTTATGAAACCCTACATGTTCGGGTTTATTTACAAACTTTCTAATTCTTGTTTATCTTTTACAAAAATTTTGCCATAACTTCATTATAGGTCAGTTTAAATCCATTTTTCAAGAACGTTTCTAACGTTCCTAACCAAGCAATAAGCAACTAACTTATACGAAATGGTTTTAAACTTGTCCATAAACAACAATTATCCTATGATGGTTTTAAATTTGTCCATCAACAAAGTTCTTTGCGTGTTCTTTGCGTTCTTCGTTCGTTCTTCATTTTAATCGATATTTTAGATTACAATTCTACTTTTTCTTGGAATTTGATGTTATAGAACATCATTCCTTAATTATTTGACCTACTCATTCATAAGATTCATTCGGATCGCTCAAAATCCTTACGAATCTTATACTTTCTTAAGAAATTTATAAACTAAATTCCAAATTCTTATTTCTTCATTTTCTCATGATTTCAACCATATGAATTCATTCTTAACTTCATCTACTTCTTATCTTCATTAAGTTATGCTTTTAAACATATTAAACTTAATGAAAATTAGAAGAAACTGGGGTTCGGATTACCGTTCTTTTTTAATCTCCTTCCGTCTGACAAAGCGTGCACTCAAGCTAGCTTTTCCTCTTCCTTTTCCTCTCTTCTCCCATCCGAACTCTCTCTCTCTCTCTCTCTCTCAAAGTTGTAGGATTTTCAAAATCCTTAAACAATGAAATAAGCTTTCTATTTATAGATTTTCAAGGCTAGGGGAATTTTGGACATTTCACCCCCACCTCCTTACTATTCATGGTTTAGCCACCAAGTTTACTTGGCCACCACCCTTACTTGGTGGCCAAGTGGCCACCCCTTATGACCATGGGTCTTCCCCATGGGTTGCTCCATGGGTTTTACCCATCCAGTGACCTATCAGTTCGATCCGCGATTTATTTTCTTGGATCGGGCTTAATTAAATCTAACATTGGGCCTTACATTAATTCTTATTGGGCCTTCTCTTGGCTTGATTACACATTCCATTGGGCTTGATATAATCCATGTCCAATTGGATTCTTCAAAGTCCATGAACTCAAAGTCCATTTAAACTAATCGTATTCTACGCATTCCATTCTCGTATTCTCATATTCTCTTTGTATATCATTCATACGATATTCGTATTATATGTCGTACTAATTTTTGTACTATACTCATATAATAACTAGTATTATACTCGTATTTCTCACGCATAATAACTCTAATTATTATACGAAATCATAAAATTCTCGGAACTCACTTTTCCTAACCCTTAGGTTTTAAGTCCGCAGGCGAAAACTTCGTTTTTGCCATAACTGAAATATTATTGAATATTCCATCTTATCTTAGAATTCTATCATTACGTGTTTCTCGGAAATTCAAAATAAATCTCCGAGCAGAAATGGATGAATAGTGCCTATTTCGTCTTTTTCCCGGAAAATATTTTTTTTCCTGGAAAAAGTTTATTTTCTTCTTAAAAATTCTTACTCGTTCAGTCTAGCTCGTAGCTAGAATCCTCCCGATTAATAATCATTCTAGGTTATAAAATGATTAATAAACGCATAACATAGAATATTATTAATAAAAATTCATTTTATTAATAACTAATTCTTTAAACTTAAATTCTGGACAATCTGATTTTCCGGGTTGTCACATATATAACGTTTTACATGATGTGATCCATGATGTTGTTTATATGCTTTCGGTTTGCACTGACATGTTCATTAATGCTTGTAGGCATAAGAGTTATATGTTGTATTGTTTGATAGGAAATGTGGTTTTAAAAAGAGAATTATATGGAAAATGGATTTGGACTATGAAAAACATTAATAATCAAACTTTGGGGATACATGGGTATGCTATAAAAAAAAGCTATCTTGAAACCTTCTTGAGCTGAATTATTGACTCTTTGGAAGGGGCGAGATGGAGCGTAAAACGCACTCGCTGTATAAAAAAAATAGCAATAAACACCGCGAGAAAGAGCGAAAATTGCCCTCATGAGTAAAAATAAAGTAGTTTAAACCCATTATCGAACCTTAGTTGGTTTTGATATGTCAGATTAGTCTTTGTTGCATTAGTATACATAAATCTTGATTTAGACTGTAATTTTCTATTTTGAGCAGTTTAGCATGTGTATTTTGTGCTTTAGTCAAGTTTTGGTGAACACAACACACACACACAACATTTTTATAGCATGTGTGGATTACTTGAGTGTATGATATTATGTCTATGGCTTAGTTTGAAGTTTCATTCTTGAATCTGGATAATTCGTTCAGGCATTTTTGGACTGAAATTCTATTCTAGCTAGAAGAATGTGAGACTCATTTGCATCATAATATAGTTGCATAACATGTAGTTGCATTTTTAGTGTTTTATGTCATATGCATTTCTTGAGGGCAAGCAATAGTTCAAGTTTGGGGGTATTTGATAAGTAGGTTTTATACCTACTTATTGGATATCAATTCATGAAAACTATGCCCATCATAAGTACATTTTAGTATGTTTTTAGTTGTATTTTGTTTTATTTTGCATTACTTGTAATTAGTGTTAGGTTTGTAATATTCATGAGCGCAATCAAATTGCATAAAAAGTGCGGAAGCGTGTAAAATCAGAGTTTAAAAAATTTACAAACCATATACCCGGATCACCCTTTATGCATAATTATTAATTTAAACGAAAAGTTAAAGAATAAAATCATACCCTTGAAGATCGAGCTTCCTCAGGTACAAGTTCACCTCCAATCCTTTTCGCGTTCAACTTGAATCCACCGGGTTTGGTTCCTTCCTTAGATCAACATTAGCCACCCAAGCGTTTGGCCTCTAGAGGTGATCCACCAAGGAAAAATAAAATTCAAGAAGATGGGTGTTTATGGCTCAAACCCTAGTTTTCTATCTCTATAGAAAAGGGTACTCTCCAACAAATTGGAATTATGTCGTTGTAAAAGTCAACAACCCCCATATCACCCATAATAAGACTCCTCTTATTTATAGATGTGTGCAACCCACCTTAACAATTAAGGAATTAGGATTTATTTAATTAATTAAATTATTTTAATTAATTAAGCTCCATAATCTAATTAGGGATAATTAATTAAACTCCTTTAACTAATTTTCCTTCCTAATCCAATTAGGAATAAATGAGAGTACTTATATTAAATTAATTCCTAAACTCTTTTAGAAATTAAAATAATAATAATTGTAATAATATTAATAAGACTCCTCTTATTAATTTATATTTAATATTTCTAAAATATTAAATAATAAATATTAAGCTATTTAATTTATTCTATCACCATAGATAAAATTAAATATACTTAACATATTATTACGATTATGTCATTAACTTCTTAAATAATTATTCTTCCTTTTATGGTGTGACCCTTTAGGTTCTCCATATTAAACCTAGGTTGTGAATAAATCAATTAGAACAATTCTAATCTTATTTAAATAAATAAATTAAACAATTAATTTATTTAAATAAATAATATTTATTCTACAATAGGGATAAGCCTCCCTAGCGATCAACGACTTTCCGGATAATATAGATTTCAACATTAATCATAAAAGAACCTTTGAGTAAATAGTTACCGCATAATTCAATCCTTCCACCATACAATGTCCCAATTAAATATAAGACATGGAATTACCGTCAAGTCTTATTTTATTTAATTATATGTATTTCGATCCTTAAATGCACTGACTCCAAATAATGCAAATTAGAAACTCCTTTCTAATTTCATTACGCCGCCAAGGACTCTTGGGTTGTCATTTATCGAATCACATAGGACATTTCTCTTCTTTTATTAAGTGGTAGATTCTTTATTGATCATACATTATCTCCATGTACAACTTATTATACCCAAGCATACACTTTGATATACCCTAAGGGTCTTAAGGAATAAGTCAAAGTATAACTCATCATACACAAGATACTATTATGATCTCAAGTCCAAGGATTACTTGTACTACTATCACTACAGAATTCCTATCGACAGCAAATAAAACTCCATTAGGTATTCCTTAGCGAGCCACGCTCGATGAACTTATTCTCTAATAAGCACCTACATACTTGCTTTAGTGTCTCCACACAAATGATCATGAGATCAATCATCCTCATCCAATGAGCAAGCACGTATGTACCCGATCTATCCTGGATTCACTAATCCCCAATTTAGTAATCCAATGATTGGGAACTATTTTAGTTTTAAGCTTTCTAAGAATTTAGATCTCATTAGAATGATCATCATCATTATTCTAAAAGCATTGCTTAAAACTATGAGTTTATCACATATTATAAAACAGCATCATGTAGATAATTAAAAGCCTTTAATAAATTAATACTTTTTATTAAAAATGAATAAGATTGTTACAAAGTATATGCTTTATCATCAAACATGATTGGCTTGTGTGCATACTACTTTCAATTAGAACTCTAGTGACGCCCCCAAATTCGGGTATCTTCCAACCCGACATATGGTGCTCCACTGTACTAACATCCATACAATCATTCCATTGAAATACAACAAAATGAATGTAATTACTATCTTCTTATTACAATCAAAGTATAATCCTTCCCAAGTTCATAAACCGGTTACATCGTTCATTGTTCATAATGTATAATACATACAAACTTACTAAACTATTACACAATTCCTAAGCATCCATTTTAGCTTTGCCCTTATCTCTCTTGGCATTCACAGCACGTTCATCTTTAACTGCAGTTATATAATTCACGCAAGAAGTGAGCATGACAGCTCAACAAGTTTAATCAAGGATAACAAGAATACCACATTCATGAATTATATAACAATTCCGACATAACTGAACAATAGTTATGAAGTATTATGAATCAATAATACTTTAACAGTTCATAACATCAATTCCCAAAGTATAGAATAGATTAGGAATTCTAAACCGGTCGATAGACCATGAACAGTAACTTTCAATTTTCATACTTGAAAAGGAGTCCACAGCACTAAGGTCGTTCATCCGCATAACTTACGAGCACTTCTAGGTGATCAGCCTATAGTACTCTATGTTGATCAACACTCATTCATTAAATGTATTTATGTTTAATATTTTTGGCAAACTCGCGTGCCCATCGAATAATCGATGAAAAATACTTTTGTTTGTTCATAGACAAACCTAACCTTCACGTCCGTACCAATTACGTGGCATAGGATAGCGTTAACATTTCTATATAGAATGATATGAATAATAATCAATCTATATAATACGAATAGTCTAGCCGAGTTAAAACAAGTCTTTCAATTCAGTTCAACGAATCACATAAAACTTGGCTAACTTGAAAGTTAAAAAAACGTTAAGAAAACTTGTCTTTCAGCGTCTTCAAATAACTTACTCGACTGACCACAGCCTTTACAGAATCTACATGATATATTGACATAACACACTGTAATTAGCTAACAAATAAATGTTTCTACCAATTTCTTTCTCTTCTATGTTTTAGTTAACTTAATAACTTTATTAAAGTCAACATGACTTATTACCCTTCGTCCCGGTTTATTATTCAACTGAAGTTATTAACCGGACTCGAACATCGTTGATAAAGTACCAACTTTGTTCATCGTTTTTAACTTGTTAACATGCATTCAATTCCTAAGTTTTTAACACCATATACCTTAGTATAGGTAGAATAGGAATACCTTTAATACACTTATAAAGTGTACACACATTACCCCTTTAGGTCCCCGAACAATTGAAGTTCAAAACCTAAATCACTATCAAGAACCTTGAACTCGCACTGCATGCATGACCTATATGAACACTAGACTAGCATTTTATAGCCGCTTAGTTAGCGATGGTGACTCGATTCCTCGAAATTTGCATGCGCGTAAAACGGTGGCATTCTTGGTACCATTAAGCAATAGCAAATACCACAGATGGCAATGCACAAGCGGCAATTTTAAACAATATCGTCTGCAATCATGGCGCCAGCTCCTCGATTCTTGATTTCAACAATTTTTTAAATTTTTTTGAAATTCCTGGGGCCATAACTTCTTCGTTATAAGCCCGATTTGGTCTATTCAAAAGCCTATATGTCACAAATAACATAATCTACTCGTTCATATAAGAATTCGACACTTTTGAATTCGATAACTCAAAATTCACTATTGAGTTCATTTTTTAGACGTTCGTAAACGTTAATGAGCGTTCAATGCTAGTTTTCTTCGTTTTAAGTCAGAATCCGACGATTCTCGAACCCACAACTCTTAATCACCCTATCTCATGTGTTGGCATTGAAAACCAACTTTTTCAAGTGTCACGGCAACTTTTGACCCTTAATCCGGAATTCAATGTTTTCAACATTTAACGTCTATTTCCGTGAAATTCGCCATAACTTCGTTACTAGCGTTCTCTAAGCCAAATCACATGGAATACCTCATAGATTTCATATCTACATCCTAACCAAACAAGATGCATATATTAACGTATTGATGGAGTTCAATCGTTTATAAACAATTGATCTCAATAAACAATATTTTCATGGTTCAAAACTATATTAAACCTTATGATTCTTATAGTCTCATGACTTATAGAGATTGAATCTATGGTAAGTCATCTTTAATCCCTCATACAAGACATATACCACCCATTCTATGATTCTCTAAGATAAAAGAAAATCTAAAAGAGATGGAAATGAGAAACAAGAAGTATTACCTCAAGAACTCTTATGAAACTCTCTTGGAAAACTTTAAGATTAAGCTTCCAAAGTGAAGGATTTGTAAGTCTAGCTCTCTTTCTCTCTCAAATAATCTAGGTTGGAAATTTGTAAAACTCCCAAATGAAACAATCTAGCCTCTTATTTATAGGAAACTAGAATGGAGGGTAATTTGGACTTTAAACCACAAACCTCCTTACTATTCATGTGTGGTCACCAAGTAAAATACTTTGTGAACAAGCCTCAAACTTGGCTTGCACACCAAGTGGCCGGCCCACCTCTTTCCTTGTGACATCCCATGGGTTGCCCCATGGGTTTTACCCATTCGGTAACCCACTGGTTCGATCCACGGTTCGGTTTTAATGAATTGGGCTTAACTAACTTAACAATGGGACTTGACTTGGGCTTAACCCATCAATCTCTTTGGGCTTGGTCATTCAATTCATTGGGCTAATTCTAATCCAACACAATTGAATTAGTCATTAAGTCTTAACTTAATTCTATAATACGAATCGTATCCATACGTACAATTCATGTATTCTCTCCGTATACTACTCGTACAATAATCGTATTGTACTTTGTATTTACTCAACGTATAATACATAGATACTAAATAGTATCATAAATGTAAAACACTCGCATTAACCCTAATGCCATTCCTTCTACGCATATTACTTCCTTCTCGAAAATCAATATACTCAACCCTTAGGTTTTAAGTCCGCAAGCGAAAACTACGTTTGCCATAAATGAAATATTATCAGATATTCCATCGAATCTCAATATTCTATCATCACGCGTTTCTCAGATTTTCAAATAACTCCCCGAACAGAAACAGATGAATAGTGTTTTTATGGAAATTTCTCGGAAAACAATTACTTTCGTCTTGGAAATTCCAAACAAATAATTCTAGCACATAGCCAGAATACTAACCACGTTAGCACATTCTAGGTCATAGAATGACCTTCACATAGCTTACTCACAAAATAATCAATTAAATTCATTTAATTCACATAATCAAATAAAAATTTAATTGTCACAAAAATTCGATTTTCTCGGGCGTTACATTCTCTACCCCTTATAAGGATTCTGTCCTCAGAATCTTAGCTTATAATTACATAAACAAATGAGGAAAATCATCCATCATTTTACTCTCGAGCTCCCACGTTGCTTCTTTAGCATTGTGGTTTCTCTGTAACACCTTCACTGAAGGTATTACCATATCTCTTAAAACTTGTTCCTTCCTATCAATAATTTGAACTGGAAGTCCCTCATAGGACAAGTCTTTCTCTATTTGGATAGATTCATATTCTATCACGTGTTTATAGTCCGGTTTATAAGGACGCAACACTGACACATGAAACATATTATGAATGCGTTCCATCTCTAGAGGTAAAGCTACTACATAAGCTACCTCTCCTACCCTTCTTAAAATCTCAAAAGGTCCTACAAACCTTGGACTTAACTTCCCTTTCTTCCCAAAACGTATATTCCCCTTCCAAGGCGATACTTTTAGAAAAATAAAGGATCTTACATCGAATTCTCTCTTTTCTTTGTGAGGATCTACATCCTTCTTCTGCCTATCTTGAGCAGCAACTAATCGAGTACGTATTAACTTCACCATATCCGCCGTCTGCTGTACCATCTCAGGTCCCAACATCTGACATTCACCCACCTCATCCCAACACAATGGAGTTTGACATTTTCTTCCATACAACGCTTCGTAAGGCGGCATGCCTATACTAGCGTGAAAACTATTGTTGTATGAAAATTCCACTAACGATAGATATTCGTCCCAACTCCCTTTGAAATCCATAACGCAAGATCTTAACATATCTTCTAGCGTTTGAATTGTCCTCTCACTCTGACCATCCGTCTGAGGATGATACGTCATACTCAATCTTAACTGCGTTCCCATTTGCTCTTGCAAACTCCTCCAAAAGTTTGATGTGAATCGTGGACCACGATCTACCACGATCGAAACAAGTACTCCATGTCTGGAAATAATTTCCTTGACATACAGCTTAGCTAACTGATCCAAGTTATACTTGAATCCTATTGGTAGAAAATGAGCCATTTTGTCAGTCGATCCACTATCACCCAAATAGCATCGTATCCTTTTCTGGTTGTCGGAAGTCCCACCACAAAGTCCATTGTGATGTGCACCTACTTCCACTCTGGAATTTCTAACGGTTGCAACAACCCGCTAGGTCGTTGGTGTTCAGCCTTAACTTTTTGACAAGTTAAGCACCTACTAACGTATTCTGCTATCTCTCTTCATGTTTGGCTACCAAAAGTTCGGACGAAGGTCTTGATACATCTTCGTGCTACCGGGATGTATCGAGTACCTCAAACTATGAGCCTCCATCATTATTTCCTCCTTTAATTCGGGATCATTTAGAACCCAAATTCTTCCTTCAAAATGAAGTAATCCCTCCTTATCGAGGTTATACTTAGTCTTCTCATCATCTTCTACCCTCTTCTTCATCTGCTTGCATTCCTCGTTGCTCAATTGTACTCCCCTAACCCGCTCCACTATGATCGGTTGGGTTTCCATGGAAAATAACATTTCCACCGTCTCCTCCGGTAACTTAACTTCTAATTCCATGCTTGCCATCGCTGTTATCAACTCATTCTGAGTTGTTAACATTGACAGTTTCTCTCTACCCTTCCTACTTAGCGCATCGGCTACTACATTTGCTTTCCGGATGATATAAAATATCACAGTTATAATCTTTTATTAACTCTAACCACCTTCTCTGTCTCATGTTCAACTCCTTCTGTGTGAAGATATATTTCAGACTGTTGTGGTCCGTGTATATCTCACACATCTCACCATAAAGATAATGCCTCCATATCTTTAAGGCAAAAACTATAGCTGCCAATTCCAAATCATGAGTAGGATAGACCTTTTCATAATCCTTCAATTGACGTGATGCATACGCAATGACTTTGCCATACTGCATGAGCACGCAACCCAGTCCTTTTTGCGAAGCATCGCTATACGCTACAAAATTCCTTGTATCGTCAGGTAAGGACAATATAGGTGCCTCACTTAATCTCTTTTTCAACTCCTGAAAACTGTTTTCACATTTTTCAGTCCACACATACTTCACCGACTTTCTTGTCAGATTTATCAACGGAGTAGCAATTTTAGAAAAGTCCGGAATGAACCTTCTATAGTATCCCGCAAACCCCAGAAAACTCCGAACCTCAGTTGGCGTCTTCTACTTTTGCCGGATCTACGAAAATGCCATACTTATCAATAACATGCCCTAGAAACTGCACTTGCTTAAGCCAAAATCAAACTTCGTGAATTTCGCATACAACTTCTCCCTCGTTAGTGTTTCTAACACTATTCTTAAATGTTCTGCATGATCTTCTGGCGTCTTTGAATAGACTAGAATATCATCAATGAACACTACGACAAACTTGTCCAAATATTATTTGAACACCCTGTTCATCATATCCATAAATGCGGCTGGCGCATTAGTCAACCCAAATGACATTACCAAAAACTCATAATGACCATAACGAGTTCTGAACGCCGTCTTAGGTACATCCTCCTTCCTCACCTTTAACTGATGATACCCCGTGCACAAATCTATCTTAGAAAATACTTTTCCCCTTTCAACTGATCAAATAGATCATCGATCCTAGGCAACGGGTATTTATTCTTAATCGTTAACTTGTTCAACTCTCGATAGTCGATACAAAGTCTTAACGACCCATCCTTCTTCTTTACAAACAACACCGGTGCTCCCCAAGGAGACACACTCGGTTGAATGTACTTCCTATCTAATAGTTCTTGTAATTGAACCATTAACTCCTTCATCTCAATTGGCGCCATCCGATATGGTGCCCTTAAAACTGGTGATGTTCCCGATAATAGATCAATTACAAACTCCACCTCCCTGTCCGGTGGAATTCCTGGTAACTCCTCCGAAAATACATCCGCGAACTCTTGCACTATAGGTATCTAGTCCAAGGATGTTCCCACTCTTTGGGTATCCACAACATGGCACAGATAACCTACACACCCTTTTCTCAACATCTTCCTAGCTTGTGGTCATGCATGACACAACAAGAGCGTCTCGGTCATTTACTACCGAAGAACACTACCTTGGTTTTCTTTGAAAGTCGAAGGTTTACACTTTTCCTATGGCAATCTATAATTGCCTTATGGTTAACCAACCAATCCATACCAAGAATTACATCGAATTATTTTAACCTTATCGGTACCAAATCTACTGATAACTTATTCCCTCTAATTTCTACGCAACAATCATTATGAATATGTTCAATGGGGATTATCTCTTCATTTTCTACCTTAACGTCTAAAGGTATAGGTAACTTCTCATGGATTAAACCTAATCCCTTAGCAAATTCAAATGATATAAAAGAACAAGCCGGGTCAAATAGCACATAAGCATTTATCTTATTGACCGGAATGATACCTGCTACCACATCCCAACCGCATCTTGGATAGTCATATTAAACGTACGAGCTGAGGGTCTACCCACCGATGGTGTTAGTCCAGTAATGGCTAATTTACCACTACCAGAACTCTTATTCCCCTCTAAACCCTTCTTCGGGAAATTTCTTTCCATGTGGTCCATTGACCCACAGACAAAACATCCCTGGTTTTTCTTAGGGTTAGGACAGTTGGGTGACAAATACCCCTCCTACCCACAGTTGTAGCATACCGCTTTCCCCTTTAAACAGACTTCCATATGAGGATTTACACATGTCTTACATGCTTCCGTCCTCCGTTTGGGATCTCCCTGCTTTACCCCGGTATTACCAGGGTTAAAACTCTTTCTCTTTGACAAGTTGCCGCTTCCGCTGGCAACTTCAGCCTTACTACCTCCCTCTAACTTGCTTTCGATCTTTCGCTCTTTGTGGTACTGAGACAATGCCTCACGCCTACCTTCAGCTATTATCGCCTTTTCTAAAATGGTCTCGTAGGAAGCACTCTGAAAAACCGATATCCTACTATAGAGCCAGGGTTTTAAGACCTGCTCAAACATGCACGCCTTTCTATCCTCTATATCCACCTGGTGAGGAAAATCTTCCATCATTTTACTCTCGAGCTCCCACGTTGCTTCTTCAGCATTGTGGTTTCTCCGTAACACCTTCACTGAAGGTATTACCTTATTTCTTAAAACTTGTTCCTTCCTATTAATAATTTGAGCCGGAAGTTCCTCACAGGACAAGTCTTTCTCTATTTGGATTGATTCGTATTATATCACGTGTTTATAGTCCGGTTTATAAGGACACAACACTGATACATGAAACACATTATGAATGCGTTCCATCTCTAGAGGTAAAGCTACTTCATAAGCTACCTCTCCTACCCTTCTTAAAATCTCAAAAGGTCCTACAAACCTTGGACTTAACTTCCCTTTCTTTCCAAAATGTATCTTTCCCTTCCAAGGCGATACTTTTAGAAAAACAAAGGATCCTACATCAAATTCTCTCTTTTCTTTGTAAGGATCTGCATACTTCTTCTGCCTATCTTGAGCAGTAACTAATTGAGTACGTATTAACTTCACCATGTCCGCCGTCTACTGTACCATCTCAGGTCCCAACATCCTATGTTCACACACTTCATCCCAACACAATGGAGTTCGACATTTCCTTCCATACAACGCTTCGTAAGGCGGCATGCCTATACTAGCGTGAAAACTATTGGTGTACAAAAATTCCACCAACGGTAGATATTCGTCCCGACTCCCTTTGAAATCCATAACGCAAGATCTTAACATATCTTCTAGCGTTTGAATTGTCCTCTCACTCTGACCATCCGTCTGAGGATGATATGCCGTACTCAATCTTAACTGCGTTCCCATTTGCTCTTGCAAACTCCTCCAAAAGTTCGATGTGAATCGTGGATCACGATCTGACACGATCGAAACATGTACTCCATGTCTGGAAATAATTTCCTTGACATACAGCTTAGCTAACTGATCTAAGTTATACTTGACTCCTATTGGTAGAAAATGAGCCAATTTTGTCAGTCGATCCACTATCACCCAAATAGCATCGTATCCTTTTTTGGTTGACAGAAGTCCCACCACAAAGTCCATTGTGATGTGCTCCCACTTCCACTCTGAAATTTCTACCGGTTGCACCAACCCGATAGGTCGTTGGTTTTCAGCCTTAACTTGTTGACAAGTTAAGCACCTACTAATGTATTCTGCTATCTCCTTCTTCATGTTTGGCAACCAAAAGTTCTGATGAAGGTCTTGATAAATCTTCGTGCTACCAGGATGTATCGAGTACCTCGAATTATGAGCCTCCATCATTATTTCCTCCTTTAATTCGGGATCATTTGGAACCCAAATTCTTCCTTCAAAATAAAGTAATCCCTCCTTATCTAGGTTATACTTAGTCTTCTCATCATCTTCTACCCTCTTCTTCATCTGGTTTCATTCCTCGTTGCTCAATTGTACTCCCCTAACCCGCTCCACTATGGTCGGTAGGGTTTCCATGGAAAATAACATTTCCACCGCCTCCTCTGGTAACTTAACTTCTAATTCCATGCTTGCCATCGCTGTTATCAACTAATTCTGAGTTGTTAACATTGATAGTTTCTCTCTACCCTTCCAACTTAGCGCATCGGCTACTACATTTGCTTTCCCCGGATGATATAAAATATCACAGTCACAATTATTAATACACTATTTTACAGAAATAGTGAGGACTGCTAAAACAACTATCTAGGACCATCACTCTATACCCCGACTGTTTCCTGCTATGTTCTCGATCGCTTCCTGAGAAGAAAAATAGAACAAAAAGGAAAAGGGTGAGCTCAACTAGCCCAGTAAAGAATATTATGACTAAGATAATATATAACAAATTATCCTTAGTCTTCAATAGGGAAAAATCTGATAGAATATAATAGACAACAAGTTTTAGATCAACAACTACAGCGGAAGAAACAATTCATTAGAAGAGTTAAGTAGATAATGAAATCTACTATCATCTATGAATTTAAAAGTCCATCATCAATATTTTATCCTTGTAACATCAATCAATATACATCTTGAAACAAATATTTATCTTTGCACTACGGGCCAAAGATATTCATTTGTATCACCAGTTGGTCATATTCATCTCAACACCTGTTCATCTTTACACTACGGGCCAAAGATATTCATCAGGTAATCATTCATCTTTGCACTACAGGCCAAAGATATTCATCAAGTATCACCATTAAGGATTGAGGATGATGAAAAACATTTTAGAGAACGAATCCAGAGATATAAAAGAACAATGATTAAGGATTCGTACTTTAGATAATCCAAGTTCAAAAATATTCCATAATAAACAATAATAGAGTAAAATTCAAGAATGAAGATCAAAACATGGATACAATCAAAGATAGTAACCATAATAGACATCTGGGATGAAAAAGAGAAAATTTCATTTTTCGGGGAATAGTGTCGTATACGTGAATAGTGTCGTATACGTGAATTGTAACCCCGACATAAAAAAGTAGAAATTCCACAATAAAATTCATATCAATATTTTGGCATAATGCTATTAAAGAAAATAATATCAATTACGAAGAAAAAAACATCCCTTACCTCAAAATAACAGTATTTCTGATCGAAATATCGGATGTAAAGCCGAAGAAAACTTGCACTGAATAGCAACTCTCAAAGTATCTAAATATTCAAAAAATACGCTCGATAATATAGACAGAAAGAAAACTTGTTTCTGGTGTGATTTTCAATTCTAACTAAGCACCCTATTTATAGGAAAATGCTAGAACACCAAAGCAGACTAAAATAATAAAATAATATTATTTTATTTTTCAAGCACGCCACCTCCTTTGTTGAATAAACAAGCCAGCCATTTCTGAAATTTTTTGCAGCCCACTTGTTAAAAAAAACAAAAGTGGGTCCCACCCATAATTTTAATAAAAACATTTAATTTATGAAACTTCAACAATTCATAATAAATAGCCATTTTATCAGAAAAATATGAATTTTATGTCCATTCTTACGAAATCGAATTCTCTACAACTTTGTAGCTTTAAGTTTTTCCAAATTCCAAACGAAAAATGCCCGAAATCCACATACAGACGATTTTCAACACCTCTTAAAATTCATAACAAATCATACATTACTTTTTAACGGTTCAAAATTTGTGGACATATACTCAACTTATATATGTATAACATATCCAAAAATCACAACGATCCAACGGTCGGATCAAAAGTATAACTCACGCAATAGAGCTTAAGAACACTAATTTGATTTTCGGACTATAAGTCCCTCGTACCAGTTTCACTCAAACAGTCACCACGAAAAATCCATAAAGAATTTTTGGGTGATTCAAATTTTTACATTTAGCTTACTTACAGGGCTTTCTTTTGATATATGGCTCATCTCCTAACTCATTATAAACAAAGACATATAGATTTTATAAAATCAAGTAATAAACTAATTTTCTGAAAATTTCCAAATTTCGTTCTTCATTTCGACAAAATACTAATAAAACACCTTAGCTTTAATTCCTTCATTTACAACAACATAAAATATATCCATCATTTATATCCACATAAAATAAATATTTTCTTATCATATAAATCAATAAATAATTATTCACAAATAACATTACAGAATCACAATAATGACAACCAGGCCGTTCCCAAGAAAGAGGAGGCTTTCCGATAAGGATTTCTCCTTACTGGCACGCAATTAGGTGACCAAACCTCTCCTTCACAGAACTTTCTAGACATTGCCAATAATGTTATGTAATAATATGAATTATTGATATGATAATGGGAAATACTGTGCAGTGACAATTATTGAAACAACAATAATATAAAATATCAACGCAGCAATTATTGAACCAATAAAATAAAATATTGAACAGTAATTACTATAACAATTATTGAGTAGTGCCTTCATATGTAAGAATCAATAATTCAAAAATATTGTGTATTACCGTGTGTTAATGTGCAACCACGCGTATTACTGTATTTTAACCACCAGGTAATCCAACAGTGTTAACGGTAACAATTACGCCGTTATTTATAAAAACTCAAACTTGTCATTTTTTTTATCTGACAATTATTCTGTTATGGGGCCCATAAATGGCTGGGCCGTCGTACGAATATTCCCCGATAAAAATGAATATTTTATAACCACTTGCTTATTTTGTAAAATTTGCACATTTCACCCATAACCAAAATATTATATCAAATTAACTCCTTATTATTTCAAGATAATGAATAGAGGAAATTCAATTTTATTTATAAAAAAAAAAAATCGGGGTCTTACACCATTGAAGTCTGACGTTCAGCTAATAGCTCCTTCAACTCCTCGACTCTATCCTGAAGCTCAATGTTACGATCGTATACTTCATTATACATATGAGCTACAATAGAGTTTGGCAGAAACTCTTCCTCCTCCTCATCCTCATTCATTTGTGGAGCTCTACGGAGTCTTCCTCATTCGTCTCTACCTCATCCTCATCATTAGGTATACCCTCCTACTCCAACTCCGGGGCATAACCCACTACGGTTGCAATAGTCTGATATTTTCTATATAAATAAATAAGAAATTTTGCATAAATTTATTTTTTTTATTTTAAAGGTGGAAATATGTGCTAGTTAATGTGTATGTATAGTTGTGATAAATGAAAATATATTTATTACCTGAATAATTATAAATAATTTTTTTTAGAATTGTTAATCATTATAAATTATATTTTTATAGTAATTAATTTTGCAGTAGAAATATTTTTATTATTTATTTTCCATAAAATATAATTATATATTATTTAAATAATATATGAGATGATTATAGATTTATTATAATAATTATTTTATTATATGAATTTATTTCAGACTAATTAAGTAATTAATATAACTTAATTAATAATGTTATATGTGCAAGATAATTCAGATATAGAATCCAAACCCTAATTCTTGATTTGGAATAACGAAAGAGAATAATAACATAATATTTTTATTTTTATTTCAGTGCTATAAATATGTATGTTATATGTGTAAGGTTAATCTGGGAAGCAATTTTATTATAACTTGATAAAACCCTAGTATTACTGATAAACCCTAGTTTCGAAGTCAAATGAGATTTTAAAATCTGTTAAGTCACTGTATTATGTGGTATATGATATGTATTATTGCTTTTAATGCTAATGATGGAAAACCCTAATTAGTAATTTTTAAAAACTAAATTTCATTTTAAACCCTAAATTGAAATCCTACACAAATCAATTTTTTGGGAACCTTAGGGTTAAACCCTAAGGGTTGGGACAATTGAGAAGCTTGCCATTAAAATTTCAAGACTAATGACCACAATGCCCTTTTGTCACTTTCATGAAATAATTGCTAGCAAATCTTGCCATATCTTGGCAAGTCATCAACCCTAGTCTAGCTAGGAGCTAAAAAAAACACCAGCTCTCAGCCTTTACCCCCATCCAAATTCATTGCATATAAGTTATATATATAGAATAAGAGAGAGAAAAGTGCTCATATTGCCCATTTATTCACCAACCCTCATCCAAGAGTCTCTCTCTCTCTCTCTCTCTCTCTAAAACCTCCGAAATTCCCTTGCAAGATCAGTCACAAAAGAAGCCCCACTATCACTTATATCAGATCAGAAGCTAAGAATCAAGATTTTGTAAAGAGATGTATAAAACCCTAAACTAGAATCTGATCTTGGTTGCCATGTTAACTGTTAGATTTTTATGTTAAAAATGTTATTTGTAGTGTATATTGATGATCTGGGTTGATAGATGTTAGATCCATAACATCTATAGGCTCGGATTTGATGTTTTCAAAAATCTAGAAAATATAGTTTTTTGTTGTCTGACAACGAATGTCAGACCTTATATCTCAGTGATCGTTAATGATTTTTGTGTTTTGAAAGTTTGTAGTTGTAGTCTGATATGATATCTTTGATCTAGAACTGAAATCATGTATATATTGAAAGTTATTAATGGTCAAAGGTCGTTGACCAACCATGAATTTTCAAATCTGGGTAACCCAGAAAGTCTATCAGTGTCTGACAAGGTTTTGCAAAGCATGAATCTGTCATATGTTAAGTCATTTGTCTATGTTGTTTTATCTAAGTTGTAGTCTGTTATGTGGACTATGGATACATGCCTTTAGATACCTTAAATCATAAATAGATTGAATATAGTTGATGGTCAAAGTAGACTGTTCAAGCACGAAGTTGATTTCTGGAAAACACAGAAAACCCCCGGAAAACCTCGAAACACAACTAAAAAAATGGTCATTTGTGATGGCCAAAATCTATCACAAAAAGTAGGAAAACCATCACGAATGGTTTACGTGATGACTTTAAGCATCACAATGGTCGTCTTGTATACGCCCATCATGAAAGGTTTTACGTGATGGTTTTAGCAATCACGCAAAAGCTTAGTAGTTTTGTGATGGTTAATACAATAACATTAACACGTAATCTATTGTGATTGTCAAAGTAATCACAAAAAAAAAACAAGACTTTAGGAATCAAATGTAAGAACGTGAATCTCTATTTACATATAATTTATTTCAATATATTAATTGTATCAAATGATACTTGTAGGATTCCAACCCTCTCCCATTTGTAAACTAAATAACGAGTATTACCACTACACCAAAGTCCAGATCATGATTATAATTTTAAAACAAAATATAAAAAGGAAACATATGTGAGTTAACTTACTAAACAAAATTACTTCCACATAAAATTTGGTGATTGCAATGGTAGTCACAAATACTCTATAATGATGGTAAAATTAGTCATCACTAATTGCAAATATATTTTTATTGTTTTGTGATGATTTGAAAATTCCATCACAAAATAACTTTTTTTTGTAATTGCAAATAAAAGTCGTCACAAAAAATCTATCTTTTTAATGATTCTCATGGTAGTCATAAAATATTGTTTTGATTATTTCTTACATTAAAATATTAATGATAGCTTAAATACAATCACGAAAAAGGGTATATCTATAAGTGATGACTTAAATGCGTCAAAAAGAAAATTTATTTTCGTTAAAAAATTGGTGTGATTGACATGACCATCACAATTATAATACATTGATGGCAAGATTAGTCATCACTAAGAGCCATCATATATACTATTATTTTGTGATTGCCTAAAAATTCCATCACAAATTACTATCTTTTGTATTTGCTTTTAAAAAGCATCACAAAATTCCATCACGTATTCTTGTTTTTCTAGTAGTGAAATTTCTGATAACGTTTACATGAGACCACTAGATCTTGCTGTGTTTAATTTATTTGGTCATGTTAGTGTTTGATTTGTGTATACTGATATGTGGACTATCTATCCATGCCATTATAACACCAAAATCATAAACAAAAAACAAAATTATTCATGGTCAAAGTAGGGTTGACCATACTGCCGGATGAATATTCTGGGCAACCTAGAAATCTTCAAAGGTAGTTTTCTACCTAGTACTTTGACCGACTCAAATATTGAGATGGTGTTGTTGTTATGATGATGTTATGTAATATATTTGTTCATTGGCATGTTGACTACAACCCGGAATCATTAGATCACACAAACAAGGTACAGAATGCGAGTTGTAAGGATCTAAAAGTATGAACATGAATTGTTCTTCATTTCTGGGTAACCCAGAAATGAAGAACAGCCTCTGACAACAACTTTGAGAGATTATATCTCTTTGTTGTGATCAATTATGGCCATGAAATAAGTTTGTGGTTGTAGTATTACATGAATATTACATCCTTAAAACTTTAGTAGCCTAGAAAACTTAAGGATCAAAGAATTACAACTGGTCAAACATGGTACCTTATTAACTGACTATGAAGATCTAGGCAGGCTCAAGAACACTTATAGCGACACTTAATTTCTGAAAATTATTATTTTATTAAATAATTACAGAAAATTAGTTTTAAATTAATAAAAATACATAATAACTTACTAAAAATTATTTTAAAGCCAAAAAATTAGTTTTTTATAATTTTGAATATATTTCATAAATAATTAATATTTTTGGGATACTAAAGGTATTTATTTTATTTAATTTTTATATTAAATAAATTATATAAAATTATTTTAATACCTAAAAATCATTTAAAATTATATTATGGTATACTGAAAATATTTTAAGTTATTTTTAATAACTTTTAATATTTTATAATGAATTTCATTAATAAATTAACATTAATGATAATTAAGTTATTTAATAAATGTATTAAATAAATTAGTTTAAAAATAATTTTAATATTAGAAAAATCATTTTAAATGAAAATAAAGAGTTTAAAAATATTTGAAGTTATAAAATATAAATTTTAATATTTAAAGGTAAATTTCATTAATAATTAAATGATATTTGATTTATTTATTAATTATATTAAATAAATAGTTTAAAAGGGTTTTATTATTTTAAAAATTATTTAAAAAGGATATAAATGAATTAAAAATATTTTAAGTTATAATTAATGGCGTTTAATATTTTAATAAATAGTACATTAATATTTAAATATTAATGGTAATTATTTAAAAATAATTTTAATTGTTTTTAAAAAATTATTTAAGGGTAATATTAATACTTTAAAAATATTCTAAGTTATTATAAATAACTTTAATATTTTTGTAATGGTTTCATTAATAATTTAATATTAATTAAATATTAATGATAACATAATTATTAAATATTTAAATCATTTAATAATGATTCCAGTGTTTGAAAAATTATGAAAAATTATAATAATTATTTAAAATTATTATAAGGCTATGAAAAATAATATACCGATATTTAAATTATCCAAAATAATATTACGGATACGAGATGAGTTTTAAACTCAATAATTACTCGATAAAGCCGCTTGCATTTTGCAGACATGTTTTAAAATTGATCTGGACTAGATAACTTGACTGGATATATGTTTGTTTGTGATTCAATGATTGTTAAAATTATGTGACAATGTGATTATGTTATGTGCTAAATGCAAATAGCAGTACTATGAGATATGATATATTATTCTAATCAAATAAATGGTCTTATTAATGATAGGGCTTGTTATAAAAGATAAAACTAAGTTGCATAACTGTAAGCAGTAGATCAGGCAAGTATCCTACCTTTACATTTACTTTATGCAGTGGACATGAGTAAGAAAGTTTCAGAATCATATTATTGTGCCAGATTATTAACTCTATTGTTATTGATTATGTATCCAATTATTCATATTCATCAAGTTCTTAAATTATCCGATTATTGTTTATCAACACAGTATTAGTGCATAATCCAAATATTTATTTTGTTCGTTAATTTCTAAATATGGTTATATAAGTGTCCCCACTTGGATAATCATTGTATTTAATCACATGTTGATACATACTTATTGATATCCAGTATGTATACGTTGACTTAAAAGTCGTCTAAGCTATTTGATTTGGCTAGACACAAACTTAAAAATATTGTTGAACAAGATAGAACTTTATTATATCCAACTGAATTATTTTGGTTCGGATTCCCGACTAAGTTTAACATCCCGTACATGGGAAACTTTTGTACACCAAAGGCGGATAAGATGAATGATAATATCATTCTTGCATGTAGTATTAATCAATATAGGGCATAACGGGCTGATCACCCCGTGCTTGTAGGTTATGACAGTTTACAGATGAAGTCCTGTTTAACCTTTTCAAAAATAGAAAACAATGTTCATTGTCTGTCGACTAATCTCCTGTTATAGTCGGTATATAGTTTCAAAATTTTTTATATAGAATTGATATGTTGTTATTATTGGTCCAGCTCACTTCATAACTATTGATTCGTTATAGAAGTGTCGTTCAAAGAAAACATTTAATCCTTTCAGCTAATGTTTAATGTTGATATTACTTGCTAGGCAATCAAATGCTAATCCTTGCTTTAAATTTAAATGTTTTTAGCTAAGTATGATCAACCCAAAGGTTCAGGCAAGAACAGGGGGAAAGGAAAGCTGTTCGAATGAGTTTTATAATATTCTATGTAATAGTTAAAGTTTATTAAGACAATGATATTTATTATCTATGATGTAATGAATGTTAAAGGTCGAGTACTTGGGATTTAGAGTCTTATTCTGCTCATAGAAATGATATCGTGAAGTACCGAGTTCGGGTTTCAAGTACCTGAATTTGGGGGTGTCACAGGTTGGTATCAGAGCTTTAGGGTTAGAAACCTTAGGTGGGATAAACCTTAGGAAATAACCTTAGAACAGAGGGAAACGTTAAAAATACAAATAACTCATATAGAGTTTAAAAGGAGATGAATTGAATAAATTCATCGTTAAACAAAATAAAAGATAATTGTTATAAAACTATTATTTGATGTGTGTATATACTATATGCTAATCAGGATAATTTTTGTGTAGTTGTCAGGTGGAAAAGAATTAGGATACCCTCAGATCATAAAGAAGGAGCCAATATCAAAGGCAATAGCTGAAAGAGAGGCTCACAGTGCAAGCAACCTTGATGAGGTAGTGGTATTGGAAAACATAGTACCAGATCCAAAAACAATAAAACTGACAAATAGTAATTCAGACACTAAAGTTCGAGCTGATCAAGCATCAACGGAGGTGAAGAATCTGAAGAACAAGGTTTCTTCTCTAGAAAAGGTATGGGAAATAGAAAAGCTACTAAATAACCAAATGTGAAAGGCATTAATAGAAACTATAGAAGAACAAGATAAGCTTAAAATTAAAATTGATCAAATGGGAGCCAGAAGCAACAAATCGTGCGCAGCTCCGAGCAAGAAGGGGAAAAGAAAGATGAAAGACCGTGACTTAGGAAATCTTGATAACAACCAAGGGAATCTTAACCAAATAGAAAAGTGTACAAACTGTGATAAGAAACATGAAGGCTAGTGTTACGCCCCCAAAATAGGTATACATCACCCATTCTGAGTTGTCAATACATGGTACAGAAACAACTTCTGACTTTATTATTACAACAAGAAAGCGTGAGTTTAAATACAAATATTATCTTCTGATAATATCTATACTCAAATAAATCCTCATCACATTTATTGATACATTATTTTACAAAAATGGTGAGGACTACTAAACAACTCTCTCTAGAACCTTCATTCCATACCCCGAAGCTTGTACTCGCTATATTTTTTGCCTCCCGAGAAAAATGGAACAAAAAGGAAAAGGGTGAGCTCAACTAGCTCAAGAAAAGAATATTATGACTAAGATAATATACAACAAATTACGCTTAGTCTTCAACAGGAAAAATCTAATAGAATACAATAGACAACAAATTTTAAATCAATATTCGCGGCGGAAATAATAATTCATTAGAAGAGTTAAGTAGAAATGCAAACTACTATCTTCTATGTATGAATTTAAAAGTTCATCGCTCTATCTTTTATCCCCAGTAACATCAATCAATATACATCTCGAATCAAATATTCATCTTTTTACACTTCTGAAGCTAAAGATATTCATCGATTAATCATGTTCATCTAAACACTGTTCATCTTTTCGCACTACTGACGAAAGATATTCTTCGAAATCATTCATCTTTGCACTACTGGGCCAAAGATATTCAATAATATCATCATTTAAGACCGAGGATGATGAAAAATATTTTTTTTAAAGAAACGAATCCAAAGAAACAAAATGACAAGGATTAAGGATTAAAGATTAAGTACTTTGTTTTATCCATGTTCAAAAATACCTCAAAATAATCATAGTGGTGTAAAATTCAAGAATGATCAAAACATGGATACAATCAAAAGCTAGTATCCGAGAATAGATATTTTGACGAAAAGAAGAAATTTTATTTTTTGGTGAATAGTCTTAGTATCGTGAATAGTAACTCAGGCACCAAAAGATAGAAATTCCACAAAAACATCTTCACGCTTCATGAATAGTACTCGTGAATAGTAACTTCGTGAATAGTAACTCATGAATAGTAACTCGTGAATAGTAACTCATGAATAGTAACCTCGACATGAAAAAGTTCCAAATTTGATAAAAAGTTCCAACCAATATTTGAAAGATAATGATATTGAAGAAATAATATCATTTGAGAAGAAAATAACATCCCTTACCTCGAAAGATCGGACTTCTAAATTTGAAACACCGGATATAGGCTATGACTTGGACTTGCACGACCAGTATAGCAATACTCAAAGTATACTCAAAATACTCACAAGAATACTCTCGATAATATAGAGAGAAAAACTTCGATTTAAATGTGATTTTCAATTCTAACCTAAGCACCTATTTATAGGAAATTGTTTAGAACACCAAAGCGAAAATTTAATATAATAATATTATATATATTACAAATTCTCTACTACACCTAGAACCATCTGAATTCAAAGAACTTGCATGTGTTTAATGAGGCTAACCAAACACAAAAAACGTTTTTGTAATTAAAAATATTTTAAACTTCCAAAAATCAATTATTTGAACTTGAACTTCAATAATTCATAATAAATAGCCCTTTTATCGTAAAATTTGAATCTAGCGAGTTTTTATAGGAAATTCAATTCTCTACAACTTTGCGAAGAAAAAGTTTTCCAAATTCCAAATGTAAATTGGCCAAGAAATCCACAAACGGGGATTTTACAGGTATAATCAAATTTCAATCAATAAATGGGGTCCACACATATCATTTAACGTCGTCGTTTAATATTCCCCGACGATTTAATATTCCACGACCAAACGAATATTCCCCGACAACAATGAATATTTTATAACCACTTGCTTATTTTGAAGTATTTGCGTATTTTACCCCTAACTATCCACATTAATCACATCAACCCTTACTATTTCAAAATAATAAATAGAGAAAATTAAATTTCATTAATAATAAGTTGGGGTCTTACAGCTAGTGCCAGAAAGGAAAGAAGGTTTGCTACAATTGCGGACATAAGGGACATATCTCTCCTCATTGTCCCAATCCGAAGCAAGGTGTCTATTTTATTTGTGGAATAGAAAGTCATCAGGCGAAAGGTTGTCCAAGATCCACAAAAAGGCGTAGTGAACCAGTAATATAAGTATTTTTAGATTATGCGTATTCCATAATAAGTATGCGGGTGCAGTGCAATATTCTCAAACTTTTGTACAAGTTGATGTAGCGAATCCAGACTTTTGTGGTCACAAAGGGATAACAGTATGTGTTATGTTATTTAAATTGCTATGACTTAGTTGAATGAATATGAATCTACGTTTGATTAATGGAATAAGTTTTGTATAAACTTCGTGTTACATGTTAAACTTATACAATAAGGTTTAGAATGTAAGTTAAATTTTTGATTTTTGTAATCAGATAATGCCACCAAGACGTCAAACACGAAATCAAAGGGCAGAAGAATCTGTCAATAACGTTGGGGGACAACAACCAGACCCAATTCAAAACTTTGCAAACATGGTGGCTCAGGCTATGCAGCAGGGACTACCAGCCGCAAGGAACCAGCCAGACAATTGCTTGGCAAACTTCAAAGACTTTAAAGCAGTCGGACCACCAGAATTCAGGGGAACAACTGACCCTATGGAAGCCCAAACTTGGTTTAAGGAGATAGAGAAGGCGTTGGTAATTGCTAGGGTAGAGGAGGGGCAAAAGACAGCATTTGCCACTTATATGATGAAAGGGGAGGCTAACTTTTGGTGGGAGGCAAATCAAGCTAGGGCAGGAGAAGTTGTAGTTAGATGGGTTAGGTTTAAGACTTTATTTTTTGAAAAATATCTCTCAGCTAGTATGCAGGCTAGGATGGAGGTGAAATTTCTGGAGTTGAAGTAGGATAACATGACTGTTGCAGAATATACCGCAAAATGAAATGAATTGGCTAGGTTTACTCCACATCAGGTGGGATTAAAACCCTGGCTCTACAACAAAGTGGCAGTGTTGCAGGTAAGCACTTTTGCAGCACTCATGAAAACATCTATTATAGCCGAAGAAGGGAGTGAGGCCATGAGCCTCTACAACAAGGAGAAAAGGAATAAGGGCAAGGTTGAAGGGGCTGTGAAGGTGGAAAGTAATAGTGGAAATAGGGGTGAGAAAAGAAAGGGGAACAATTTTAGGAATATTTAGGTGAAATAGGAAGGTGTAAAGAAGCAGGTAGTTCAGTGTGGGAACTGTGGAAAGAATCACTCTGGTGAGTGTCTGAAGGGTAAGTTTATATGTTACAAGTGCGGGTAGGAGGGCCATATTTCTCCCAATTGCCCCAACCTAAGGATGAACAATGGGTGTTTTCTGTGTGGGTCGATGGAACATAAAGTGAAGGATTGTCCAAAGAGGAGAATAGAGGTGGAGAGTGTAACCACGAGAAAAAGCAGCGAGACTCTAGCGATCACATGACCGACTTCAACCAACAAACCAACAAAAGAAACTGTGAGAGTTTTCAACATAACGGTCCAGGATACTGTGGCAGCTGGGAATGGAACTCCAGGTATTATTCGAATAACTTTTATTTTCGTATATATATGATTTTGCTATATATAGCAAATTATTTTATAAAGAAATTTTGAAGGAGGAATTTGAGCTCTTTTAGAAATAAAAATTTTGTATAATCAGATAGACAAGCTTTATGCTGAATAGTTAAAGTTTTTTTCAATCAAATATGATCGAGATCTACTTGCAATCATTGCGTATGTTATATACCCTTGTATGAATAAGTTTTAAAACGGTGATTCCAGGGACAAAATCTTTATAAGGGATGGTGAATGTAATAACCCGATATTTTTTATATAAATAAATAAGAAATTTTGCATAAATTTTTTATTTATTTTAAAGGTAGGAATATTTGTCAATTAATGTGTCTGTATATTTGTGATAACGGTAACAATTACGCCGTTATTTATAAAAACTCAAACTTGTCATTTTTTTTATCTGACAATTATTCTGTTATGGGGCCCATAAATGGCTGGGCCGTCGTACGAATATTCCCCGATAAAAATGAATATTTTATAACCACTTGCTTATTTTGTAAAATTTGCACATTTCACCCATAACCAAAATATTATATCAAATTAACTCCTTATTATTTCAAGATAATGAATAGAGGAAATTCATTTTATTTATAAAAAAAAAAAATCTAGGGGTCTTACACCATTGAAGTCGGCGTTCAATTATAGCTCCTTCAACTCCTCGACTCTATCCTCAAGCTCAATGTTACGATCGTATACTTCATTATACATATGAGCTACATAGAGTTTGTGAAAACTTCCTCCTCCTCATCCTCATTCATTTGTGGAGCTCTACGAGTCTTCCTCATTCGCCTCTACCTCATCCTCATCATTAGGTATACCCTCCTACTCCAACTCCGGGCATAACCCACTCTCTTGTTGTAATAGTCGATATTTTCTATATAAAAAATAAGAAATTTTGCATAAATTTATTTTTTTTATTTTAAAGGTGGAAATATGTGCTAGTTAATGTGTATGTATAGTTGTGATAAATGAAAATATATTTATTACACGAATAATTATAAATAATTTTTTTAGAATTGTTAATCATTATAAATTATATTCTTATAGTAATTAATTTTGCAAAGAGAAATATTTTTTATTATTTATTTTCCATTAAAATATGATTATATATTATTTAAATAATATATGAGATGATTATAGATTTATTATAATAATTATTTTATTATATGAATTTATTTCACAATAATTAAGTAATTAATATAACTTAATTAATAATGTTATATGTGCAAGATAATTGAGATATGGAATCCAAACCCTAATTCGGATTTGGAATAACGAAAGAGAATAATAACATAATATTTTTATTTTATTTCATCTTTATAAATATGTATGTTATATGTGTAAGGTTAATCTGGGAGCAATTTTATTATAACTTGATAAAACCTAGTATTCTTGATAAACCCTAGTTTCGAAGTCAAATGAGATTTTAAAATCTGTTAAGTCACTGTATTATGTGGTATATGATATGTATTATTGCTTTTAATGCTAATGATGGAAAACCCTAATTAGTAATTTTTAAAAACTAAATTTCATTTTAAACCCTAAATTGAAATCCTACACAAATCAATTTTTTGGGAACCTTAGGGTTAAACCCTAAGGGTTGGGACAATTGAGAAGCTTGCCATTAAAATTTCAAGACTAATGACCACAATGCCCTTTTGTCACTTTCATGAAATAATTGCTAGCAAATCTTGCCATATCTTGGCAAGTCATCAACCCTAGTCTAGCTAGGAGCTAAAAAAAACACCAGCTCTCAGCCTTTACCCCCATCCAAATTCATTGCATATAAGTTATATATATAGAATAAGAGAGAGAAAAGTTCTCATATTGCCCATTTATTCACCAACCCTCATCCAAGAGTCTCTCTCTCTCTCTCTCTCTAAAACCTCTGAAATTCCCTTGCAAGATCAGTCACAAAAGAAGCCCCACTATCACTTATATCAGATCAGAAGCTAAGAATCAAGATTTTGTAAAGAAATGTATAAAACCCTAAACTAGAATCTGATCTTGGTTGCCATGTTAACTGTTAGATTTTTATGTTAAAAATGTTATTTGTAGTGTATATTGATGATCTGGGTTGATAGATGTTAGATCCATAACATCTATAGGCTCGGATTTGATGTTTTCAAAAATCTAGAAAATATAGTTTTTGTTGTCGACAAACGAATGTCGGACCTTATATCTCGATGATCGTTAATGATTTTTGTGTTTTGAAAGTTTGTAGTTGTGATCGATATGATATCTTTGATCTAGAATCGAAATCATGTATATATTGAAAGTTATTAATGGTCAAAGGTCGTTGACCAACCATGAATTTTCAAATCTGGGTAACCCAGAAAGTCTATCAGTGTCTGACAAGGTTTTGCAAAGCATGAATCTGTCATATGTTAAGTCATTTGTCTATGTTGTTTTATCTAAGTTGTGATACATTATGTGGACTATGGATACATGCCTTTAGATACCTTAAATCATAAATAGATTGAATATAGTTGATGGTCAAAGTAGACTGTTCAAGCACGAAGTTGATTTCTGGAAAACACAGAAAACCCCCGGAAAACCTCGAAACACAACTAAAAAAATGGTCATTTGTGATGGCCAAAATCTATCACAAAAAGTAGGAAAACCATCACGAATGGTTTACGTGATGACTTTAAGCATCACAATGGTCGTCTTGTATACGCCCATCATGAAAGGTTTTACGTGATGGTTTTAGCAATCACGCAAAAGCTTAGTAGTTTTGTGATGGTTAATACAATAACATTAACACGTAATCTATTATGATTGTCAAAGTAATCACAAAAAAAAAAACAAGACTTTAGGAATCAAATGTAAGAACGTGAATCTCTATTTACATATAATTTATTTCAATATATTAATTGTATCAAATGATACTTGTAGGATTCCAACCCTCTCCCATTTGTAAACTAAATAACGAGTATTACCACTACACCAAAGTCCAGATCATGATTATAATTTTAAAACAAAATATAAAAAGGAAACATATGTGAGTTAACTTACTAAACAAAATTACTTCCACATAAAATTTGGTGATTGCAATGGTAGTCACAAATACTTTATAATGATGGTAAAATTAGTCATCACTAATTGCAAATATATTTTATTGTTTTGTGATGATTTGAAAATTCCATCACAAAATAACTTTTTTTTGTAATTGCAAATAAAAGTCGTCACAAAAATCTATCTTTTTTAATGATTCTCATGACCGTCATAAAATATTGTTTTGATTATTTCTTATATTAAAATATTAGTGATAGCTTAAATACAATCACGAAAAGGGTATATCTATAAGTGATGACTTAGTGCGTCACAAAAAGAAAATTTATTTTGCGTTAAAAAATTGGTGTGATTGACATGACCATCACAATTATAATACATTGATGGCAAGATTAGTCATCACTAAGAGCCATCATATATACTATTATTTTGTGATTGCCTAAAAATTCCATCACAAATTACTATCTATTGTGATTGTTTTTAAAAACTGTCACAAAATTCCGTCACGTATTCTTGTTTTTCTAGTAGTGAAATTTCTGATAACGTTTCGCAGACCCTAGATCTTGTTGTGTTTAATTTATTTGGTCATGTTAGTGTTTGATTTGTGTATACTGATATGTGGACTATCTATCCATGCTATTATAACACCAAAATCATAAACAAAAAACAAAATTATTCATGGTCAAAGTAGGGTTGACCATACTATGGGATGAATATATTACGGGCAACCTAGAAATCTTCAAAGGTAGTTTTCTACCTAGTACTTTGACCGACTCAAATATTGAGATGGTGTTGTTGTTATGATGATGTTATGTAATATATTTGTTCATTGGCATGTTGACTACAACCCGAAATCATTAGATCACACAAACAAGGTACAGAATGCGAGTTGTAAGGATCTAAAAGTATGAACATGAATTGTTCTTCATTTTTCAGGTAACCTTGAAATGAAGAATGACTCTCAACAACAACTTTGAGAGATTATATCTCTTTGTTGTGATCAATTATGGCCATGAAATAAGTTTGTGGTTGTAGTATTACATGAATATTACATCCTTAAAACTTTAGTAGCCTAGAAAACTTAAGGATCAAAGCATTACAACTGGTCAAACATGGTACCTTATTAACTGACTATGAAGATCTAGGCAGGCTCAAGAACACTTATAGCGACACTTAATTTCTGAAAATTATTATTTTATTAAATAATTACAGAAAATTAGTTTTAAATTAATAAAAATACATAATAACTTAATAAAAATTATTTTAAAGCCAAAAAATTAGTTTTTAATAATTTTGAATATATTTCATAAATAATTAATATTTTTGGGATACTAAAGGTATTTATTTTATTTAATTTTTATATTAAATAAATTATATAAAATTATTTTAATACCTAAAAAAATCATTTAAAATTATATTATGGTATACGAAAATATTTTAAGTTATTTTTATAACTTTTAATATTTTGTAATGAATTTCATTAATAAATTAACATTAATGATAATTAAGTTATTTAATAAATGTATTAAATAAATTAGTTTAAAAATAATTTTAATATTAGAAAAATCATTTTAAATGAAAATAAAGAGGTTAAAAATATTTTAAGTTATAAAATATAAATTTTAATATTTAAAGGTAAATTTCATTAATAATTAAATGATATTTGATTTATTTATTAATTATATTAAATAAATAGTTTAAAAGGGTTTTATTAATTTAAAATTATTTAAAAAGGATATAAATGAATTAAAAATATTTTAAGTTATAATTAATGGCGTTTAATATTTTAATAAATAGTACATTAATATTTAAATATTAATGGTAATTATTTAAAAATGATTTTAATTGTTTTTAAAAAAAAATTATTTAAGGGTAATATTAATACTTTAAAAATATTCTAAGTTATTATAAATAAATTTAATATTTTTGTAATGGTTTCATTAATAATTTAATATAAATTAAATATTAATGATAATATAATTATTAAATATTTAAATCATTTAATAATGATTCCAGTGTTTGAAAAATTATGAAAAATTATAATAATTATTTAAAAATTATTATAAGGCTATGAAAAATAATATGACTGATATTTAAATTATCCAAAATAATATTACGGATACAGAATAGAGTTTTAAACTCAATAATTACTCGATAAAGCCGTCGGTACACCGACATGTTTCAGAAATTGATCTGGACTAGATAACTTGACTGGATATATGTTTGTTTGTGATTCAATGATTGTTAAAATTATGTGACAATGTGATTAGGTTATGTGCTAAATGCAAATAGCAGTACTATGACATATGATATATTATTCTAATCAAATAAATGGTCTTATTAATGATAGGGCTTGTTATAAAAGATAAAACTAAGTTGCATAACTGTAAGCAGTAGATCAGGCAAGTATCCTACCTTTACATTTACTTTATGCAGTGGACATGAGTAAGAAAGTTTCAGAATCATATTATTGTGCCAGATTATTAACTCTATTGTTATTGATTATGTATCCAATTATTCATATTCATCAAGTTCTTAAATTATCCGATTATTGTTTATCAACACAGTATTAGTGCATAATCCAAATATTTATTTTGTTCGTTAATTTCTAAATATGGTTATATAAGTGTCCCCACTTGGATAATCATTGTATTTAATCACATGTTGATACATACTTATTGATATCCAGTATGTATACGTTGACTTAAAAGTCGTCTAAGCTATTTAATTTGGCTAGACACAAACTTAAAAATATTGTTGAACAAGATAGAACTTTATTATATCCAACTGAATTATTTTGGTTCGGATTCCCGACTAAGTTTAACATCCCGTACATGGGAAACTTTTGTACACCAAAGGCGGATAAGATGAATGATAATATCATTCTTGCATGTAGTATTAATCAATATAGGGCATAACGGGCTGATCACCCCCCGTGCTTGTAGGTTATGACAGTTTACAGATGAAGTCCTGTTTAACCTTTTCAAAAATAGAAAACAATGTTCATTGTCTGTCGACTAATCTCCTGTTATAGTCGGTATATAGTTTCAAAATTTTTTATATAGAATTGATATGTTGTTATTATTGGTCCAGCTCACTTCATAACTATTGATTCGTTGTAGAAGTGTCGTTCAAAGAAAACATTTAATCCTTTCAGCTAATGTTTAATGTTGATATTACTTGCTAGGCAATCAAATGCTAATTCTTGCTTTAAATTTAAATGTTTTTAGCTAAGTATGATCAACCCAAAGGTTCAGGCAAGAACAGGGGGAAAGGAAAGCTGTTCGAATGAGTTTTATAATATTCTATGTAATAGTTAAAGTTTATTAAGACAATGATATTTATTATCTATGATGTAATGAATGTTAAAGGTCGAGTACTTGGGATTTAGAGTCTTATTCTGCTCATAGAAATGATATCGTGAAGTACCGAGTTCGGGTTTCAAGTACCTGAATTTGGGGGTGTCACAAGGTTGGTATCGAGCTTTAGGGTTAGAAACCTTAGGTGGGATAAACCTTGGAAATAACCTTAGAAACAAGAGGGAAACGTTAAAATACAAATAACTCATATAGAGTTTAAAAGGAGATGAATTGAATAAATTCATCGTTAAACAAAATAAAAGATAATTGTTATAAAACTATTATTTGATGTGTGTATATACTATATGCTAATCTGGATAATTTTTGTGTAGTTGTCAGGTGGAAAAGAATTAGGATACCCTCAGATCGTAAAGAAGGAGCCAATATCAAAGCCAATAGCTGAAAGAGAGGCTCACAGTGCAAGCAACCTTGATGAGGTAGTGATATTGGAAAACGTAGTACCAGATCCAAAAACAATAAAACTGACAAATAGTAATTCAGACACTAAAGTTCGAGCTGATCAAGCATCAACGGAGGTGAAGAATCTGAAGAACAAGGTTTCTTCTCTAGAAAAGGTATGGGAAATAGAAAAGCTACTAAATAACCAAATGTGAAAGGCGTTAATAGAAACTATAGAAGAACAAGATAAGCTTAAAATTAAAATTGATCAAATGGGAGCCAGAAGCAACAAATCGTGCGCAGCTCCGAGCAAGAAGGGGAAAAGAAAGATGAAAGACCGTGACTTAGGAAATCCTGATAACAACCAAGGGAATCTTAACCAAATAGAAAAGTGTACAAACTGTGATAAGAAACATGAAGGCTAGTGTGACGCCCCCAAAATAGGTATACATCACCCATTCTGAGTTGTCAATACATGGTACAGAAACAACTACAACTTTATTATTACAACAGTAAAACTGTGAGTTTAAATACAAATATTATCTTCTGATAATATCTATACTCAAATAAATCCTCATCACATTTATTGATACATTATTTTACAAAAATGGTGAGGACTACTAAACAACTCTCTCTAGAACCTTCATTCCATATCCCGACTAGTACTTTCGCTATATTCTCGCCTCCGGAAAAAATGAAACAAAAAGGAAAAGGGTGAGCTCAACTATCTCGAAAGAAAGAATATTATGACTAAGATAATATACAACAAATTACAGATTAGTCTTCAACAGGAAAAATCTAATAGAATCTGATAGACAACAAATTTTAAATCAATATTCGCAGTGAAATAATAATTCATTAGAAGAGTTAAGTAGAGAATGCAAACTACTATCTTCTATGTATGAATTTAAAAGTTCATCGCCTATCTTTTATCCCTCAGAACATCAATCAATATACATACGGAATCAAATATTCATCTTTGCACTCTGAGGGCCAAAAGATATTCATCGATTGGTCATGTTCATCTAAACACTGCTCATCTTTGCACTACTGACCAAAGATATTCTTGAAATCATTCATCTTTGCACTACAGGCCAAAGATATTCAATAATATCATCATTTAAGATCGGGATGATGAAAATATTTTTTTAAAGAAACGAATCCAATGAAACAAAATGACAAGGATTAAGGATTAAAGATTCGTACTTTGTTTTATCCATGTTCAAAAATACCTCAAAAAATAATCATAGTGGTGTAAAATTCAAGAATGATCAAAACATGGATACAATCAAAGCTAGTATCCGAATAGATATTTTGGACGAAAAGAAGAAATTTTATTTTTCTAATTGAATAATTAATAGAATCGTGAATAGTTCCAAGTATCGTGAATAGTAACTCAGACACCAAAAGATAGAAATTCCACAAAAAAAACATCTTCACGCTTCATGAATAGTACTTTCGTGAATAGTAACTCGTGAATAGTAACTCATGAATAGTAACTCATGAATAGTAACCCCAGAACATGAAAAAGTTCCAAATTTGATAAAAAGTTCCAACCAATATTTCAAAGATAATGATATTGAAGAAATAATATCATTTGAGAAGAAAATAACATCCCTTACCTTGAAAGATCGGTACCTCTAAATTTGAAACAGGATATAGGCTATGACTTGGACTTGCACCGATATATAATACTTAAAGTATACTCAAAATACTCACAAGAATACGCTTTCGAAAATATAGAGAGAAAACTTGAGTTTACGGTGTGATTTTCAATTCTAACCTAAGCACCTTATTTATAGGAAATTGTTTAGAACACCAAAAGCGAAAAATTTAATATAATAATATTATATATATTACAAATTCTCTACGCACCTAGAACCATCTGAATTGAAAGACTTGCATGTGTTTAATGAGGCTAACCAAACACAAAAAACGTTTTGTAATTAAAAATATTTTAATCTTCCAAAAATCAATTATTTGAACTTGAACTTCATAATTCATAATAAATAGCCCTTTTATCGGAAAATTTGAATCTCGCTAGTTTTTATAGGAAATTCAATTCTCTACAACTTTGCGGAAGAAAGTTTTTCCAAATTCAAATGAAATTGGCCAAAAATCTACAAACGGGGATTTTACGTGCTATAATCAAATTTCGATCGATAAATGGGGTCCACACATTCTTTACTTGTAGTGTCGTACGAATATTCCCAAAGCGATCGAATATTCCACGACCAAACGAATATTCCAAACAACAATGAATATTTTATAACCACTTGCTTATTTTGAAGTATTTGCGTATTTTACCCCTAACTATCCACATTAATCACATCAACCCTTACTATTTCAAAATAATAAATAGAAAAATTAAATTTCATTAATAATAAGTTGGGGTCTTACAACCTCCCCTCCTTATGAAATTTAAGTCCTCGAAATTGACGTCACGTACTTAGTGTTTGAAAAGGTGTGGATACCTCGCTTTCATTTCCGTTTCCAATTCCCGGTCATTTCCTCTATAGCATGATTCCTCCACAAAACTTTAACTTGTGGTATGACCTTTCTTGCGTAGGACATGCTCCTTCCTATCCAAGATCTTGACAGTACCTCCTCATACGTTAAGTCTTGACTATCTCGTCCTGGTTCTAACTCTATAACGTGGTTCGGGTCTTTCACATATTCTGAAGTAAATATATGAAACACATTATCAACAACGAGAGACATACTTGGAGGTAACGCAAGTCTATAGGCTACATTTCCTACTCGGTCAATAATTTGAAATGGACCAATAAATCGTGGATTGAGCTTTCCTCTCTTCCCAAATCTTGTAACTCCCTTCCATGGAGCAACTTCATGACAATACATGATCCCCTACACTAAATTCCACGTCCTTTCGATGAAGATCCGCATAACTCTTTTTGTCGATCTTGTGCCGTTTGTATCGTTGTCGAATTATTTGGATCTTTTGGTAGTCATACGTACTAACTTCGGGTCCCAACAATGTTGCTTCACCCACCTCATCCCAACATATTGGAGAACGACATTTTCGTCCATATAATGCTTGAATGGAGCCACACCTATACTTGCACGATAAGCATTGTTGTAGGAGAATTCCACCAATGGTAAATACTTTTCCCAACTACCCTTGAAGTCTAGGACACGAGTCTTAATAGATCTTCAAGAGTTTGAATAGTCCTCTCGATTGTCAGTCTGTTTGGGGATGGTATGCGAAACTAAATCGCAAATCCGTGCCCATAGCTTTTTGCAAGCTAACCCAAAATCTTGAAGTGAATCTTGGGTCACGATCCAAACTATGGATACTGGGCATGCCATGCAACCTCACAATCTCATTCACGTACATACTAGCAAGGCGTTCAAGGAATAAGTCTCCGTGTCGGCAAGAAATGAGCGGAACTTGGTTAATCTATCAACAATAACCCAAATAGCATTGATGCCTTGAAAACCGTAGGAAGACCCGTGAACGAAATCCATGGTAATGTGTTCCCACTTCCATTTCGAATCTCAAGTGGTTGCAACGGACCCTTAGGTACTAGATGCTCCGCCTTTACACGTTGACAAGTTAAACACATTGAGATAAACTTTGCAATCTCTCTCTTCATATTGTTCCACCAAAATGTATGTCGAAGATCACGATACATTTTAGTACTTCGAGGATGGATTGCAAATGGTGTATTGTGTGCCTCCATCATAATCTTGTACTTCAAATCGAGTCATTAGAACACAAAGTCTAGAGTGGACTCAAAGTATTCCTTCTTCATCAATTCTCGTTTTGAATAGCTCCTTCTTGTACTTTCTTCTTCATACGCATCATTTCAAGATTGGTGGCTTGAGCAACCTTAACTTTTTCTATTAAAGTTGGCTCTGTGAGTATACTTGACATCATCGCTTTCGTTCCTCGCATATGATCTTCTACTCAACGCGTCGGCTACCACGTTCGCTTTACCGGGATGGTATTGAATAGTGTGGTTGTAGTCTTTCAATAGCTCGAGCTCAACGTCGTCATTTGCCGCGTGTTGAGTTCTTTTTGAGTGAAGAAATATTTAAGGCTTTTATGGTGCGAATATATCTCCACTTTCTCCCCATATAGATAGTGCCTCCATATCTTTAAGCGGCACGCATTGCCGCCAACTCTAGATCATGAGTAGGATAATTCCTCTCATACTCTTTAAGTTGTCATGAGGCATAGGCTATGACTTTCCCACGTTGCATGAGAACACATCCTAACCCTTTGCACGAAGCATTGTTGTAGATAACAAATCCATCCAACCGGATGGTATTGTTAGAATAGGTCTTAGAAATAAGTCTCCTCTTAAGCTCTTGGAAACTTTTCTCGCATTCTTCGCTCCAAACGAATTTTGTATCCTTCCGAGTTAGGCGAGTTAATGGAGTAGCGATTAGAAAAACCCTTCCACGAATCTTCGATAATAACCATTAAGCCCAAAAAGCTACGTGCTTGATCCGCGACTTGGTTGCTCCCAACTTTGTATTGCTTCAATCTTCGTCGGATCCACGGATACTCCATGTTTCAACACCACGTGCCCAAGGAATGCTACTTCCTCGAAGCGAACTCGCATTTCTTTAATTTGGCATATAGTTTGTTTTCACGAAGCCTTTGGAGTACCGACTTCAAATGGTGCTCATGATCTTCACGACTTTTGGAATATATAAGGATGTCATCAATAAAGACAACAACGAATCGATCCAAATATTCCTTGAATACTCGGTTCATCATATCCATGAAAGCCATGGAGCATTAGTCGGTCCGAAAAGACATGACTAAGAATTCATAATGCCCGTCTGGGGAGTTCTAAAGGCGATCTTTGGAATATCCTCGATTCTAATCTTGGTGATGATATATAGAACGAAGATCGATTTTTGAAAAGAATTGTGCCCTTACAATCGGTCAAACAAGTCATCAATACGAGGTAGAGGATACCTATTCTTGATGGTGACATGGTTCAATTCCGAGATAGTCAATACTGAAAGTCGCATACTCCGTCTTTCTTCTTTACAAATAAAACAGAGCACCCCAAGGAGATGTACTAGGGCCAGATGAAACCGATGTCCAACAATTCTGTAGTTGGACCTTTAACTCCTGAAGTTCAATAGGAGCCATTCGATATGGGGTTTTAGAAATGGGCTTTGTACCGGTTCAAGATCAATAAAGAATTCAACTTCACGTTACGGGGGTGAGCAAGAAGTTCTTGAAATCGTCGGAAAGTCAATAACAACGGGAATATTATTCAAATTTGGCGTGTCTTTATTCAAATCCATAACATGGGCTAAGAAAGCTTGACATCCATTTTTCAATAAGCGAATAGCTTTATGATTAGATATGATAGTGATTGATTTTAATGGTTTAGTTGCTTGAATTAAATACAACGGGTTGGTTAGGAATATGAAAACTAACAACCTTACGAAAACAATCAATTTTGGCATGATGAGTAGTTAACCAATCAATCCCTAAAATCACATCAAAAGCAAGTATCTTTAAAGAGATAAGGTCAATAGGTAAGGTGATGGTGCCAACTTGAATCAAACAAGATTTATAAGCAGTGGATGTGATGAAAGTTTCTCTAACGGAGTTTCCACAGATAGGTCAAAGTCTCTAATTTCTCCGGTCGAAGTTTAAGCGTTGAGCACATGCGGAGAGATAAATGAATGGGTATGCCGGTTATCAAGTAAGGTATAAACTTCGTAAGAATTTATAAATAGCTTACCGTGATCACCTCGTTTGGGTTCCTCGCATTTTGACCCGATCACAACAAACGCTCTTCCGAATCGTTGACTTTGACTTTTACGGGACGATCTTTTGAGTCACCGTCCCATTGAACTAGGTTTATTCTGCGTCAATCTCGAAAGCGATATGTCCTTCCTTTCCACAATTATAGCATACCTTGAATCTGTTGTGGATAGTTTGGTGATATGTCCCTCTTTTCGCATTTATAGCATATAATGGGTGGTCGTTCTCCTCCCTTAGAACCGATTCTTTTAAGACTTTGTCGTCTTCATATAATTCGTTGTTAAATCTCCTCTTTTTAAAATCTCCTCTTTTAAAATCTCCTCCTGACTTTCGCTTCTTACATTTTTTCATGGCCATGATTACCACCAGTGGTTACCATTTTTGTCTGTCTGTTTCTTTCTCCATTGGTTATCATTATTACATTGGCTTCTATCTCGGTACAATCCTCGGTTGTGGTCCCTCGATTAATAGTACTAGTTATCTCGCTCTAATAATTGAGCCTGTTTTACAACATCTGAATAGAGAAAAATTTATGAGAAATGAGATCTTGGCGTATCTTAGGTTTTAAACCTCTAAGAAACATCCGCGTCATCGTTCCTCATTCTCCACCAAATGAGGTGCAAACACGGATAACTCTCAAACTTTGCCTTGTCTTTGAGACACAATCGTGTTGTTACTGCTCGATCTAATAAACTCCACTTCCTTCATATAGCGAACACTTTCGGAAAAGTATTTGTCATTAAATAGTTTCAAGCGTCTCCCAAGACATCTTTGAGTGCGGGTGGATGGAGTGCGCTTCACGAGACTCCCACCGGTGATCGCCTCACCCACGGAACATAAAGGTGACGAATGGAACCTTCATTCCTCCGTGCATCCCAAGATATCGAATATCTTGGTAATTTGCTTGACCCATGTTTCATGCCGTGATGGGATCGGCTTTCCCTTAAATTACGTGGTCCCAACTCTTTAAACCGCTTGGTTGTGACAACTTTGTGAATTCTATCATTTCCTCTGCATTTTGAACACGAGTTTCCCTCGTCGATTTTGCATGAAGCTACAAAAAGCTTACTAAACATCCCTCGTTCATCATCTACTCGGTGGTGTTGTTCACGGGAGGAACATTGCCCATTTGTTACGTTCTCCCTCGTTGGTGAGTCTGAGCGTCTCCACGGTCTCATTTCCATTATTAATATTCTCGATGACATTCTCAAATCTTGTCATAAAACAAGGGTTAATTAAGGAAATCAATATATCCCTATATCTTGACCAACTAAAAAAAAATAAGCTTAGGTAGGACACACTAGCGAAGGATTTACTCGTCTCTCCCTCCTAGTTCTATTCCCCGATCTCACTTGAGATCATATCCTAAGCTCGATACCAACCGCGCCCCCCAAAATAGGTATACATCACCCATTCGAGTTGTCAATACATGATGCGAAACAACTACATTTTATTATTACAACAAAGATAAAAGCGTGAGTTTAAATACAAATATTATCTTAGAGACAATATCTATACTCAAATAAATCCTCATCACATTTATTGATACATTATTTTACAAAAATGGTGAGGACTACTAAACAACTCTCTCTAGAACCTTCATTCCATACCCCAGGCTACGTACTATTATATTCTCGCCTCCACGAGAAAAATGGAACAAAAAGGAAAAGGGTGAGCTCAACTAGCTCGATAAAAGAATATTATGACTAAGATAATATACAACAAATTACAGTTAGTCTTTAACGAGGAAAATCTAATAGAATACATAGACAACAAATTTTAAATCAATATTCATGAAATGAAATAATAATTCATTAGAAGAGTTAAGTAGAGAATGCAAACTACTATCTTCTATGTATGAATTTAAAAGTTCATCGTCTATCTTTTATCCACCGTAACATCAATCAATATACATCTGGAATCAAATATTCATCTTTTTTCTGAGGCCGAAGATATTCATCGATTAGTCATGTTCATCTAAACACTTGTTCATCTTTGCACTACTGACCAAAGATATTCTTGAAATCATTCATCTTTGAACTACGGCCAAAGATATTCAATAATATCATCATTTAAGGCGAGGATGATGAAAATATTTTTTAAAGAAAACGAATCCGGTGAAACAAAATGACAAGGATTAAGGATTAAAGATTAGTACTTTGTTTTATCCATGTTCAAAAATACCTCAAAAATAATCATAGTGGTGTAAAATTCAAGAATGATCAAAACATGGATACAATCAAAGCTAGTATCCGAATTAGATATTTTGAGACGAAAAGAAGAAATTTTATTTTTGGTGAATAATTATCATTATCGTGAATAGTCTTGATGCATACGTAAATAGTAACTCCGACACCAAAAGATAGAAATTCCACAAAAACATCTTCACGCTTCATGAATAGTAACTCGTGAATAGTAACTCATGAATAGTAACTCATGAATAGTAACCCCGACATGAAAAAGTTCCAAATTTGATAAAAAGTTCCAACCAATATTTCAGCATAATGATATTGAAGAAATAATATCATTTGAGAAGAAAATAACATCCCTTACCTTGAAAGATCAGTACCTCTAGCTGAAACACCGGATATAGGCTATGACTTGGACTTGCACCGTATAGCAATACTTAAAGTATACTCAAAATACTCACAAGAATAAACTTCGAAAATATAGAGAGAAAACTTGATTTACGGTGTGATTTTCAATTCTAACCTAAGCACCTTATTTATAGGAAATTGTTTAGAACACCAAAGCAGAAAATTTAATATAATAATATTATATATATTACAAATTCTCTACGCACCTAGAACCATCTGAATTCAGAAACTTGCATGTGTTTAATGAGGCTAACCAAACACAAAAAACGTTTTTGTAATTAAAAATATTTTAAACTTCCAAAATCAATTATTTGAGACTTGAACTTGATAATTCATAATAAATAGCCCTTTATCGGAAAATTCGAATCTCGCGATTTTTTTTATAGGAATTTCAATTCTCTACAACTTTGCGGAAAGAAAGTTTTCCAAATTCCAAACAGTGACCGAAATCCACAAACGAGGGATTTTACTGTTTATAATCAAATTTCATCGATAAATGGGGTCCACACATGGCCTGCTTGCGTCGCATTTAATATTCCCCGATAATGCGAATATTCCACGACCAAACGAATATTCCCCCAATGACAATGAATATTTTATAACCACTTGCTTATTTTGAAGTATTTGCGTATTTTACCCCTAACTATCCACATTAATCACATCAACCCTTACTATTTCAAAATAATAAATAGAGAAAATTAAATTTCATTAATAATAAGTTGGGGTCTTACAGCTAGTGCCAGAAAGGAAAGAAGGTTTGCTACAATTGCGGACATGAGGGACATATCTCTCCTCATTGTCCCAATCTGAAGCAAGGTGTCTATTTTATTTGTGGAATAGAAGGTCATCAGGCGAAAGGTTGTCCAAGATCCACAAAAAGGCGTAGTGAACCAGTAATATAAGTATTTTTAGATTATGCGTATTCCATAATAAGTATGCGGGTGCAGTGCAATATTCTCAAACTTTGTACAAGTTGATGTAGCGAATCCAGACTTTTGTGGTCACAAAGGGATAACAGTATGTGTTATGTTATTTAAATTGCTATGACTTAGTTGAATGAATATGAATCTACGTTTGATTAATGGAATAAGTTTTGTATAAACTTTACGTGTTACATGTTAAACTTATACTGATAAGGTTTAGAATGTAAGTTAAATTTTGATTTTTGTAATCGAGATAATGCCACCAAGCGTCGAACCACGAAATCAAAGGCGAAGAATCATCGATAACGTTGGGGGACAACAACAAGACCCAATTCAAAACTTTGCAAACATGGTGGCTCAAAGCTATCTGACGGGGAATACCAACCATGCAAGAACCAAATGACAATTGCTTGCAAACTTTAAAGACTTTAAAGCGATTGGGACCACCATAATTGAGAACAATGACCTATGGAAGCCCAAACTTGGTTTAAGGAGATAGAGAAAGCGTTGGTAATTGCTAGGGTAGAGGAGGGGCAAAAGACAGCTTTTGCCACTTATATGATGAAAGGGGAGGCTAACTTTTGGTGGGAGGCAAATCAAGCTAGGGCAGGAGAAGTTGTAGTTAGATGGGTTAGGTTTAAGACTTTATTTTTTGAAAAATATCTCTCAGCTAGTATGCAGGCTAGGATGGAGGTGAAATTTCTGGAGTTGAAGTAGGATAACATGACTGTTGCAGAATATACCGCAAAATGAAATGAATTGGCTAGGTTTACTCCACATCAGGTGGGATTAAAACACCTTTAAAACTCTACAACAAAGTGGCAATGTGTTGCGGTAAACACTTTTAAACTTTCATGAAAACATCTATATATAGCCAGAAGAAGGGAGTGAGGCCATGAGCCTCTACAACAAGGAGAAAAGGAATAAGAAGCAAGGTTGAAGAAGGCATGTGAAGGTGGAAAGTAATAGTGGAAATAGGGGTGAGAAAAGAAAGGGGAACAATTTTAGGAATATTCAGGTGAAACAGGAAGGTGTAAAGAAGTAGGTAGTTCAGTGTGGGAACTGTGGAAAGAATCACTCTGGTGAGTGTCAGAAGGGTAAGTTTATATATATATTACAAGTCTTGGGTGGGAGGGCCATATTTCTCCCAATTGCCCCAACCTAAGGATGAACAATGGGTGTTTTCTGTGTGGGTCGATGGAACATAAAGTGAAGGATTGTCCAAAGAGGAGAATAGAGGTGGAGAGTGTAACCACGAGAAAAGGCAGCGAGACTCTAGCGATCACATGACCGACTTCAACCAACAAACCAACAAAAGAAACTGTGAGAGTTTTCAACATGACGGTCCAGGATACTGTGGCAGCTGGGAATGGAACTCCAGGTATTATTCGAATAACTTTTATTTTTGTATATATATGATTTTGCTATATATAGCAAATTATTTTATAAAGAAATTTTGAAGGAGGAATTTGAGCTCTTTTAGAAATAAAAATTTTGTATAATCAGATAGACAAGCTTTATGCTGAATAGTTAAAGTTTATTTCAATCAAATATGATCGAGATCTACTTGCAATCATTGCGTATGTTATATACCCTTGTATGAATAAGTTTTAAAACGGTGATTCCAGGGACAAAATCTTTATAAGGGAGGGTGAATGTAATAACTTGATATTTTTATATAAATAAATAAGAAATTTTGCATAAATTTTTTTTTTATTTTAAAAGTGAATATTTGTCAATTAATGTGTATGTATATTTGTGATAAATGAAAATATATTTATTACGAATAATTATAAATAATTTTTTTAGATTTGTTAATCATTATAAATTATATTCTTATAGTAATTAATTTTTATAGTAGAAATATTTTTATTATTTATTTTCCATGAAAACATGATTATATATTATTTAAATAATATATGAGATGATTATAGATTTATTATAATAATTATTTTATTATATGAATTTATTTCGAGACTAATTAAGTAATTAATATAACTTAATTAATAATGTTATATGTGCAAGATAATTCAGATATATGAAATCGAACCCTAATTTTGGATTTGGAATAAGAAAAGAATAATAATATAATATTATTATTTTTATTTCTATGCTATAGATATGTATGTTATGTGTGTAAGGTTAATCTGGGGAGCAGTTTTATTATAACCTGATAAAACCCTAGTATTACTAATAAACCCTAGTTTTGAAGTCAAATGAAACTTTAAAATCTGTTAAGTCACTGTGTTATGTGGTATGTGATATATATTATTGGTTTTAATGCTAATGATGAAAAACCCTAATTAGTAATTTTTAGAAACTAAATTTCATTTTAAACCCTAAATTAAAATCCTACAAAAATCAAATTTTTGGGAACCTTAGGGTTAAACCCTAAGGGTTGGGACAATTGACAAGCTTGCCATTAAAATTTCAAGGCTAATGACCACAATGCCCTTTTTGTCATATTCTTGAAATAATTGGTAGTAAATCTTGTCATATCTTGGAAAGTCATCAACCCTAGTCTAGCTAGGAGCTAAAAAAAACACCAGCTCTCAGCCTTTACCCCATTCAAATTCATTGCATCTAAGTTATATATATATATAATAGAGAGAAAAAATCATTCATGCCCATTTATTCACTAACTCTCATCAAGACTCTCTCTCTCTCTCTAAAACCTCCGAAATTCCCATGCTAGATCAGTCACAAAACAAGCCCCACTAACACTTATATCAGATCAGAAGCTAAGAATCAAGATTTTGTAAAGAGAGGTATAAAACCCTAAATTAGAATCTGATCTTGGTTGCCATGTTAACTGTTAGATTTTTATGTTAAAACATGTTGTTTGTTGTGTATATTGATGATCTGAGTTGATAGATGTTAGATCCATAACATCTATAGGCTCGGATTTGATGTTTTCAAAAATCTGGAAAATATATTTTTTGTTGTTTGACAACAAATGTCAAACCTTATATCTAAGTGATCGTTAATGATTTTTGTGTTTTGAAAGTTTGTTGTTGTAGTCTGATATGATATCTTTGATCTGGAACTGAAATCATGTTTATATTATGTATATATTGAAAGTTATTAATGGTCATAGGTCATTGACCGACCATGACTTTTCAAATCTGGGTAACCCAGAAAGTCTTTATCAGTGTCTGACAAGGTTTTGCAAAGCATGAATCTGTTAGATGCTAAATCATTTGTCTATGTTGTTATATCTAAGTTGTAGTCTGTTATGTGCACTATTGATACATGCCTTTAGATCCCTTAAATCACAAATAGATTGAATATAGTGGATAGTCAAAGTTGACTGTTCGAGCACGAAGTTAATTTCCGGAAAACCCAGAAAATCCCCAAAAAACTTAGAAATTTCTGACAACGTTTGGCTGACCCTAGATCTTGTCGTGTTTAATTTATTTGGTTATGTTAGTGTTTGATTTGTGTATACTGATATGTGGACTATCTATCCATGCTATTATAACACCAAAATCATAAACAAAAATGAAATTATTCATGGCCAAAGTAGGGTTGACCATACTGCCGGATGAAGATTCTAGGCAACCCAGAAATCTTCAAATGCAGTTTTCTGCCCAGTACTTTGATCGGCTCAAATCTTGAGATGGTCTTGTTGTTATGATGATGTTATGTAATATATTTGTTCATTGACATGTTGTCTACAACCCAGAATCATTAGATCAGACAAACAAGGTACAGAATGCGAGTTGTAAGGATCTAAAAGTTTGAACATGAACTGTTCTTCATTACTGGGTAACCCAGATATGATGAACAGCCTCTGACAAAAACATTGAGAGATTATATCTCTTTGTTGTGATCAATTATGGCTATGAAATCAGTTTGTGGTTGTAGTATTACATGAATATTACATCCTTAAAACTTTAGCAGCCCAGAAAATTTAAGGATCAAAGAATTACAACTGATCAAACATGGTACCTTATTAACAAACTATGAAGATCTAGGCAGGCTCAAGAACACCGATAGCGACAGTTTCATCGCTATAGGGCCCTTTAGTGACACTTAATTTCTAAAAATTATTATTTTATTAAAGAATTAGAGAAAATTAGTGTTAAATTATTAAAAATACATAATAAATTACTAAAAATTATTTTAAAGCCAAAAAATTAGTTTTTAATAATTTTGAATATATTTTATAAATAATTAATATTTTTGGGACATTAAAGGTATTTAATTTATTTTATTTTTATATTAAATAAATTATTTAAAATGATTTTAATACCTAAAAATTATTTAAAATTATATTATGGTATAAGAAAATATTTTACGTTATTTTTAATAACTTTTAATATTTTGTATGAATTTCATTAATAAATTAACATTAATGATAATTAAGTTATTTAATAAATATATTAAATAAATTAGTTTAAAAATGATTTTAATATTAGAAAAATCATTTTAAATGAAAATAAAGAGTTTAAAAATATTTGAATTTATAAAATATAACTTTTAATATTTAAAGGTAAATTTCATTAATAATTAAATGATATATGATTTATTTAATAATTATATTAAATAAATAGTTTAAAAAGGGTTTTATTAATTTAAAATCATTTAAAAAAAAGTATATATATGAATTAAAAATATTTTAAGTTATAATTAATGACTTTTAATATTTTGATAAATAGTGAATTAATATTTAAATATTAATGGTTATTATTTAAAAATGATTTAAAAAAAAAAAAATTTAAAGGGTAATATTAATACTTTAAAATATTCTAAGTTATTATAAATAACTTTAATATTTTTTCACAATAGTTTCATTAATAATTTAATATTAATGCTAATAGAATTATTAAATATTTAAATCATTTAATAATGATTCCAATGTTTGAAAAATCATGATAAATTATAATAATTATTTAAATATTATTATAAGGCTATGAAAAATAATATGACTGATATTTAAATTATCAAGAATAATATTAAGGATACATAATAGAGTTTTAAACTCGATAATTACTCGATAAAGCCGTCGAATTTTGCAAGGCGTATTTTAAAATTGATCTGATCTAGATAACTTGACTGGATATATGTTTGTTTGTGATTCAATGATTGTTAAAATTATGTGACAATGTGATTAGGTTATGTGCTGACTGCAAATAGCAGTACTATGAGATATGATATATTATTCTAATCAAATAAATGGTCTTATTAATGATAGGGTTTGTCATAAAAGATAAAACTAAGTTGCATAATTGTAAGCAATAGATCAGGCAAGTATCCTACCTTTTTATTTACTTTATGCAATGGACATGAGTAAGAAAGTTTCAGAATCATATTAACTATTATTGATTTTGTATCCAATTATTCATATTCATACAAGTTCTTAAATTATCCGATCAATGTTTATCAATACAGTATTAGTGCATAATCCCGATATTTATTCTGTTCATTAATTTCTAAATATGGTTATACAAGTGTCCCCACTTGGATAATCATTGTATTTAATCACATATTGATACATACTTATTGATTTCCAGAATGTTTACGTTGACTTAAAAGTCGTCTAAGCTATTTGATTTGGCTAGACACAAACTTAAAAATATTGTTGAACAATATAGAACTTTATTGTATCTAACTGAATTGTTTTGGTTCGGATTCCCAACTAAATTGAACATCCGTATATGGGAAACTTTTGTGCACCAAAGGCAGATAAGATGAATGATAATATCGTTCTTGCATGTAGTATTGATCAATACGGGGTATAACGAGCTGATCACCCCCCGTGCCTGTAAGTTATAACGGTTTACAGATGAAGAACTGTTTAACCTTTCAAAAATAGAAAATAATGTTCATAGTCTATCGACTAATCTCCATTTATAGTCAGTACGTAGTTTTAAAAATTTTGATATAGAATTGATATGTTGTTATTATTGGTTCAGCTTACTTCACAATTGTTGATTCGTTGTAGAAGTGTCTTTCAAAGAAAACATTTAATCCTTTCAGCTAATGTTTATTGTTGTTATTACTTGCTGGGCAATCAAATGCTCATTCTTGCTTTAAATTTAAATGTTTTTTTCATAAGTATGATCGACTTAGAAGGTTCGAAAAAGAACAAGGGAAAGAAAGTTGTTTGAATGAGTTTTATAATATAATGTGTAATAGTTAAAGTTTATTAAGACAATGATATTTATTATCTATGATGTAATGAATGTTTAAAGGTCGCGTACCTGGGATGTAGACTCTGATTTATGTAAAGTAAGTTTGGTATCTATATTATTATTATTATTATTAGTATTATTCCGCTCATAGAAATGGTATCATGAAGCACCGAGTTCGGGTTTCAAGTACCTAAATTTGGGGGCGTCACAGGTTGGTATCAGAGCTTTAGGGTTTAAAACCATAGGTGGAATATAGACCTTAGGCAATAACCTTAGAACAGAGGGAAACGTTGAAAATACAAATAACTCATATAGAGTTTAAAAGGAGATGAATTGAATAAATTCATCGTTAAACAAAATAAAAGATAATTATCATAAAACTATTGTTTGGTGTGTGTATATACTATATGCTAATCAGGATAATTTGTGTGTAGATGTTAGGTGGAAAAGAATTAGGATACCCTCAGATCGTAAAGAAGGAGCCAATATCAAAGACAATAGCTGAAAGAGAGGCTCACAGTGCAAGCAACCTTGATGAGGTTGTGGTATTGGAAAACATAGTACCAGATCCAAAATAATAAAACTGACAAATTGTAATTCAGACACTAAAGTTCGAGCTGATCAAGCATCAACGGAGGTGAAGAATCTGAAGAACAAGGTTTCTTCTCTAGAAAAGGTATGGGAAATAGAAAAGCTACTAAATAACCAAATGTGAAAGGTGTTAATATAAACTATAGAAGAACAAGATAAGCTTAAAATCCAAATTGATCAAATGGGAGCCAGAAGCAACAAATCGTGCGCAGCTCCGAGCAAGAAGGGGAAAAGAAAGATGAAAGACCGTGACTTAGGAAATCCTGATAACAACCAAGGGAATCTTAACCGAATAGAAAAGTGTACAAACTGTGATAAGAAACATGAAGGCTAGTGCCAGAATGGAAAGAAGGTTTGCTACAATTGCGGACATGAGGGACATATCTCTCCTCATTGTCCCAATCCGAAGCAAGGTGTCTATTTTATTTGTGGAATAGAAGGTCAACAGGCGAAAGGTTGTCCAAGATCCACAAAAATGCGTAGTGAACTAGTAGTATAAGTTTTTTTAGATTATGCGTATTCCATAATAAGTATGCTGGTGCGGTGCAATATTCTTAAACTTTTGTACAAGTTGATGTAGCGAATCCAGACTTTTGTGGTCACAAAGGGATAATAGTATGTGTTATGTTATTTAAATTGCTATTACTTAGTTGAATGAATATGAATCTACGTTTGATTAATGGAATAAGTTTTGTATTAAACTTAATGTTACATGTTAAACTTATACAATAACGTTTAGAATGTAAGTTAAATTTATGATTTTTGTAATCAGATAATGCTGCCTAGACGTCAAACACGAAATCAAAGGGCAGAAGAATCTGTCAATAACGTTGGGGGACAAAAACTAGACCCAATTCAAAACTTTGTAAACATGGTGGCTCGGTATGCAAATAGGAATACCAAATATGAGGAACCAACCGACAATTGCTTGAAAACTTCAAAGACTTCAAAGCGCATCGGACCACGAAATCGAGGGAACATCGACCTATGGAAGCCCAAACTTGGTTTAAGGAGATAGAAAGCGTTAGAATTGCTAGGGTAGAGGAGGGGCAAAAGACAGCTTTTGCCACTTATATGATGAAAGGGGAGGCTAACTTTTGGTGGGAGGCAAATCAAGCTAGGGCAGGAGAAGGTGTAGTTAGATGGGCTAGGTTTAAGACTTTGTTTTTTGAAAAATATCTCTCAGCTAGTATGCAGGCTAGGATGGAGGTGAAATTTCTGGAGTTGAAACAGGATAACATGACTGTTGCAGAATATGCCGCAAAATTCAATGAATTGGCTAGGTTCGCTCCACATCAGGTGGATATGGAGGATAGGAAGGCAAGAACGTCCAACCTGATTCTACTACAAAGTGGCAGTGTTGCAGATAAGCACTTTTGCAGCACTCATGTAAAAAGGCTATTATAGCCGAAGAAGGGAGTGAGGCCATGAGCCTCTACAACAAGGAGAAAATGAATAAGGGCAAGGTCAAAGGGGCTCTGAAGGTGGAAAGTAATAGTGGAAATAGGGGTGAGAAAAGAAAGGGGAATAATTTTAGGAATATTCAGGTGAAACAGGAAGGTGTAAAGAAGCAGGTAGTTCAGTGTGGGAACTGTGGGAAGAATCACTCTGTTGAGTGTCTGAAGGGTAAGTTTATATGTTACAAGTGCGGGCAGGAGGGCCATATTTCTCCCAACTGCCCCAACCTAAGGATGAACAGTGGGTGTTTTCTGTGTGGGTCGATGGAACATAAGGTGAAGGATTGTACAAAGAGGAGAATGGAGGCGGGGAATGTAACCACGGAAAAAGGCAGCGGGACTCTGGCGATCACAGGACCGACTTCAACCAACAAACAAACAAAAGCAACCGCGAGAGTCTTCAACATGACGGTCCAGGATACTGTGGCAGCTGGGAATGGAACTCAAGTATTATTTGAATAACTTTTATTTTCGTATATATATGATTTTCCTATATATAACAAATTATTTTATAAAGAAATTTTGAAGGAGGAATTTGAGCTCTTTTAGAAATAAAAATTTTGTATAATCAGATAGACAAGCTTTATGCTAAATAGTTAAAGTTTAGTTCGATCAAATATGATCGAGATCTACTTGCAATGATTTTGTATGCTATGTACCCTTGTATGTATAAGTTTTAAAACGGTGATTCCGGGGACGAAATCTTTATAAGGGAGGGTGAATGTAATAATCCGATATTTTCTATATAAATAAATAAATAATTATGAATAATTTTTTTTTATTTTAAAGGTTGAAATATGTGCCAATTAATGTGTGTGTATATTTGTGATAAATGAAAAAATATTTATTACGAATAATTACAAATAATTTTTTTTAGAATTGGTAAACATTATAAATTATATTCTTATAGTAATTAATTTTACAATTAGAAATGTTTTTATTATTTATTTTCCATGAAAATATGATTATATATTATTTAAATAATATATGAGATGATTATAGATTTATTATAATAATTATTTTATTATATGAATTTATTCGGACTAATTAAATGATTAATATAACTTAATTAATAATGTTATATGTGCAAAGATAATTTAGATATGGAATCCAAACCCTAATTCTAGATTTGGAATAAGGAAAGAGAATAATAATATAATATTATTATTTTTATTTTAGTGCTATAAATATGTATGTTATGTGTGTAAGGTTAATCTGGGGAGCAGTTTTATTATAACCTGATAAAACCCTAGTATTACTGATAAATCCTAGTTTTAAAGTCAAATGAGACTTTAAAATTTGTTAAGTCACTGTGTTATGTGGTATATGATATGTATTATTGGTTTTAACGCTAATGATGGAAAACCCTAATTAGTAATTTTTAGAAACTAAATTTCATTTTAAACCCTAAATTAAAATCCTACAAAAATCAAATTTTTGGGAACCTTAGGGTTAAACCCTAAGGGTCAAACCCTAAGGGTTGGGACAATTGAGAAGCTTGCCATTAAAATTTCAAGACTAATGACCACAATGCCCTTTTGTCACTTTCTTGAAATAATTGCTAGCAAATCTTGCCATATCTTGGCAAGTCATTAACCCTAGTCTAGCTAGGAGCTAAAAAAAACACCTGCTCTCAGCCTTTACCCCCATCCAAATTCATTGCATCTAAGTTATATATATAGAATAAGAGAGAGAAAAGTGCTCATATTGCCCATTTATTCACCATCCCTCATCCAAGACTCTCTTTCTCTCTAAAACCTCCGAAATTCCCTTGCTAGATCAATTACAAAACAAGCCCCACTATCACTTATATAAGATCAGAAGCTAAGAATCAAGATTTTGTAAAGAGAGGTAAAAAACCCAAAACTAGAATCTGATCTTGGTTGCCATGATAACTGTTAGATTTTTATGTTAAAACATGTTGCTAGTAGTATATATTGATGATCTGGGTTGATAGATGATAGATCCATAACATCTATAGGCTCGGATTTGATGTTTTCAAAAATCTAGAAAATATATTTTTTGTTGTCTGACAACTAATGTCAAACCTTATATCTTAGTGATCGTTAATGATTTTTGTGTTTTGAAAGTTTGTACTTGTAGTCTAATATGATATCTTTGATCTAGAATTGAAATCATGTTTATATCATGTATATATTGATAGTTATTAATGGTCAAAAGTCATTTACCGACCATGACTTGTCAAATCTTGGTAACCCAGAAAGTCTTTATCAGTGTCTGACAAGGTTTTGCAAAGAATAAATTTGTCAGATGTTAAGTCATTTGTCTATGTTGTTATATCTAAGTTGTAGTCTGTTATGTGTACTATGGATACATGCCTTTAGATCCCTTAAATCACAAATATATTGAATATAGTGGATGGTCAAAGTAGACTGTTCGAGCACAAAGTTGATTTCTGGAAAACCCAGAAAATCCCTAGAAAACCCAGAAATTTCTGACAACGTTTGGCAGACCCTAGATCTTGTTGTGTTTAATTTATTTTGTCATGTTAGTGTTTGATTTGTGTATACTTGTGACGCCCCCAAAATTAGGTATACATCACCCATCTTGGGTAGTCAGATACATGGTACAGAATTTAAATACAACTTACTAATATAATTGTCGTGTACAATACGACATAACTGTGAGTTTGAATACAAATATTGTCTACTAGATATTATACAAACTCAAAAGGAGTCCTCATTACAATTATTATCACACTATTTCACAGAATAGTGAGGACTACTAATGCTATCCTCTGGACCATTACTCCGCTTCCCCAGACTAAGTCCCGGCTATGTTTTCATTTCACAGAAGAATAAACGGTGAAAGAAAGGGTGAGCTCAACTAGCCCAATGAAAAATATTATGACTAAGATAATGCGAGAATAAATTATCAATAGCCTTGACATTGTTAAACCGATAAAATATAATAAACATCAAGTTTAACTCAGCGGTGAACAAGCAATCCATTAAAAGAGTCAAGTAGAAAATAAAATCTATTATCTTTTATTATTTAAAAGGTTTTTCATCACTGTTATAGCTGAGACTCAGCTTTAATAAATAATCCACATCATCGAATCACCCCTGCACTATGGCAAAGGATATTCTTTAGTATCACGACCACAATTATTCCTGCACTACGGGCCAAGAATAATTGTGTATTCATTAATGGTCATGATCATGCCAACAACTGTCCATCAATGCACTACGGCCATTGAGGACTTTTACCACATCATTTGTAACATTACGGTCATGATTACACCGAATAATCCCTGGTCATAATCATACCAAGTCCATCCATGCTCTACACGCCACAGATGACTTTAAAATAAAAATATAAACATGAGGATGATGACAATGATATAAGAACTCAATAAAACAAGTTCAAGAATTAAGTTATTCAGGAACTAATAACATCCAAACTGTCAACATGATACTGCTTTGTAGAGTAAAATTCAAGAATGATCGAAGAATATTTCCATGAAAAGATCTTTGGATGAAACGCAAATATCAAGGATATTCTACTAATTTCATGGAGTATAAAAATCAAAGTTTTAACCAATTTGGGTATAATAAAGAATGGAATAACAAAAGAAATCACCATGCATGCGATGAGACCGCGACAGCGAGTTATTCCAATGAATAATAAATAACGGAACCGGGTCGGAAATTCACACAAGCACGGATGTTCCAATGAGAATAATAAAGATGGAACCGGTCCGGTGTAAAACACACATGATAGGATATTCAACGAGAATGATAAAAAGCGGAACCGGTCCGGTTGTAAAACACACGCATGGGATGTTCCAATGAGAATAATAAAGATTTTAACCAAATCCGGTGTAAAACACACGAGCGGGATGTTCCAATGTAATAATAGAAGAATGGAATAAAAGAAGAAGATCACCAAGTATAGGGGATTCCGCGTATACAGGTTATTCCAACAGAATAAATTAGAATGGAATAACAAAAGAAGTTCTCTTCATAAATACAAAAGAATAAAACCCCTTACGGGTACAACAAATAATATTCCCTACCTTAGAAGAACTGAATATTGGCAAAGTGAAGTAGCAGAATACTTTTCTTCTTTCTCTCTATAGTTTCTCTCTCTAGAGTTTTAGTGAATTCGTAAGAAAATAATGAAGGAATGAGCTTCTATTTATAGGAAAATAGAACGGCATAGTAATTAATCCATGAATGGTCCAGATTGATTTACTTTAATCTGACGGTCCATATTTAAAGCAAAATCTTTTAAATAAAATATAATATATTCTATTTATATAAAAACATTTTACTATGCAAACACTATGCAACACTATGCAAAACACTATGCAAAACACTATGCATAATAAAATATAATATATTTTATTTATAGAATAACTTTAATAAAGTATTACATTTTTATATAAAAGATGTTTCGCTTTTTTATTACGTTAATAATACGAATAAAACAAAATGTCATTATCGCTATAATAATTCATATTATTAATCGACAATAATGGAATCAAACTGAGTGACTTCTCACATAAGCATCAATAATCAATACCGTGTGCTACTATGTAACCACACGTATTACTGTACTTTTACTACTGAGTAGTTCAACAGTATCAACGGTAAAACTTCCGCCGTTATTTCAATAAAATATTTTTGTTGTTTTCAATAATTCTGTTGTGGGGTCCACCAATGATTGAGCCGTTGTACGAATATTCCCTGCTAAACCGAATATTCCCTGACCAATCGAATATAATATAACCACTTGCATACTTTGCAAAATTTATAAATATTACCCACAACTATAACATTATATCAAATTATTCCATAATATTCAAAAATAATATTTATAGAAAATTCATCTTTATTTATAAAAGCTGGGGTCTTACAACCTCCCCTTCTTATGAAATTTAAGCCCTCGAAATTAGAATGCGTACACAGTATGTCGAAGAGGTAAGGATACCTTGATTTCATTTGATTCTAACTCCCAAGTCATTTCCTCAACATCGCCGTTCCTCCACAAAAACTTTGACTTGAGGTATAACCTTGGAGCGTAGAATATGTTCCTTCTTATCCAAAATTTGAACAGAACCTCTTCATATGTCAAATCTTCCGCTATTTAAATGCTGGTTCTAACTCAATAATATGGTTCGGTCTTTCACATATTTACGTAACATGGATATGTGAAAAATGTTATGAACACGAGACATATTCGCGGCGATAGCGCAGTCTATAGGCCACGGTTCCTACTCGATCGAGGATTAAAATGGACCGATGAATCGAGGATTAAGTTTTCCTCTCTTTCCAAATCTTGTAACTCCTTTCCATGGAGCAACTCTTAACAACACATGATCTCCTATATCGAATTCCACGTCCTTTCGATGAAGATCGGCATAACTCTTTTATCGATTTTGTGAGGTTTTTATACGTCGTTGTCGGATCGTTTGAATCTTTTTCGTAGTCATACGTACCAACTCCGGTCCCAACAACGTTGCTTCACCCACCTCATCCCATCTCTTACGGAGAATGACACTTTCTTCCATACAACGCTCGAATGGAGCCATGCCAATACTTGCTTGATAAGCTTTGTTGTTGTAGGAAAACTCCACCAATGGTAAGAACTTGTCCCAACTCCCTTGAAATCAAGGACACAGAGTCTTAATAGATCTTCAAGAGTTTGAATAGTCCTCTCCGATTGTCCGTCCGTCGAGGATGATATCTTAAAGCTAAATCGTAAGTTTGTGCCCATAGCTTTTTGCAAACTAACCCAAAATCGTGAAGTGAATCTTGGGTCTCGATCAGAAACTATGTATACCGGCATACCATGCAGTCTTACAATCTCGTTTATGTACATACGAGCAAGACAATTTAAGAGTTATGGACTCAAGATTGGTCGAATTCTGACTTAAAATGAAGAAACAAGCTATGAACGTTCACGAACTTTTAACTAACGCATAATAGAAAATTTAAACAGTAAATTTAGTGTTAACGAATTCAGAAACTTATTCTGTCAAAATAAAATCAAAGTATATGAGATATGTGAGATAATATCTTTTGAACGAACTAATTCTGAGTTATAACGAATAAGTTGCGAGCTCAAAAAAATGACTGGCTTGAGAAACTGAATTTTTTTCAAAGTTTTAAGGGAGGCCTTGATGGCGCTGCTTGATGAAGGAATTAGAACCGCTGCGGTCTACAGGCACTAGATCGAACCATCGAAAAGAAGCACTTTCTGGTCTGCGACAATAATATGAGAACACATGAGAAGGCAGCTGGTCCTGTAAACAAAGGCAAAAAAGAATAAATGTGAATACAAAAGAAAGATAAGTTGATTGAAGGTGAATTATGACCTTAATTAAACTTAAAGTAACATCTTAAAGGATGATTAAAACCCAAAGTTCAATAATTAATGGTTAACAAAAGGTTTTGAAAAAGTAAGCACAAAGTAAGTTTAATAATAAGGTAAATCGTACGCACTTTGAATGGATGTTTGAGATTTCTTGAAATGTAATAATTACTTAAACATTGAATAAATAAGGTCACTTATAACAACAAAATGTTATAAAGCCATAATGAACGTTAACTAAACTAACAAATGTTAATAACTTAAACAAGCGGACAGTTAAAATGAAAAGAAGGAGAAGATAGGTTAATGACAATACTTATTGATTGTTTATGACCTAACATGCTATGCTATGTGATTATGTATGTAGAAACTTTAATGACTCATGAGTAAACTGAATTAACACTAGATGACGCTAAAGGAAAGTGTTTTAAACTCTTGTCTATAATTGTTTAGATAACCTTTATGATTCATGTACCATATGCATGAATTGAGGTAAAAAAGAAGTCAGAGCCATTTCCTTCGGCTATACCAGACTTATAGTATTTTGTGGATTTCGTTATAATCTATCGAAATATTATAAATATTGCTATCTTGTACCAACTATTTTGGTATGGATTCAAAGAAAGACTGAGTATGAATAAACAAATGTTTTGTCGTAAAGCGTTGACACGTGAGTTTGCCAAAACCTTAAACGTATATACGTTTAATGTAGTAGTGTTGTACAATATAGAGTACTATAGGCTGATCACCTAGACGTGCTCGTAAGAAATGTAGAACTTACGGACTTTGTGCCGGGTAGTCCTTTTTTAAGAAAGAAAGAATGAAATGCTCAAGGTCTTTGACCAAACTCGCGGTTTTACTGATGATTTTCATCGTTAAACATTTTAATGAATAAGCAAAGTGCTATTTTGATTTATTTATAGTACTTCATAACTATTGATTCAATTATAGAAGATATATTCATATGATTCATGCATGTTGCTCGACGATAACTATTTTACTTGTTTAGCTAGTTATGCTCAGCCTTACTTGAACCATATGATTGCAGCTAAAAATGAATGGATCCAAGGATCCGTTAAGGACAAAGGGAAGGCCAAGGCGGACAAGTAGTTATCCTTGTAATAGAATAGTATTTCTTTTGTATTAATTTGATACTATGACGAAGAACATATGTAATGGTTACAAAGAAACTGGGAAGGGAATTATTATTATGTAATATATAGAAGACATATTCACTTTATTGATGTATTTCAATTGAATGTATGTGTGAACAGTAGCACCGTGTAGCACCATCTATCGGGTTAGAAGATGCCCAGATTTGGGGGCGTCACAGCTTGGTATCAAAGCAATAGGTTATAAAACTTAAGGTGTGGGGGGGGAGGGGAAGGACCTTAGGCCATAACCTTAAGAAGAGTTGAAGAAGCTAGTAGTAAATAAACTCACATTGAGTTTTAAGAGGTGAATTGAGGAAATTCATTACAAGAAGAATTAAAAGATGAAGTTAACCTTAAAATGCATTAAATGTGATATGTTTTTATAATATTCTAATGTTGTTTACTAATCAAGATAATTTGTTTTATTGTAGATGTCAGGAGATAACATGATGTATAGAGATATACATGTGGTTAATGAACAGTTCGTGAACTAGATAGAGATTTTACCGACACCCATAGCTGAGGTGCCGATAGTGGTGGTGTTTGAGTCAAAAGATTCTTAGAACGTAGGGTTTACATCCTTGTTTGATGGAATATACGAGGAGGAGGTGGAGGTAGTATCATTTAACACGGTAATACCTACAGAGGAGATGACACCGGGGGAGTCAATGAAGTCATTGTTCATGACTGTGTTGGATAGTTATATCCAGTTAGGTAAAGAGGTAAAGGAATTGAAGGAGGAGATCCATGACATCTTGGAGGACAACAGGGACATGGAGACATTTTGGGAGGTGGAACATGATGAGAAATCTTTGGTGAAGGAAAAAGTCCACAAGCTAAAACATGAGGCTTTTGAGCTTAGAGAGGAGTTAAAGGCCAAGAAGTAGAAGATTTGTAAGATGTCCTATATTCATAGGAGTTCTCATGAGGATTATCAACAACAAGTTGTTGAGTATCCCGTGGAGACAAGTCAGACTCGGCATACGATTAGTCAAGATGTGGTTGCCAATTTTTCAGATGCAGATTATGAAAATGCCATTAGGAAGATGTAATCTAGTTAATTAACTAAAATAGGTTTAGATATGTAAATATTGTGTATCTATGTAGTGACGTAAAACCCTCTTTTGTATAATCAAAGGGTAGTCTTTTGTAAATCCTAATTTTTGAAAGTAATTGCGGGAAAGTAATGTAATTAGTTAAGGCTATGTATTGGTGAACAATGTAGTATTATACTACAAAGAAGAAGCACATCAATATAAGCCCTTTATTGAACATGTTTTGCAATAAGTTTGAGTTATTGTTAAAAATGAATAATGACTAATTTATAAGAAGAAAGTAATAATGAAATGTTATTCATTTTAATAGAAAGATGCCACCCAAAAGAAGACAACGAAATCCGGAAGCTAATCAACCAGAAAGGGGACCGATTAACCCAATGCAAGAGTTTGTTAATTTATTAACAGTTGCCTTAAATAGAAATGGTGCAAATATACAAGTTAATCATGTGGTAGTACGTGCTACTACGTTTAAGAATTTTAAGAGTGTAGGTCCGCCGGAGTTCAAGGGAACTACAGACCCTATAGAAGCCCTAGGTAAAAGAGATTGAAAAGGCATTTGTAATTGCAAATGTTGAAGAGGGGCAGAAGACTTCTTTTGCCACCTATATGATAAAGGGAGAGGCCAACTTCTGGTGGGAGACGAACTAGGCTAGGGCTGGAGTGGAGGTGATTACGTGGACACGGTTCAAGGAGATATTCTTCGAGAACTATTTCCCCATGAGTATGCAGGGTAGGATGGAGATGAAATTCTTAGAACTGAAACAAGGGGATATGACTGTTCCCCAATATGTTGCCAATTTCAATGAACTCGCAAGATTTGTTCCACATCAAGTGGATACAGAGGTAAGAAAGGCGCGGAGATTCAAGTAAGGCTTGAAACCATGGATCTATAACCGGATATTAGTGTTTCAAAGCAATTCCTTTGGAACCATTCTCGAAAAGGGAATAATTGCAGAGGGTGGTAGCGAGGCTTTAAGCTAATACAATAGAGAGAAGAAGAATAAGAGTAAAGTAGACGGGGGAGTGAAAACTGAGGTTGCCAGCGGGAGTGGTGTCGACGTCAGGATTTGTATTGTCCCTCTTCTGTTCTTGTTTTTTGGTGTTCTCATGTTAGGTGAGATTTGATTGAAAAAACAAGTTGTGAAAAGGTCCGATATTTATATGTCAACGATTTGACAGTAAGAGTCACCAGTTGGTTTTTTAAATGGTTGTACCAACACAACCGAGAAAAGGTTTGCACATTGACCCAGTGATGTAACACTGCTAAACGAGTCTATGAAACTGAGATTCATTAGGGTCTGGGGACTTGCTTATGTGGAGGGAAGGTGTTAGGCACCCCCCGACATCCGTGTTACCACGGTTACCACCACTTTTCAATTAAACTATTATATGAATGTGTGTGTGCGTGTGGGTCAATGTGCAGTTATTTAGAAGTAGTGTTATGCCTCGTTCGCACCTATATACACAGGATTTAAATTTATATAAAAATTCAGTTTTAAACAAGATATAGAAATGAGGTTTTATAAAATTTGTTTTTCAAACCCTGTGCTTAATAGTAATTGAGGCATTTAATACTACCATTTTATTAAATGTTCGGCTTTATTGCTTTTATTTTCGAGATGCGAAGCATCTTTGAGAAAATAATATATAGCAGTGCCGAACTCCTCATGGGCATGAAAGCCATCTAAGAAAATTTAAACACCGTGAATAATTTACAAAGTCGCTTCTGACTAAAAATGTCCATCACGAAATCAGAATCAAGATTCATGAGATCAATCAGTGATCACGTGATTCCTGAAACTTATATGATGCCGCATGATTTATATGAAAACACTAAGCAGTTATATATATATATATATATAGTATATATATATATATATATATATATATATATAGACATGATCAACCACCACGAAGCACCTCCATGGGGGACCGGAAATGTAAATATATAAAAGTGGTAAATATATATAGAGAGACATGATCAACCATCATGAAGCACCTCCATGGGGGATCAGAAATGTAAATAAAGCAATAAAGACGATCAACCGCCACGAAGTAAACTTCAGGCGGGACGGAATGTAAATAAACTAGTAAAAGGCCACGAAGTAAACTCCAGGCCTGATAGAAATATAAGTGTATATATATATATATATATATATATATATAGTAAAACGCACATGATATATATCGATCTTGGCTCGGTTTATCATTTTAGCGATTTGTCGCTATATATATATATATATATATAAGCAGTAAACGCACCGGATGTAAAATCCAAGCTCGTCGAACAAAGTCCGACAACAGGATGTAAAATCCAGGCTCATCGAACAAAGTCTGACAACAATTTATATATATATATATATATATATATATATATAATTAAGCAAATAAACGCTCCTAATGTAAAAACCAGGCTCATCGAATAGAGTTCGACAACAATTTATATATATATATAAGCAAATAAAGGCTCCGGACGTGAGTCCAGGCTCAATCGAGGCATAACTCGATAATGTTAGTCCATATATATAAATATATTTATATATATCAGTATATATATACAGACAAAAATGAAAGCCATGGACCAAAGTTCGGGCATAAACGCACGCAACACGACTCTCAATGTGTAGAAAAGTGTGTGCAAAGATGAAGAGAAAGGCTTTAAAGTGTGTAAGAAGGCTTACAGTGGACTGCCAAAGAAGACTTCTTTAGCTTTAAATAGATGAACACTTAGCTCCCACTAGTAAAAATATGACTGAATATAAGCTCACAAGTGTTTAAAATGAGAAAGCACTCAATTTAGGGTGTGTACAGAGCAAATTGGACAGGGCTTCCTCGCCGTTTTCTCTTAAAATATGGCCACCCCAAGCCCTCTATTTATAAAGGGGTGAGCCACAGGTACACTTGCGGCAGCCGTATATGTATCTATGGTTGCCTAGGCTACCCCGGGCCCTGCGGGTCCTGCCATCTCAAAATATATACATGCGTGCAACGTGATGTCCGCTTGAACTTGCAGAACTTCAATTCGAGCCTCCGATTGAGGTGTATAAGACCTTTTACAGAGTGTTGTTGTCGAGAGCTACACAAATGACATGGGTTTGGAGGTTGTCAGAAGTCAGGAAGATGGGACCATGCCATTTGTCTTCAAGCTTTAAATTTCATCCGGTGTGCTGTCCTGTGTAGTAGTCACTCGGGATTGCAGCTATTTAGCTCTTGTGGGACATTACTGTGTAGAATATAGATTGAGTTGTTGTTGAGATGGTGTAATGTGGGATCGAGGTGGCAAAACGATGATTTTGCCCCTCACCGGGTGTAGACACTTGAAATTTTCTGCACACATGTTACTAACATTGCGGGAGGGCAGATTCATCCTTCAGAGATAACCCTGGAAGACAGCTCATATCCATTCTGGATACCACCGGCAGTTCAGTTTCAACCCCAAAACATACACCAGGGGTATCAGTTCCAATCTCGTAGATAACCCTAAGTTTCATCCTTGGAGATAACCCCAAGGAATATCGTTGCAGTTCCGACGATAACCCTAGAAATGCTTGTTTCAAATGCATGCAATCAGCTTCAACCTTGAAACTCCCCGAAGAACTCATTCCAAAGACCCGAAGATAACACCGGGAAGACAGGCACACTTAAAGATTACTCTGAGGAATTCAAACACTTGCAGCATTCCAATCTCAGAGATAACCTTGAGCAACATTTGCTTTATCAGCCAAAACCGTAGATAACCTCGGTGAGGGGAAAAATCATCATCTTGCCACCCCAACCTCACATTGCGCCATCTCAACATCTCATACATACATTTCTACACAACAATGTTCCACAAGAGCCAAGGAGTTCCAATCCCGAGGGACTATTACGCAGGGTAGCACACCGAATAGAATTTGAAGCTTGAAGACCATGGGCATGGTCCCCTCTTCCTGACTTCGTACAACCTCTAATCCCATGTCATTACGTAACTATCAACAACGGTGGTCCGAAAAAGGTCTTGTACACCTGTATCGGATGCTCGGATTGAAGTTCTGTAAATTTGAGCGGACATCACAGTGCACGTACTTTGAGATGACGGGACCCGCAGAACCTGGGGCAACCCGGGCACCCGCAGGTGCATCTATATATATATTTCAGTGATTTGTCGCTATATATATATATATATATATATATTCTGTTAGGCCTGGAGTTTACTTTGTGGCCTTTTACTGCTTTATTTACATTCCGTCCCGCCTGGAGTTTACTTCGTGGCGGTTGATCATTTTTATTGCTTTATTTACATTTTGTCCCGCCTGGAGTTTACTTCATGGCGGTTGATCGCATTTACTGCTTTATTTACATTTCTGATCCCCCATGGAGGTGCTTCATGGTGGTTGATCATATCTCTCTATGACGCCCCCAAATCTGGGTATCTTCCAACCCGACAGATGGTGCTACACGGTACTACCATTCATTCATTCATTCCATGAAATAGTCTCAAAAGGACCAATATAACTTCTATATATTCAAAATAATATTACATTTCCCAGGTTCTTTCTAACCCATTCGTTTGTTCTTGTCATACTATTTAATATAATACAACAATTGAACTATTCTATTACATAATGAACTAAGGGTTCGTCTTCGCCTTGCCCTTATCTTTGCCCGAGCCTTCAGTCCGCTCGATCTTAGCTGTGTTTATATGGTTCAAGCAAGAGTGAGCATAACTAGCTCAGCAAGTACTACAATTTTAATAAATAAATGCTTGAAACATCGTACTCATATAACTTCTATAACTGAACAATAGTTACGAAGTATTATCGATAATTCAAAATAGCACTTCTTTTCCTTCAAAACATTTTAAAACAACCATACTCAGTGGAATAACAATTATGGCTCAAGACTATGAGCATTCATAAGTTCTTTTGAAAAGGACAACCCGACACTAAGTCCGTAAGTCCGGCATATCTTTCGAGCACGTCTGGGTGATCAGCCCATAGTACTCTATGTTGATCAACACTACATTCATTAAACATGTATACGTTTAAGTTTTGGCAACCTCACGTGCTTGTCGTTAAATGACAAAAACATTTTAGCATACTTGGTCTTCGATTAAAAACCATACCAATATAACTCGATAAATATAAATCATGCTTGACAGAATCATAATATAAGTCTAGCTGAAAGAATTGGCTTAAGACTTCATCATTCAAAACTTCATGCGAAAGAATTCATGAATTGCAAAACTTGTTCAGACTGAACTGAAACAAGGGTTAGAATACTTGCCTTTAGCGTATGCTTACTGATTAACACTCGTACACTTTAGGTCTCTACGTTTCTACAACACATGATCATATAACGTACCACATTAGGTCATATATAATCAAGTATGTATACTATTATATCTTACCCTTCATCTCAATGTAAATCCTGACTTAGATCTATTATTTATGGGTTTCGGCTTTTCATCACGTCATTCATATTTCATTCATCTTTGATTGATTATTAACTCTTAATCAACATTCATTAGTGTCTTACAAGTACCTTACAATGTTATAATTATAACTTAGTTCATTATTATTAAGTTCCCTTTCATTATGTACTTTAAAGCATTCTTTATTGTCCATGGTCTAGGGCTGGCGCTGCGGCGTGAGTTAGTAGTGGCTAACTTTCGGACCTGGCGCTGCGGTGGCACACTTTCGAGACATTATCTCGCTTCTATAACGCGAGTTAGCGATGTCTTTCGAGACATCATTATTTGGCAATGACAATGCCCACTATTTGGCCTTAGGTTGGCCACATGGCTGACTCTGAGGCCTCAACTAGTTTGCAATTTTTAAAACTTTTGCGAAATTCCCGGACTCATAACTTCTTCGTTATAAGTCATAATTGGCTCGTTCAAAAGCCTACGGTTCACAAATTACGTACTCTATGCGTTCATTCAAGAATTTTATCTATTCGACTTTGTTTGCTAAAATTTGACCTATTAGTTCATTTTTAACGAAAACGATAAACGTTCGTGAACGTTCAACGCTCGTTTCTTCGTTCTAAGTCAGAATCCAGTCATTTTTGAGTCCTTAACTCTATAATGCCAAATATGACTTGTCTCCATCGAAAACCAACGTTTTTGACTTCAAATTCAAAATACAACTTCCATTCCGAGAATTTCACGAATTCGACGATTATCGTCCAATCGTGTGAATTCTGGCAAAACTATATTCTTAATGATTCTAAATATATTTTAATCAACATATGATCATTACAAGTTACTTATTAAACCAACTTATAGTCAAAGTAGATTTTGACTTATTCTCATAAGTCAATGACTTAATCAACTTATGAACTTTAAATTCTCATGCTCATGACTTATTAATAACTTAAGTCCACTAATCAATGTTCTTATGCTATATTCAACATACTAATTATCATATGACAAACATATGATAAGTTCTTCATGGTTCTAGCAACTTATTAATGTTCAAGTTGCTTATCCAATTTATTCGGCTTAAGTTCATTCCTTATTAACTTATTATATGATCTTAGCATACATGTTAATTAACTATACTTCTCTTATCATCATATTATAATAGAGATGAAAGAATATTGGACACAAGATCATTACCTTTGTAATCTAACTTCTTCTTCTTGGAAATCTAACAAAGGAAGCTTTGACTTAAAAGTGCTTATTTGCTCTACCAAATAAGTAGCTTATATTTGAGAGGAAAGTTGGATGAAAATAACAACCAACAAAATTTGAAATGAGGCTTGTATTTATAGGCCACCAAAGGTTAGGGTAAAATGGACTTTAAACCATCCCACCTCCTCATTTCCACCTCCTCATTCCACCTCCTCATCCTCCACCTCCTTACTATTCATTGTTTGACCTCTAAGTCTATTTGCTAACCACATAAAGTACTTGGTCCATCACCCATAATCCTTTCCCATTAAGCTCACCCACTTCCTACTTGGTTTGACCCATGGATCAAGGCTTCTCATTGGGCTTTGATAATTAATCTAGCTACTTTCTTAATGGGCTTGTACTACAATGGTTTGGGCTTATGACTATCAAACACTTGGGCTTGCTTGTCACATTATATTGGACTTATACTTATTAGGCTAATAATCCTATAAGTCCATTATCTTTAGTTAACCAGCCTAACAATTATACCCCACGTATAATATTCGTATGCTAACTCGTATACTAGTTCGTAATATACGTTATCTCATTCTTCATACATAATAGTACAATACGTCGTATTATACTTACATCCATCTTCTAGGTTATAGAATGGCATTCATCTTCTCAACACGTAATAATAATAAATAATATTATTTTATTCATTATTAAAAGTAATTACAAAATGTTCGATTTTTCTGTATGCGTACACACACACACACTCTCTCTCTCTCTCTCTCTCTATATATATATATATATATATATATATATATATATATATATATATATACGCTTTTATATATTTACATTTCGATCCCCCATGGAAGTGCTTTGTGGTGGTTGATCATATACATTTATATATATTTACTGACTTTTATATATATAACTCGCTATCGCTTTCATATAAATCTATGACATCATGTGAGCCTAAGAATCATGTGATCACAGTTTCATCTCATCAATCTAGATTCGGTTCCGTGATGGACATTTTTTCAAATTGTAAGCGACTTTGTAAATTATTAACGCTGTTTGAATTTCCTTAGATGGCTTTCATGCCCATGAGGAGTTCAGCACTGCTATATATTATTTTCTCGAAGATGCTTCGCATCTCGAAAATAAAAGCAACCAAGCAGAACATTTAATAATAAAATAGAAGTATGAAAAGGTCTCAATTACTATTGAGCACAGGGTTTGAAAAAACTCTTTTACAAAACCTCATTGCTATATCATGTTTAAAACTAATTTTTTCATACAAATTCAAACCCTTTGTATATAGGTGCGAACGAGGCCTCACACTACTTCCAAATAAAAGCACATTAACCCACACACACACACACACACATTTATATAACAGTTTCTTGAAAAGTGGCGGTCACCGTGGTAACACGGATGTCGGGGGGTGCCTAACACCTTCCCTCTGCATAATCAAGCCCCCGAACCCAAATGAATCTCGATTTTACAGACCCGTTTAGCAGTGTCACATCACTGGGTCAATGTCCAAACCTTTTCTCGGTTGCATTGGTGCAACCAGTTAAAAACACTAACTGGCGACTCTTATAGTCAAATCATCGACATATACATGTCGGACCTTTTTCACTTATTTTTTCAAAAAAATCTCACATAACATGAGAACACCAAAGAACAAGAACAAAAAAAGGACAAATAAAAATCCCAACGTCGACAGGTGGCGACTTTGTTGGGGACACCAGTAAGAGGGCTTAATCCGCTATTACAAGCTTTTCAAAACTGTTATATGCTTGTGTGTGAATGTTGCATTTACATTTTTGATAAATGTGTACGAATGCATTTTACTTACTGCACTGCAATATATCTATCTATGATATTAGTGCTTCACATATGTCATCATTTTCATAAACGCTGAGACACGTTGTATGTGAATGTATTTGTGTGGTTCCTCCACCAGGAGGCTTGTAGGGATTTCAACACAAAAATGTGGCAGAAAAATAAAATAATCAAAGCAATTTCTGAAACCCTAAATAGGATCCATGCGAAATTCAATTAATTCAGTGTAAAGAAATTATATCGAATATGAAAGTGCTTCTAAAACGCTTCGAATCTCTAACGCAATTCCTCACGAAACTACGTCTCTATGGTATTCACACGAACGTAGCACGAACCGTCACACGATTCTACAAAAAAGACTTGCGGTACTAGCCACCAAAGGAATAGGATTTTCGAAAGGTTCTCTCTCTAGTCTCTCTCTAAGAGCGACTAGGGTTTTTGGTTTATGAATAACACCTAAAATGGCTGCTACATATCATATATATAGCGATTAAAAGGAATTATTCAAAACCTAATAAAATTCGAATTTATATATATATCTTAATTAAGTCTTTCTTAATTAATATACCGATATATAAATTATCCTATTAATTTAAATTCGTAATTTAAATACCATCAATCATATTGATATATTTAAATCTTTACAATTTAAATTAATTTCCTTTTAATTATGTTCTATGTGTGTGACCCTATAGGTTATTATTACGTTGGCAATAATTTTAAAATCATATTATAAAATTATAAACAGTGAGCGGCATCTAGTAATGCATCACTGCTACCCAAGTAATAATAAGATCGATGATTCGATGCAACCTTTTAGTGACAAATGTTTCAATGTAATTTAATCCTTTTAACCTTAATATCCTAGATTAAACTCGAGTCATGGAATATGTCATACTCTTCATAATTTAATCTGAGTTTTCTTGATCATTGAGTAGACTATATGAAACAAATCACTATTTGAGCATGGCCATGCATTTCATAGTCCTACTCAATCACCCCTAATATATAGGAGGGTTAAATTCCATCTAGATCACTCATATTCCTCACACGATTCATGATGTACCCAATAATCATCTTTATAGTCCACCCTATTAAAGGTGACATTTGATGATATCAAAGTACATAAATTCCTGTGTAGAAATATAGTGATTTCAGGTCGGAGGACCATTACATCATTGTCACTATGAGAATCGCTAATGACACTTTGCATAATGTTCCACGTAGAATTCTCATGGTGGGTCTATCCAGTACATCATTCTCTAACATGTACCTATACATTGACTTAATATCTCTTATATTTATGACCAATGAGATTTGGTCATCAGTCAATCCACATACTAGTCTCAATGCATCATTGTTGTCCCATCAACAATGATACTCGACCAGTGACTTTTAAGAATAATGATACTAATTATAATTATATAATCTCATGTTCTAGTCACATACTTGAAACTATATAATTTATTTTACTATTCTAAGGAATTTTATTATGTTAACATTTATATAACGCAGTAAATAAAACCATAATAAAATCATTCATTTACTCAATCAAATATAATATCAAAATGTTAAGCAATTATATCAAATAATTGGCCTCTAGGGCATAAACTCTAACAAGGCTATCCTGTCGGTGTTTGATTACTAGACTCGTAGGGAGACTAATTCCAACAAGGCTCGGGAAAGGCACCACCCAGATTCGCTCCAGTTGAAAGACCGGAATAACTTTCCGTCAAGTAGATTGCGATGATCTGGGAACCTTCATGTCAAAAAGTCGCGAGAGTAAACCTATGATAGGTCAGCCTCTGATAAACCAAACGCGGAGGAAAGTCTCTTCATGCCTTCCATTTTTTATTGTAAAAGCATTTACTTGTAAATATCATTTCATGTCAATCCATCGTAATGGAAAATATGAAGAAATATGTGCACATGCATATTTAAAATTAGAATGATATCCTGTATTACAAAACAGCTAACATCCAGTTTGCAGGATAATATTCCTAACACAGATACCTCACATAGCATGTAAACATTTACATTGTCCCTAAGACTAAACTACATAAGTTTTTTGTATGGAAACAATTGGGCCTTTTACCCGCTCAAAATCTAAAAAGGCCACGAGCCTACAGCCAATCATGTCTTCTTCTGGCCAGTCTAATCCCGTTTCTTAAGAAGAATTTGACGGATTAAGTAAACAAATTATAGATTTGCCTGTTCTACTTAAAGAATTGCATCAGTCTACTCAGGGCCCAAAGATGCCTACACATACAGAATCCTCTGCACAAGGAGGAGCCCAAGGTTCAGATAAAACAAATCCGGAACCTCAGTTGGATACTACCAACAAAGATCCTGAAAACACCCATCTCAAAAGAGATCCAGAAACCGGTGATATCAGGAAGAAGGTCCTTCAAATGGAAGAAACCATCCGTTCTCTCAAGGGAATTGGAGCACATGGGAGTGTTTCATATGCTGACCTTTGAATATTCCCTGGTGTTCATTATCCAGAGAAATTTAAAACCCCTGACTTTGAAAAGTATGACGGATTAGGGGATCCTTACACACATTTGAAGGTGTTCATTGGAGAACTTGGATCTTATGCAGAAAATGAGAAGCTCAGAATGCAGCTATTTCAGAAAAGTCTGATTGGAGAAGCCCATTCATGGTATACCAGATTAGACAATTCAAAGATCCATAGCTAGGAAGAGCTAGCTCACGCCTTCCATACTCAGTACAGTTTCCAATTTCAGATGGCTCCTGACCGGTATCAGATTACCAAGGTCAAGAAACAGTCCAATGAGTCTTTCAGAGAGTATGCTCAAAGGTGGAGGCGCCTTGCTGCTCAAGTTATTCCCTCTGTGATAAAATCAGAAATGCTCATGACCTTCATAAACATAAAAGAAGCTCCTTTCTATGAGATAGTCTTAGCTGGTATTGGCAAACCATTTTTTGAAATGATCAATCATGGAGAGATGGCTGAGATGGGGTTAAAGTCAGGAAAGTTTCAAGACCTAGCCGCTCTTAAGGCAGTTATTGAGCACATCTAGTCTAGATTTTATGGAAACAACCCTTGGAGGGTCCATAAAAAGAAAGAGGAGGATGTTTCCTTGATACTACAAGGTCAAAAAGGCAATCAGAATATGCCTATAGAGAGGAAAAACTACTCCCCTTTTTAAGCACAATCTTCAAACCCTCTGTAACGACCCCAAAATAGGTCCATTCCATCCAACCCATTCTGAGTCGCCAAATATATGGTACGGAAAACAACTACAACTTTATTACAACAATTGTCGTGCAAAATACAACAACACATATGCTGTGAGTTTGGATACAAATATATACCAATTGTAGCACGTACATAAAGGTATAGTCAAAAACTGTTTTAGAAATTAGAATCTTTGGGAAGTGCTCAAGGAAACCTTCGTACATGGGAGACCATGCTTCTAGGTTATAATAGATATCATATGCCCACAGAATTATCCTTGGTTGACCTAATAGACCCCAAAGAAAAACGAGAAGATTACTATCATCTTCTTTCCAATGGTGAGTCTTCTCTTGACATATAACTATCTCCACCATCTGCAATTGAACATTATATTTAAAATAAACTCCAAGATCATATAGGTAGTGCTCGTAGATATACTCAGCGAGTGGATTTGCACAACCCTGTCTTATGATAACGCGAGGTTGTATGTCATTAGACATCTTGTATGATAGTGATAAAACACCCTTCCAAAGTTGGGTTCGCCTCACCCTATTGTTGTTCACCAAAATCAATTATTAAGTGACGTATAATATACGACACACACATCTTAGGTCCTCAATACAATTATGTATTGTATGTCATGCCGTTTTATAATGTGTTGAGAAACTTTGATGACCAAACCATCACACTATTCCCTGTTATTCTCGCTCGACCCAAACTACACTCTTATTACACGAAAGGAATTATGAAGCAAAAGGGTGAGCACAACTAGCTCGGTAAAGAATATTATGACTAAAGATAATTAAATTATCAATAGACTTCATCAGTAATAAATCAGAGATTTAGAACATATGGTAGATAATAAAACTTTTCAACCATAGTTGCATCGGAATGAGCAATCCATTAGAAGAGTCAAATAGACCATAAGATCTATTATCTTCTCCATGATAAAAGTCCACCAACAATGTTTTAACCCTGTAACATCAATCAACAGTTCTTGTCCACAATCATATGAATAACTCATAATCATAATTGTAGTTCTAAATTCCTCTTCTTATCCAGGACGAAGATAATTTCATCACATGTCTTTACCTGAAACATCAAAGATCATGGTTATACCAAATCATAGTTCCTGTTCATAATCATACTAATAAATTCATCTTAGCACCACGAGCCAAAGATATTCATCAACAATTCATCTTTACACTACAGGCTAAAGATATTCAACAACAGGTCATCTTTGCATTACGAGCCAAAGATATTCATCAATAATTCATCTTTGCACTTTGCATTACGAGCAAAAGATATTCATCAATAATTCATCTTTGCACTACAGGCTAAGATATTCATCAACAAGTCATCTTTGCACTACGAGCCAAAGATATTCATATATCAAAGAAATACATAATCATTTCAGAAGTTATATAACAATAATTATAACCATGTTGATCAATTCACCTTTGCACTTAAGCTAAAAATATTCAATTGTAAATTCAATGGTCATGATCATACCAGTCAACAATTCAACTTTTGCACTCTTGGCCAAAGAGAACCTATAGTCACGATCATACAAATAATCTACCCATCTTTACACTCAAGTCAAAGAGAAATATCATCATTAGAGTTATAAGAATGTTATATAAAACAATATAATCAAAACATGGTTTTAATTTCAAGAGTAAGATTCATAAATCAACGATAATTTGGTCGAGAAGAAACCAATTTGTCGTGAATAGTACCCGTATTAATTCGTGATATAGTACCGTATACGTGCATAATAACCTCGACACGAAAAGATAAAGTTTCATAATAAAATCCATATCAATATTTATAACACCTTAATCCAAATGTTATAAAATCACTTAATAATATCAAAATCTTAATATTCTTAATATTACAACAATATTTAATAATTTCTAAAACTTATAAACAATTTAATTAAATTGTTTACACTTTACTAATTAATGCATTTAATCATCATAAAATGCCAAACTCATAAGATTTCATCACCAATAACCAAAACCCTCATCAAAAATCTACATATACCTCATATATGATTCTCAAGCCATAAAATCATATTTTCCAATTTTCTTACTTCACATAACATATTTAATTCATTTACTCATAACTAAAACATTTTCATGAAAAATACCAAATCGGTTCCAAAAATATTTCTTTTAAAGATTTAGCATAACATAGTCCTATATTAAACATATATTTTTCTCAAAATTTTAAAAATTCATTTACTATTTTTCATATGGCCAAAACCAATTTAATATTTAAACATTTATCATAAATTATACTTTTATCCAAAAATTCTGAAATTTACACTAAGATAATTGATATTATATAGATGTACTCCCAATAAAAAATTTCATCAATTTTGGAGTTAATCACAAGGAGTTATAAGCGGTTACTTTTAAAATAATCTTTTCTCATAAAATCCATAACTCCTAATCTATACATCCAAAATTTCTATTTTGGACACAATCTAAAAACTCATCAAAATATTATTTCAAATTTTTCTATAATTTTGAAGGTCCAAAAAATTTCAAACTAAAAACATAATAACCCTTAAAATCCTTTACTATCCCTTACCTCGAATAGACAAGACTTTCTAGTTGAAACATCGGATATAGGCTATGACTTGAACTTGCATCAGTATAGCAATACTCAAAGTATACTCAAAATACTCACAAGAATACGCTCGAATAATATAGAGAAAAACTTCAATTTACGGTGTAATTTTCAATTCTAACCTAAGCACCTATTTATAGAAAATTGCTTAGAACACCAAAGCGAAAATTTAATAAATTAATAATATATATATATATATATTTCCAACGCACAATTAATTTGCCCAACATCACCACCAACCAAATTGACACACAAGACTAACAACAAAAAAAACGTTTTTCTAATTTTAAATATTTTAAACTTCCAGAAATCAATTATTTCGGAGCTTCGGAACTTCAATAATTCATAATAAATAGCCCTTTTATCAAAAAATTTGAATCTTGCTGCTTTTTATAGGAAATTCAATTCTCTACAACTTTACGTAAGAAAGTTTTTCCCAAGTTCCAAATGAGAAATTGACCAAAATTCACAAGCAGACGATTTTACATTTATAACCAAATTTCTATTAATAATTGTGTCCACCAACACACAAAATATGTGTTAAACATTTAATGCCACAAAAATACTTTTCCTCCTCATATACTCATATATCCCACATTCATTATAAAAATATCACCGCTAATATATTATTAAAATAATATATTTAAATGAATTATTTTATCGAGAAAAGATAAAATATTAATTTTCAACAATTGTCATTTTAAAAATTTTCTCTATCTATATCCACATAAAATCAATATTTTCCTCATCATATAAATCAATAATTAATTATTCACAAATAATATTACAGAATCACAATCTTCGGTGACCGGTAGTTCCCGGAAAAAGAGGGGCTTTCGAATAAAGATTTCTCCTTCTTGGCGCATTATTAGGTGACCAAACCTCTCCTTAGACAGAACTTTCTAGACATTGCCAATAATGTTTTCTAATAATATTATTCAGATAATATGAATTATTGCTTCGATAATGGAAAATATTGTGTAGTGACAATTATTAAAACAATAGTAATATAAAATATCAATGCAAAGAATTATTGAATCTATAAAATAAAATCTTTGAGCAAGAATTAAGCGTAACAATTATTGAGTAGCGCCTACTTTTCACGTAAGAATCAATAATTGGTGCAATACCGGTATGCTATCTTTGTTCAACAACGCGTATTAGTGTGTTTAAACCATCGGGTATTCTAACAAAGATATAATTGGTAATAACTACTGTAGATTATTTATAAACAACTTATATTTGTCGTTTTCTTCATCCAATCGCTTTCCGTTATGGGGCCCACAAAAGAATGCGCCGTCGTACGAATATTCCCCGACAGAAAGAATATTCCACGACCAAACGAATATTCTCAGACAATAATGAATATTTTATAACCACTTGCTTATTTTGAAAAAAATTATATATATCACCCTTAACTTTAACTTTTATCAATTTAACCATTTACTGAATAGTAATTATAAGAAAAATTGAATACTTTTATTTCATAAAATTCGGGGCCTTACACCCTCCATTACCTAAAGGTGGAGAAGTAAAGAGCCCTCGAATGTTCACACCCTTAGGGGACTCACTCAAGAATATTCTTACTCTTCTGACTACTCAGAAGAAAATCACACATCTTCTTCCACCAGCTAACCTTAATGGGAGGGGTTTCAATGCTACTCGGAAGTGTGTTTATCATTCCGGGGCACCTGGACATGATACTCAAGATTGTTGGTCCTTGAAACACAAGATGCAAGATTTAATAGACAACGGTGAGATCGTGGTTACTAAACCAGATCAACCTCATGTGCAAGACAACCCTCTTCCTCAACATTAAGAAGAAGAGGTCAACATGATTCGTTGGAGCAGTGGACAGAGTTCCAATTTTAATGTTGAATCATCCAAGACCATCAAAGACGGTGTTGATAGATGAGATTATGAAAAGTTCCAATTGGCTATGGAACGAAAGATGAAAGCTCTTTCTAAGCAAGTTGAACATTTGGCAGAACTGGTAATCCATCAACATCAAGTCACACGCCAGTTAGTCAGCCAGGAGCATGCATGTGTCCTTCCTTTTGTTATGAATGATCCATCATCACCTTCAGAAAATGAAGCACTAGAGGACAAGGTTGCGAAGAGAGCAAGTGCTAAAGCCCGTCAGGATTTTGCCAATAAAAGGGAATTTACATACCTGGGCAAACCTATGGAGGAGATATTTTAGATGCTAATCAACGAAGGAAGAATCACCTCCCTTCTACCTACAATTAATCCTCGTTCAAGATGGTTCAACTATGATGGAGTATGTCAATATCATTCACATTCTCGCGGTCACAGCAACGAAGAATATTGGGCACTCCGCCACCTTATTCAGAATCTAATTGACAGCAGTGTCTTACGGTTGGCAGACGATGACACTGTGCTACTCGAGAGTGGCAATACCTATTCTACTAAGTGGAAAGGGCTAGTATCGGTTATATCCGCTAAGATTAATGAGAATGTCAGGCCATTTCCCATACAAGCAATTCAACTCAAAGGTAATGATAATCCTTTGAAAGTGGCTGCACCAGAGCCAATTTGTTTACCAGTCAGACCACAGTATCCTGTTGTCAGCCTACACAAAGTCCCATGGAATTATAGGCAGGTTAAAGGATCTACTTCACATACTACTTCTACAGTGTTGAAGGAAAATCCACTATATCTTCCTCAGATGGTGATAAAGCCTACCATAAAAGTAAAGGGGAAGATTCCCATAGAGAAGATAGAGAAATTCCTCCGCACTATGGGCTATAATGAAGCTAATGTGATTTTAAGCTTAAGATAAGCTCCATATTAGATCTCAATACTGGACTTGGTTTTATCTTCTGAGGATCACAGGAAGATTTTACTGAAGGTTTTGGAAGAAGCCTACTTGCCGAAATCAGTGGATGTGGAAAAATTTCAACATCTGGTTGATCACATTTTTAACAACAATGTGATATCTTTCACTGATGACGATATACCGCCCGAAGGGACCGATCATTGCAAGTTATTGCACATTGTAGTTTTGTCCTTCGGGTATATGTTAGCTGGAGTTTTGATAGACAGAGGTTCATCTCTGAATATCTATCCTTATGCCACTTTGGTGAAGATGAACGTCAATCTCAAATGGATCTGGAGTAGCCATACGATTATCAAAGTTTTTGATGGATCTAGACGAAATTCTGTCGAAAAGATTGAGCTGCCAATTGAGATTGGTCCCCATACATTTTGCGTATCTTTTCATGTCCTCAAGATAGATTCAGGATATAACCTGCTATTGGGGACACCATCGATCCACATGGCTGGAGTCGTCCCTTCTACACTTCATCAATAACTTAAATACATTGTCAACAATAGCCTAGTCACTGTTAACGTTGAGCTGGAATGTCCTGAACGAGGAGACATACCACTCATCAGCTTCAATTTAGAAGTTGTGCCGGCAAATTTTCATACTTTGGAAGTGAGAAACACGCAATACCATCCTATTGGAGCGCCACTTCACATGCCCAAGATTTCTGCCGAAGTGATGGCAGCTACACAAGAAATGATATCATTAGGTCATCAACCTGGACAAGGGTTGGGTAAAAATCAACAGGGTATTAAGCACCCAATTCAAATGTCCAGTCAAACCAGGACAGCCGGACTAGGCTATTCTGCCAGTTCCAGTCACATGAATCCTCATAAGCACAAGCAGATTCCTCAAGCTTCTGCAACACAGTGATTATCTCCCCCTGCAACTCCTGAGCTTATACAGTCTTCGGTAAAGGTGCCAGCCTATGTTATGGCTATGCTATTTCCCAAACCAGTACCGGTTAAAGCAAAAGAAGTGCTGATTCTTGATCCCAAAGTGAAAGAAAGGGAACGGAAATGTAAACAAAACTTTGCCCTGATGATGTCAGGCATATGCATCATTGTCTATGATGAACATACAAATATATACAACCCAGATGATGATTGCCCAGATGTTATGGTCATCATTCAGGAGAAGGAGTATGATGACAGCCCCTCCATTACTACGGTCCATTAGGACTTTACCCTTGACAATTGGAGCAACACTCCATGCATTGGTCAACGATGGTAAAACGGGTAGAAATTCCATCTGCCCTGTAGATAACTTTAACTGCTTAACTTTTTCTGTACAATATTAGCAGTTATTTTGTCAGTATATGCTAACACTTTGTATGATTAAATAGTTTCATATATTAAGTGAAAGCATATTTTGTTTCAGGACTCTGAATTTAGATGTGCCTGTACTTGCTGATGAGGTGCCTTTTCTCCACAAGGACTGTAACTTTGATGAAAAGTTGGACTCAGAATTAATGGAAATACAAAAGGACATTGAGATACCTAAGGAGATCAAAGAATGGGTTAAAGAAAAAAGTAAACCCAACCTTGATCAAACCACTTCTTTCAATCTCGGAACCTTAGAAAGCCCTAAGCAAATCCAGATTGGTTCAGATCTCACCCCAAACCAACGGAATGATATGGTTACATTATTAACTCAATTCCAGGATATGTTTGGATGGTCTCATGAAGACATGGTGGGTTTGTCCACTGACATTGTCCCTCAGTGCCTTCCCATTAAAGAGGGATTTAAGCTAGTCAGGCAGAAGGTCAGGCAATTGAAACCTGAGTGGAGTTTAAAGGTGAAGAAGAAATTATGAAATAATTTCAAGCTGGTATTATTGTGGTGTTTACATATCCTGAATGGATATCCAACATAGTTCCTGAGCCTAAACCAGGAGGAAAGGTGCGAGTTTACGTGGATTATCGGGATCTGAACAAAGCTTGCCTTAAAGATAGCTTTCCCGTGCCCTTTATCCACATTCTTATTGACAATATTGCTCAATAAGGTATGTACTCCTTTGCTGATTGCTTCATGGGGTATCATTAGATTATGGTCACTGAGGAGGATCGTGAGAAAACTACTTTTATTATGCCTTGGGGAACCTTCTGCTATAGACGGTTGTCATTTGGCCTCATCAATGCCGGAGCAACCTATCAGCGAGCTATGATGACTCTTTTCCATGACTTAATGCATAATGAGATAGAGATCTACGTGGATAACATCATTGTCAAGTCTTGAAGGGAGGAAGACCACCTAGACCATCTCACAAAGCTCTTCAACAGGTTGCGTAAGTACAACTTGAAGTTGAATCCAGTCAAGTGCGCCTTTGGTGTTAAATCAGGTAAGTTGCTAGGTTTCCTAGTCAACCACAAAGGGATTGAGCTGGATCCCACCAAAATCCAGGCCATCACTAAAATGCCCATTCCTCAGACAGAGAAGGAAATACGGGGATTTTTGGGAAGAATTAACTTCATTTGTAGGTTCATCTCTCAACTCACAGCAACCTGTTAACCCATCTTCAAGTTGTTAAGGAAGAACTCCTCCATAAAATGGAACGATGAGTGTCGAAAAGCCATCCTTACAATCAAAGAGCAGCTAGTTAAAGCTCCCATTTTGGTACCTCCCAGGGATGGTGTTCTCCTATTCATTTACCTTTCAGTCACCGACAATGCTATGGGCTGCATGCTGGGACAGAAAGATGATAGAGGCTAAGAATGAGCTATATATTACCTCAGCAAAAGATTCAGCATCAGTGAACACAAGTACACTCTGATTGAGAAGACTTGTTGTGCTTTAGCATGGGCTTCCATGAGGTTACAGCATTACCTCCATGGTCACACAACCCATCTCATATCCCACGTGGATCCTCTCAAATATGTGTTCAGTAAGCCCATACTGAATTGTCAGCAGTCCAGATGACAGTTGATCCTACAGCAATTTGACATCATCTACGTGACGTAAAAGTCTATCAAAGGTCAAGGAATTACGGATCAACCAGCCGCCGCACCAGCAGGGGACTTCAAACCCTTGGAAACATACTTCCCCGATGAAGGGGTAATGGCAGTTTAGCAACACCATCACTACGATGCATGCCATACGTGGAAAGTGTATTTTGATGGAGCTGTTAACATAGAAGGCTCTGGAGTTGGAGCAGTTCTAGTGTCCAGTACGGGGGAGCAGTATCCCGTTGCCGTCAAATTGCAATTTGTTAGCACCAACAATTCAGCTGAGTATGAAGGCTTTATCATGGGGCTAAAACTTACCCGTTCAATGGGCATAAGGCGGTTAACTGTCTTTGCTGATTCGGAGTTGGTAATAAAACAAGCCACGGGAATCTATCAAACCAAAGAACTACATTTGCTACCTTACCATCGGCAAGTTTTATAGATGGCTTTGGAGTTCGAAGAAATCTCCTTTCTATACATTCCTCGTAATAGGAATGATTTTGCGGATGCGCTAGCAATATTGACCTCCATGATTCATATACCTGACAAGGAAAACATGCCAAGCATCACATTTACCCTGCAAAAGGCCCCACTCTATGGGAACTATGTTGGAGAAGTATTGGATGAGCTACCTCCCATCCACAACCCTTGGTATCAGCACATCAAGGAGTACTTACGAGATGGATCTACACCCGCTGAGGCGAGCCAAACTGAAAGAAAGTGGATCCATCGAATGGCTATGAAATTCTACCTGAGCGTAGATGCACTCTACAAAAGAGATGTAGGATTAGATCTCCTCAGATGTCTGGACAAGAACCAAGCTCAGAGGCTCATGGATGAGATCTATGGTGGAGTATGTGGCCCACACATGAGCGGACCCCTACTTGTTAAGAAAATCCTTAGAACAGGGCATTACTGGCTTACGCTCAAACCTGACTGTGATGATCACATCAAGAGGTGCTATCAATGTCAAATTCATAGAAATGTCATCCACGCCCCTCCAAGGGAACTCCACAATATGAGTTCGCCATGGCCCTTCTTAATGCAGGGAATGGACGTGATCGGGACCATCAAGCCCAAAAACAGTAATGGGCATCGGTTTATCTTCACCATGATTGATTACTTCACCAAGTGGGTAGAAGCAGCCTCATTCCCCAGGGTTACCAAAAAAGTCATCATTGCTTTCATTCTAAACAATGTCATTTGTCGATATGGACAACCAGAGGTCATTGTGTCAGACAATACTAAGAACCTCAATAACAAAATGATAGAGGAGCTATGCAGTAAATTCCACATCAAACACCTTAACTCCGTCATCTACCATCCAAAGATGAATGGTGCTATTGAAGCGGCTAATAAAAACATCAAGAAGATCATGCAGAAGATGTCCACCAATCACAAAGGATGGCCTGACCTCTTGCCTCTGACTTTATTTTCCTACAGAACTTCAATGCGTACTTCCACTGGGGCAACCCCCTACTCATTAGCCTATGGGATGGAAGCACTGCTCCCCATGGAGGTGGAAATGGAATTCCTCAAAGTGTTAATGGACGCTCAGTTAGATGAAGACCAATGGGTACAAGACAGATATCACCATTTGTCTCTAATAGACTAAAGGTAAATCACGGCTATCTTCCAAGGTCAGTTATATCAACAAAGGATCGCCAGATCCTGCAACAGAAAAGTCTACCTATGGTAGTTTAAACAACACGATTTGGTTTTGAAGAAGATCATTGACAACCAAGACCAATCCAAGGGAAAATTCGCTCCTAACTGGGAAGGCCCGTTTGTTGTCAAGGAGGTATTGACAAGAGGCGGTCTTAGATTGCAGGAAATGGACGGTGATGAATTTCCACAGCTTATCAACTCGGACACCATGAAACGGTACTATGTCTGAGGTTACCATCAAACGAACATCCTGGTTTTAAATCATCAGATCACCAATCATTTCAAGTTCTTTAACCCTCATTACACACAGCCTTTCCTTTTTACCCATCAGCCCCTCGGGGAAAAACACACTTTTCAAACCAGCAGCCTGATTTCACTTCATACAACTCTGGTTATCCCATCAGGGATTGAACCTTTCATACCTGCAGTTCATCCTAAAGACGGGATTAAACTTTTCACAACTGTAGTTTGTCCCAAGCATGGGATCAAACTTTCATTCCTCGCAGTTCATTCTGCACATGGGATTTAACTTCTTCAGTCACAAATCGTCCTGAGGGGCGAACTACGTCGACCTGATCTCCCTGATACCCGAGAATACATATGAAACCATATTATATATGGCCCGGTCGTAATAAAAAAAATAACAAAAACATTTTTGCCCTTTCTCTACACAAACAAAAACATTCCTACACCCTTCTACACCATTCAGCGTTGAACCTCTTACACCAGGTTCGAACTACGTAAACCTAATCTCCTCTTCAATAGGAGTACATAGGCAGCCATTTATGGTTCGGTATAACCCCCTACAAGAACAAAAATACGTATCACATGGTACTGGGATCAAACTTCAATCCACCACATTTCATCAGCTTCAGACCAAAGGGATGGAACTACCCGACCTCTCCTCACAAATAGAGATCCCAAGAACCATCTAAGTCAAGTTATGCCTCAAAGAGCAACACCAATCCATAAGAGATGGAATTAACTAGGCTCCTCTTAAATAGGAGTACTGGCGACTATCTATGGTGCGGTCAATCTTAGAGAGGAAAAGCCACACTCCTCTCCACATCTACATACAGAAACCAGTCCCAAGACACCAAAGATGGTAGGGATACACACAGATCAATGATCCGTTCTGAAAGATCTTGCGACGTCTCAATGTCCACACATCAAGGATGAGTTCAGAATACATCAAAATCATAAGCCCTGAAGAAACAAGCAAATATCAATCAAGTATCAAGGCACAACTGAAAGGCAATTGAATCAAAATATATTTCCCTGCCATATATAATATTGTTTGATATATACAATATGTGTTGTACATGACAAAATGGCTAAACTAGTCTGAGCAGGAAAATACAAGTCTATCTACGGATCTGTATGTATACGGACTATCAGATCTAACATAGCATCCCTCTCCGAAGAAGGAGGTAACGCTGCAAGCTCCTACCCAATGGTATCTACACGAGCTAGTAGATCCGAGGCTAACTGCATGGTAGCATGATGCTCATCAAAGTATTCACTCATATCGGTAAGGATGTCAGTCGTAAGGGATCTCACTGAAGTACTGTCTATGACGGCTACATCCCAGGCAGATAGGGCAGCATCCCACTCTATAATCAATGCATCTCTAGCTAAACTGGCCTCATCTCTCTCTAATAGAGTTGCGTCTCTCACATCAAGAGCTATCAACATCAAGGCCCTAGCCTAATTTCTCTTAAAGGTCATCAGATGTAGACTCTGGTCTAGAAATGAAGAACAGGTCGAGGGGTTACTTTCTAGGTCTTTGATATCTGCGTTCCAGGTTTACTCAGTGTTAATTAAAGGTTCAATCATGTAGTATTGATGTCAGTATACAATTCCATAATCAACATAACAACATCATAACCACAAGATCTGGTGTGACGCCCCAAAAATAGGTATACAACACCCATTCTGAGTCGCCAAATATATGGTACAAAAACAACTACAAATTTATTAATACAATTGTCGTGCAAAATACGATAACACATAAACTGTGAGTTTAAATATAAATATTGTCATCTAGACAATATCCACACTCAAATAAGTCCTCATTACAATTATTGATACATTATTTTACAAAAATGGTGAGGACTGTTAAAACGACTTTCTAGAACCTTCATTCCATACCCCGACTAGTACCCGCTACATTCTCGCCTCCTGAGAAGAAAAATAGAACAAAAAGGAAAAGGGTGAACTCAACTAGCCCAGTAAAGAACATTATAACTAAGATAACGTAGAACAAATTATCGTTAGTCTTCAACAGGGAAAATCTGATAGAATATAATAGACAACAAGTTTTAGATCAATATTCGCAGCGGAAATAATAATTCATAAAAGAGTTACGTAGAGAATGAAATCTACTATCTTCCATGTTTTTAAAAATCCATCATCAATATTTTATCCCTGTAACATCAATCAATATACAACTTGAATCAAATATTCATCTTTGCACTACAGGCCAAAGATATTCATCAGTTGGTCATGTTCATCTCAACACATGTTCATCTTTGCACTACGGACCAAAGATATTCATAAGAAAATCAACCATCTTTGCACTACAGGCAAAAGATATTCAGTAATATCATCATTTAGGACTGAGGATGATGAAAAATATTTTAAAAAAAACGAATCCAGTGAAATAAAAGAACAAATATTAAGGATTCGTACTTTAAACAGTCCAAGTTCAAAAATACTTCATAAATAATCATAGTGAAGTAAAATTCAAGAATGATCAAAACATGGATACAATCAAAGCTAGTATCCATAATAGATGTCTTGGACAACAAACAAAAATTTAATTTTTTTTTGTGAATAGTACCGTATTCGTGAATAAATAAGGCGTGATATCGTGAATAATGTAATATATATCGTGAATAGTAACTCCACACACTAAAAGACAATAATTTCACAAGAAAAATCATACCAATATTCTGGCATAATGATATTAGAAGAAATAATATCATTTTAAAAAAATAACATCCCTTACCTCGAAAATACAGTACTTCTAACTGGAATACTGGATATAGTGCTGAAGGAAACTTGCACCGTATAGCAACACTCAAAGTATCAAAATACTCACAAGAATGCGCTCGATAATATAGAGATAGAAAGAGTGAGAAAACTTGTTTCTGGTGTGATTTTCAATTCTAACCTATGCACCCTATTTATAGGAAAATGCTTAGAACACCAAAGCAGAAAATTTAATAAAATATTATTATATATATTATAAATTCCTACGCACACTTCCTTAGATCCAAAACATCAACCACACAAGTGGTCACCCCTCATCAAAATCAATAAAAACATTTTTTTTAATAAAAATAATTAAAACTCCCAAAAATTAATTATTCCGGAACTTCAGAACTTCAATAATTCATAATAAATAGCCCTTTTTTCAGAAAAATTCGAATCTTATGTCCAATCCATAGGACATTCAATTTTCTACAACTTTGCAGAAGAAAGTTTTTCCAAATTCCAAGCAGAAGTTGACCGAAATCCACAAACGGGCGATTTTACAAGCTATAATCAAATTTCAGCCAAGAAATGGGGTCCACAAACATGTTAAACATGTTTTTAACATTTATTGCAACAAAAATACTCTTCCTCCTCATTTATTCATATATCCCACATTCATTGTAAAAATATCACCATTATTATATTATTAAAATATAATAATATATTTAAATGAATTATTTTATCAGAAAAGATAAAATATCAATTTTCAACAATTGTCACATTAAAAATTTTCTCCATCCATATCCACATAAAATGAATATTTTTCTTATCATATAAATCAATAATTAATTATTCTCAAATAATATTACAAAATCACAATATCGACAATCAGGCCGTTCCCAGGAAAGAGGAGGCTTTCTAATAAGGATTTCTCCTTACTAGCGCGCAATTAGGTGACCAAACCTCTCCTTAGACAGAACTTTCTAGACATTGCCAATAATGTTATCTAATAATATTATTCAAATAATATGAATTATTGATCTGATAATAAAAAATAATGTATAGTGACAATTATTGAAACAACAACAATATAAAATATCAACGTAGCAATTATTGAATCAATAAAATAAAATATTGAACAGTAACTACTATAACAATTATTGAGTAGTGCCTTCTTACGTAAGAATTAATAATTGGTGTAATACCGTAATAACTATCGTGTTTTAACCAAGGGTATTCCAACAAGATTAATCTGTAATAACTACGTCGTTATTTATAAACAACTTATACTTGTCATTTTCTTCATCCAATCGCTTTCTGTTATGGGGCCCACACAAGGCTGCACCGTCGTACGAATATTCCTCGACAGTAAGAATATTCCACTACCAAATGAATATTCTCCGATAAAAATGAATATTTTATAACCACTTGCTTATTTAAAATATTTGCGCATTTTACCCATAACTAACCACATTAATCAAATCAACCCTTACTATTTCAAAATAGAGGAAATTTAATTTTATTTAATAATAATTTGGGGTCTTACATCTGGCATGGTTAAACCATGTCAAAAAATTCGCTCATGAAGATTTCTGGGTTTTCCAGAAATCTGCAAAAACAGCTAGTCAACCCTACTTTGACCCATCGTATCTTTGATTTAGTGTATAATCTGGGGGTTCTAGAGGCATGAATGGGTATCCTACTTGTCAGTCTACAATTATATAACAACAACATGTCCAAAACACTTAACAGCAGCAAGATCAAGGCCTACAAAAACGCTGTCAGACAAGTTCCTGGACATCTGGGCTGCCCAGAATTTGATTTCTGTGAATGGTCAACGCAGTTTGACTGCTCAAATCTTTTAGTCTATACTTGATCTGGACTTGATTCAAGTTCTAGATCAAAGTGCTTACAACATACTACAAGTAAAAACTCTTAAAACACAAAAATAATTAACAGGCAATGATCTATGAGCCTTGACATTCGGCTGTCAGACCATGTTTTAGGATTCATAGATCAGTTTTGGAAAACTCATTTCCATGCTTCTAAATGTTATGGATCTGGGATTTAACAACCCAGATCACATATTAACACCCTCTAACACAACTTAAGACAACAAATCATAACATCTAACACCAGATCATGAAATTTTTATAAAGTTAGGGTTTATACCTTTATGATTTGATTTCTTGATTCTGACTTTTTGATGCTGTTCTTGCTTGCTATGAACTGATCCTAACTTTGTTTATCACCCCCCTCTCACTCTTAGACCCGAAATATAAAGAGAGAGTGGCTTGGTGAAAAATGAAAAGTAAAGTAAGCCTTTTCTCTTTCTTTAATCTATATAAGATTTGATTCAATGCATGTTGGCTGATATGATAGATATAAGTCACAGGCTAGATCTTATTTGGTCACCCACTCCAATATTATGGCTAGATTTACAAGCTAACTAATAAAAGAATACAAAAGGGGCAAAATAGTCATTTGACTTTTATTTTAATGGCATATTTGTCAATTGTCCAAACCCTTAGGGTTTAGGATTTAACCCTTTAAGGTTTAGCAATTTGATTTTTAAAATTTCAAATTTAGGTTTTAAAAATAGAAATTTAATATTTTCTAAATTGCAATTAGGATTTTATAATTATAATAAGATTTCCTAATCATGAAATTCAATCTTGCTAATTAGGATTATTATTTCCTAATTAAAATTGCTAATTTAGCAATTAGGGTCAAAATTGTACATTAGGGTTTATAACCCAAGAATTAGGGTTTTATATAGAAAAATAATCTTTCTAATTTAGAAACTAGGTTTCCTATTTAGATTAGGGTTTTCTTATAAATTGAAAATTCAGATTAATGTTTCCTAATTAACATTAAAATTATTAAACTAACAATCAGGTTTTCCCTAATTATAAATTACGGTTTCTAATCCAGAAATTAGGGTTTTCTAAATCAATTAGGATTATCCCTAATTAGATTATCATTAATAACGCTCAAACCTTATACTAGCATTTGCATTCCCAAACTAGGGTTTTCAATTTTCGAATTAGGGTTTCGAATACCCGAAACTGAAATTAGGGTTTCAGAACCGGTTTCTTAACAGTCACTAGGGTTTTCTAACTGAACGTCGATATTGGACAATAATATTAGGGTTTGACACTGATAAAATTTATTTGGTCAACCCTTGACCCTTAACAACATTCAGTACACATACATAACCATATTCACAGAACATATTCACATATAAACTTAATCCTGAATAATTCACCTAAATCCTTCACAGAATTTAGAAATCCTCAAAATTCCTTCCCAAAAATATCAAACGCATACACTTATTTTCTGTCTAGGTCTATTATTTGACCTTAACTCCGTCATTTAAGATTTTAATAATTTGTCTAATTTCTTGGGTTGTCACATCTTCCATACTCTTTAGTACGTAAGTAATATTATTTCGTTTCAGATTTTGAATTCTATACTCGTTTTGTTAAAGTTTTGACTTCTATACTCCATGAAATTAGTAGAATATCATTGATATTTGCGCTTCATCCAGTATCTTTTCATGGAAATATTATTCTGAGCATTTTTGATAAGTTTTAACTTTTTCATGACGGAGTACTATTCACGGGGTACTATTTCTGAATTACTATTCACGAGGTACTATTCACTAGAGTACTATTCACCCGGTGTACTATTCGTGATAAAAGTTGATTCGTTTTCGGTCCAAATCATTTTTAGTACAATATTATTCTTGAATTTTACTCCACAAAGCAGTATCATGTTGACAATTTGAACGTTATTGAATTCTGGATAAATTAAATTATAAATCTTTAAAATTTATCCTTGAACTTGTTTTATTGAATTCTTATATCATTGTCATCATCCTCATGTTTATATTATGTTGAAAGTCATCTATGGTCTGTAGTGCATAGATGGACTTGGTATGATTATGACCAGGGATTATTCGATATAATCATGATCGTAATGTTACAAATGATGTGGTAAAAGTCCTCATTGGCCCGTAGTGCATTGATGGACAGTTGGTGGCATGATCATTACCATTGATGAATACACGAATATCCTTGGCCCGTAGTGCATGGATAATTTGTGGTCGTGATACTAAAGAATATCCTTGACCGTAGTGCAGGGGTGATTCGATGATGTGGATTATTTATTAAGCTGAGTCTCAGCGATAAAAATGATGAAAAATCTTTTAAAATCATAGAAGATAGTAGATATCATGCTCTACTTGACTCTTCTAATGGATTGCTTGTTCCACTGCAGTTAAACTTGATGTTTAATATATTTTATCATTTTAACACTGTTGAAGGCTAACGATAATTTATTCTGCATTATCTTAGTTATAATATTTCTTACTGGGATAGTTGAGCTCACCCTTTGCTTTCATTGTTCTCTTCAGGAAATGAGAATATAGTTGGGACTAGTCGGGGAACGGAGTGACGGTCCAGATGATAGCATTAGTAGTCCCCACTATTCTATGAAATAGTGTGTTAATGATTGTATTGAGGACTCCATTTGAGTTTGAATACTGTCTAGAAGACAATATTCGTATTAAAACTCTCAGTTTATGTTTTGTCGTATTTTACACGACAGTTGTATTATTAAGTTGTATTTGAATTTTGTACCATGTATTTGGCAACTCAAGATGGGTGATGTATACCTATTTTGGGGGCGTCACAGAGCGTGCTATTAGGAGCACCACAGGAGAGATTTGTATACCGATCTTTCCTCCTGCCAGGCGTTATTAGCCTGTTTCACAGTCACCCGTGATTGATATCCCCTTTATGGGTGTTGACGGTTTTACATTGTCAGAAGGTCCACATACCCAGGCTATATTCCAGCATTGGTGGTCCCCTCGTACCATCGGAGCCCAGACCTGTGCCACGCAGTTTATGGGGGATATGGTTCCTAGATCCGTGATGATGACGGATTGGATGGCATGTGTCAGAGATCCTACTCACTCGACACAGATTGACAGTTTGACCCGGTAGTTGGACCGAGCACATTTCTTTATCCGGCACTTGGGCAGAGATCTGGCAGAGGCAGATACATTTGATCCTTCCAGCTCAGGAGCTGGCCCCTCAGATGACCCATATGACTTTACCGGTGCAGATCCTCCATTGTATAGGCCTGACATCCCCGTTGATGGAGATTCAGTGACTTAGGTGGACAGGATTGATGATGTTAACATTGACACCATTGTCTTCTTCTGATGTATATTCTCGTTATATCTTTTGATAGGCCTCTGTTAGACACTGGGTGGTTGTGCCCCATTCTCGCTATATCTTTTGATAGGCCTCTGTTAGTAGTTGGGCGTCTGTGCCCCATTTCCCTATATTTTTAGCTGTACAGAGATGTATTAGATGATGATGTACTTAGGAATGTATTTACTGTTATTCCCTACATCATATTTCCATCTATTGTTGATCATGCATGTATTATGTTATGCATATATATGTATGTCAAGAGATATTCAGCATTGACCCCTGGATAGTCTTATGACACGGCCCGTACAAATGTCTTCTTTGATAGTTAGCCGTATTGATCATACCCCACCAGTATTGGTGGCATCCCGTCTGAGATCATGGTATGATAGTATGTCACCTTAAGACAGGGTGACTGTAGATCAGTTATTGCAACATACTATGACTCTACTGATGTTTCAAGTTCCCGCAGGCTTTGTAGAGGGTATTCTGGAGCATTGGATACCGGAGAGGCAAGTTTTTCGGTTTGGTATCCATGAGTTGACTCCTACCTTGGAGTAGTACGCACGGTTGACAGCGCTGCCACTGGACAGACCTTGAGCGAGAATGGCTATAGGCTACATGAGCCGACAGTTCATGACCCTCACAGGGCTGAGGCGTAGAGTTGTGCAGGATGAGATCACATCCGGCCACGTTGTATCCCAGAATTTTCTGATGGACAAATTTGGCTCAGAGGATAGTTATACACGGCACTCCGGGGATTTTACCATACCGGAGGATCATTAGCACAGATGTACTGCTACTGTGTGTATTGTCATATGTATACATGCCACGATACATGGATGAGCTAAACATTGGCATCATTATGGCAGTTAGAGCTCTCAGGGAGGGTCACACCATTGTACCGATGATTTTATCAGAGACGCTGAGGTCGGCCACATATTACAGTACTCACCCTGCAGGGGTATTCACAGGTAGTTCGGTCATGTTATACGTGTGGTTTATGTCACACTTGAGACCGATTGGCACTTTTTAATGGCACGGTATTGTTTTACCCATGAGATAGCCATGTCGTACTTCTTTCAACCTACGGAGTGTACAGATCTTGCATCTTTGTCCGTTTTCCTGGTAGGGATTGGAGATCCATTTGATATATTGCCATGTACAGGCTTTGTTCACCCTACAGCTCCATTACTCATGCTCCGGGCATGGATTATCTCCCTCTAGCTGGTTTGAGGGGCATGACTACTTACCACCCACTGGCTGTGATATGTCAGTTTGACCAGTTCCAGGATTTCCATTCTTTTGAGGGGGCATTGAGTCAGCGTTTGGCTTCCCACCACTTGTTAGCAGAGGACAGATCCAGGGTGTACGACTATTGGGATTAGCGTGAGCTAGTTGCATTTTATGTTAGCCATTCAAGTTGTTCTGCAGAGTATTCTTCATGGATGGAGATAGAGACTACATCGGTCGTGGTAGTATCCACATTGCCGGGGATTGATTCTGATGATGGGGAGCCCATAGAGGACATTGATATTCCCACCGAGGAGGAGCTATTCATTGGGTTGCCAGTAGCTCTTGCACATTCTCCCAGTACGAGTGCCACTATGATTCAGCATTCAGCACAATATCTAGAGCAGAGTCTTCATCTGATGTCCTTTGAGAGAGATCAGGTTAGGGCCTTGATGTTGACAACTCTTGATGGGAGAGACACCGCTCTATTAGAGAGAGATGAGGTCAGATCATCCAGAGATGCATTGATTATTGAGCGGGATGATGCCCTATCTGCTCGAGATATGGTCGTTACAGATAGTACTTCAGTGAGATCCCTTACGACTGGCATCCTTGCCGATATGAGTGCATATATTGATGAGCATCATGCCACCATGCAGTTGGCCTCGGATCTGCTAGCTCGTGTAAATACCCTTGGGAATGATCTTGCAACGTTACCCCCTTCTTCGAAGAGAGATGCTATATTAGATCTGATAGTCCGCATACATATCAATCTGTAGATAGATTTATATTTTCCTGCACAGACTAGCTTAGCCATTTTGTCATGTACAACACATATTGTATATATCAAACAACATTATATATGGCAGGGAAATATATTTTGATTCACTTCCCTTTTAGTTGTGCCTTGATACTTGCTTGATATTTGCCTATTTCTTCAGGGCTTGTGATCTTGATGTATTCAGAACTCATCCTTGATGTGTGGACATTGATACGTTGCAGGATCATTCAGAATGGATCATTGATCTGTGTGTATCCCTACCCTCTTTGGTGTCTTGGTACTGGTTTCTGTATGGAAATTTGTAGAGGAGTGTGACTTTTCCTCTCTAAGATTCACAGCAACATAGATGGTCGTTAGTACTCCTATTTAAGAGGAGCCCAATTAGTTCCATCTCTTATGGATTGGTGTTTCGCTTCAAGGAATCAACCGCAGCTTAGATGGTCGCCAACTCTCCCGTTTATGGGGAGGCCAGGTAGTTCCATCCCTTTGGTCTGAAGCCGATGAAATGTTGTGGATTGAAGTTTGATCCCAGTATCGTGTGACAAGTATTTATGTTTTGGTAGGGGGTTAGACCGAACTATAACTGGTTTCCTACGTACTCCTACTGAAGAGGAGATCAGGTCTGTATAGTTTGAACCTGGTGTAAGAGGTTCAACGTTGAATGGTGTAGGGTGAAGAAATGTTTTTGTTGTTTTTGTTTTTGTAGAGAAAGGTGTAGAAATTTTTTTGTTGTTTTTTTTATTGTGACCGGGCCATATAAAATGGTTGCCTATGTACTCCCAGCTATCTGGGAGATCAGGTCGACGTAGTTCGCTCCATGTTCAGGACGATTTGCAGCCAAAAAAGTTTGATCCCATGTTTAGGACAAACTGTGGGGAAAAGTTTGATCTCATGTTCAAGAAAAACTATGGGTGTGAAAAAGTTTGATCCCATATTCAGGATAAACTGCAGGGGAAGGGTTTAATCCCTGGTGGGATAACCGAAATTGTATAGTGTGTGAAATGAAAGATCTGATGATCTGAAGACCATGCTGCTGGCTTAAAGAGTGTGTTTCCTTGATGGGGCAAATGGGTATGAAGAAGGGTTGTGTGTAGTAAGGGTTAGAAAACCTGAAATGACTGGTGATCTGTTGATCCAAAACCAGGATGTTTGCTTGATGGTAACTTGAGACATAGTACCATTTCACGGTATCTGAGTTGATGTGTTGTGGAAATTCATCGCCATCCATTTCCTATAATCTGAGAGCACTTCTTGTCAATATCTCATTAACAATAAATGGGCCCTCCCAGTTTGGAGCGAATTTTCCCTTTGTTTGATCTTGGTTGTCAATGATCTTCTTCAAAACCAAGTCATGTTGTTTAAACTATCGTAGCTAGACTTTCTTGTTATAGGATTTAGCGATCCTCTGTTGGTATAATTGACCATGGAAGATAGCATCACTTCGCCTTTCGTCTATTAGAGAAAATTAGTGATATCTGTCTCGTAATCATTGGTCTTCATCCAACTAAACGTCAATCAACACTCTGAGGGATTCCATTTCCACTTATATGGGGAGCACTGATTCCATCCCATAGGTCAATGAGTAGGGGGTTGCCCCAATGGAAGTACGCATTGAAGTTTTGTAAGCTAATAGAGTCAGAGGCAAGAGGTCAGGACATCCTTTGTGATTGGCGGACATCTTCTGCATGATCTTCTTGATGTTTTTATTAGCCGCTTCAACAACACCATTCATCTTTGGATGGTAGATGACGAAGTTAAGGTGTTTGATGTGGAATTTATTGCACAACTCCTCAATCATTTTGTTGTTGAGGTTCTTAGCATTGTCTGACACAATTACCTCTGGTTGTCCATATCGACAAATAACATTATTTCTGATGAAAGCAATGATGACTTCTTTGGTAACCTTGGGGAAGGAGGCTGCTTCTACCCATTTGGTGAAGTAGTCGATCATGGTGAAGATTAACAGATGCCCATTACTAGCTTTGGGCTCGCTGGGCCCGATCACGTCCATTCCCCACATTGGGAAGGGCCAAGCTGAACTCATATTGTGGAGTTCCCTATGAAGGGCGTGGATAGCATTCCCATGAATTTGGCATTGAAAGCACCTCTTGACGTGATCATCACATTCAGCTTTAAGCGAGAGCCAGTAATGCCCTGTTCTGAGGATATTTTTAACAAGTAAGGGGCCGCTCATGTGTGGGCCACATACTCTACCATGGATTTCATCCATGAGCCTCTGAGCTTGGTCCTTGTCCAGACATCTGAGGAGACCTATTCCTGCATCTCTTTTGTAGAGTGCATCTCCACTCAAGTAGAACTTCATAGCCAATCGATGGATCCGCCTTTTTTCAGTCGGGCTCGCCTCAGCGGGTGTAGATCCATCTCGTAAGTACTCCTTAATGTGCTGATACCAAGGGTGTTGGATGGGAGGTAGCTCATCCGATACTTCTCCAATATAATTCCCATAGGCTGGAGCCTTTTGTAGGGTAAGTGGGATGTTTGGCATGTTTTCCTTGTTATGTATGGTGATCAAGGAGGCCAAAGTTGCTAGTGCATCCCCAAAATCATTCCTATTCTGAGGAATGTGGAGGAAGGAGATTTCTTCAAACTCCGAAGCAATCTATAAAACTTGTCGATGGTAAGGCAGTAAGTGTAGCTCTTTAGTGTGATAGATTCCTGTGGTCTATTTGATTACCAATTCTGAATCCCCAAAGACAGTTAACCGCCTGATACCCATTGATTGGGAAAGTTTGAGTCCCATGATACAGCCTTCATACTCAGCTATGTTGTTGGTGTTAGGTTTGTAATATTCAAGAACGCAATCAAATTGCACAAAAAGTGCGGAAACGTGTAAAAATCAGTGTTTAAATTTTTACAAACCATATACCCGGATCATCCTTTATGCATAATTATTAATTAAACGAAAAGATATGAATAAGAATCATACCCTTGAAGATCCGAGCTTCCTCAAGTATAAGTTCACCTCCAATCCTTTTCGCGTTCAACTTGAATCCACCGGGTGTGGTTCCTTCCTTTGATCAACGTTAGCCACCCAAGTGTTTGGCCTCTAGAGGTGATCCACCAAGAAAGAAGAAGAATTCAAGAAGATGGGTATTTGGCAAAACCCTAGTTTTTCTATCTCTCATAGAAAAGAGCGTACTCTCCCAACTATTAGAATTACATCTGTTGTTAAAAAGTCAACAGCTCCTCACCCATAAATAAGACTCCTCTTATTTATAGATGTGGGCAACCCTCCTTAACAATTAAGAAATTGGGTTTTATTTTAATTAATTAAGCTCCCTAATCTTATTAGGGATAATTAATTAAACTCTTTTAATTAATTTACCTCCTAATCCTATTAGGATATTTGAGGGTACTTTATTAATTAATTCCCAAACTCCTTTAGGAATTAAATAATAATAATAGTAATAATAATAATAAAACTCCTCTTATTAATTTATATTTAATATTTCCAAAATATTAAATAATAAATATTAAGCTATTTAATTTATTCTATCACCGTAGATTAAATTAAATATACTTAACTTATTATTACGATTATGCCATTAACTTCTTAAATAATTATTCTTCCTTTTATAATGTGACCCTTTAGGTTCTCCATATTAAACCAGTTGTGAATAAATTAATTAGAACAATTCTAATCTTATTTAAATAAATAAATTAAAATATTAATTTATTTAGATAAATAATATTTATTCTACAATAAGGATAAGCCTCTCTAGCGATCAACGACTTTCCAGATAATATAGATTTCAACATTAATCATAAAAGAACCTTTGAGTAAATAGTTACCGTACAATTCAATCCTTCCACCATACAATGTCCTAATTAAATATAAGACATGAAATTACTGTCAAGTCTTATTTTATTTAATTATATGTATTTCGATCCTTAAATGCACAACCCCAAATAATGCAAATTAAAAACTCCTTTCAAATTTCATTCTGCCTTGGCCAAGGACTACTGAGTTGTCATTTATCGAATCACATAGGACATTTCTCTTCTTTTACTAGAAGTGGTAGATTCTTTATTGATCATACATTATCTCCATGTACAACTTATTATACCCAAGCATACCCTTCGATATAACCTAAGGGTCTTAAGGATAAAGTCAAAGTATAACTCATCATACACAAGATACTATGATGATCTCAAGTCCAAGGATCACTTGTACTACTATCACTACAGAAATTCTATTGACAGCAAGTAAAACTCCATTAGGTATTCCTTAGCGAGCCACGCTCAAAGGAACTTATTCTCTAATAAGCACCTATATACTTGCTTTAGTGTCTCCACACAAATGATCATGAGATCAATCATCCTCATCCAATGAAAAAAGTTAACGATGTACCAATCTATCCGGATTTACTAATCCCCAATTTAGTAATCCAACGATTGGAAACTATTTTAGTTTTAAGCTTTCTAAGAATTTAGATCTCATTAAAATGATCATTATCATTATTCTAAAAGCATTGCTTAAAACTATGGGTTTATCACATATTATAAAATAGCATCATGTAGATAATTAAAAGCCTTTAATAAAATAATACTTTTTATTAATAAATGAATAAGATTGTTACAAAGTATATGCTTTATCATCAAACATGATTGGCTTGTATGCATACTACTTTCAATCTCCCACTTGCACTAAAGCCAATCGTCATGGTATCTCATACTCTTCTTCTCTAAGTGACGATTATCCTGCCATTGGATAAGCTTCAAAGAAATGGATATGTAATGTTGTTCTTGAGAGTCCACTATCTCTATAGTGATTTCCCATCTTTCAATGATTCTTATAATCAAATGAAAGTGCCACAACACATGTTTAGATCCAAGATGAGACTTAGGAACTATTCATAGTTCTGTAATGAACTTTTCATCCAAACAATCAACTTGCAGCTTCATTTATAGCTATATACTTTGTCTTTATCACTAAACCAACAACTCTTTGCTATTTGGAACCTTTCCAATTTCACTGCACCACCGTTCAAGGTAACGCTTTACCTTAAAGTGGATTTTCTATTGTCTTGGTCTGTCTGAAAAACTTGAGTCTGTTAAGCCCTCTAGTATTAATTTAGACTCACCATATATATGATCACATCTTTAGTTCCGGTAAAGTACTTTAAGATGTTTTTCACTGTCTTACAGTGATCTTCTCCAGAATATGACCGATCATCATCAGGTCTCATATATTTCATTGTATACATGATTGTCACTCATGCGATCTCTCTTTTCAGGAGTCTGTGGAGACTATTAAGAGAGATACACTCCATAGCTCATCAACATGAGACATCTCTTGGAGTTTTCCATGCTAAACGACTTTAGCCTCAAATGAATATACGTTCCTTTGGTTAAACTGATCATCCTTTTAAATCTATTTATATAGATTTGTATCCCCAATTACGATACTCATCCCAAATCATTCATGGAGGAATGTTTAGACAACTTTATCTTTAATGATTATAGCATTGGTATGTCATTTCTTATCTGTAGTATATCAATATATAATACTAGAAATGTCACGACGCTCCCACTGTCCCTTTTGTACACACTAGAACTCTTACCTCATCGTATGTAACTCTGGATCATCATCTTCTATGATGCATACCTCATCATCATCATCCATGATGAATCCATACATCCCAGGTATCTTCGGTATTATTCCAGATTTACGATTCAGTTGTGATAAAATAGGTCTATCTACAGGTTCCTCTTATTTGACTTATAGTGTTTGTGGTTCTTGAACTCTTCAAGATCTATTATCCTCCCACTAGCCTCTTCAATGATAAATATCTTTATCTTAGAAGGCAACATGTTTCTCAACAAACACATTTTGCTAAGTAGGATTATAGAACATATGCCCTAAACTTACTTTAGGATGTCCCACAAATCTGTACTTGTCAAATTTTGTCCCAAGCTTATCCTTTGAAACCTTTTCACATAAGTTGGGCAACCCCTTATCTTAACATACTTAAGATTAGGAATCCTCCCTGTCCATAACTTTTATGGAGTCTAGGGGTCAAATTTTGAGGTTACCTTTTTGTAGATATGCAACCATTTCTAGGACATGACCCTAGAGGGATACTGGAATGTCGGTAAAATCATTATGGACCGCACTATGTCCAACAAGGTACGATTTTTCCTTTCAGATACATAAATCATTTATTACATATCAGGAGGTGTCCATTATGAGAAAACCATTTGAGATGATCAAGAAACTTATTGCACAAGTATTTATTCCTTGATCTAATCAAAGAATCTTAATACTTTGTCAATTTGTTTCATTTCTGAATTCTTTAACCTTTCAAATAATTCATACTTGTATTTCAGCAAATACATACATTCAACTCTTTGAATGATTATCTCCTTTTTTGATACTAGTTTGTTTAATTTGCAAAATTATTTTCACGTAAGTCAAGTATACAAAATCCATTAAGTAATATTCCAATTCTATACAAAACATTATTATTATAAATAGAACAAAAATTGTTCTTAATTATAATACCAAAGATTTCATTCTCCAACAATAAAATGGAAATAATGTTTCTAATAAGAATCGGAATACAATAACAACTTATCGACTTAATAGATTTGCCCAGTAGTATTCTTTGAACTATAAGTTTCTATGGCTAATGTGGCAACCTTTGCTTCATTTTCCACGCATAGGATTACTTATATTTGTTTAGTTTTCTACTTCTGCTTGGTCCCTTCATAAATCTATATTTATGATAACCAAAGTCGGTATCCAATACCCAAGTAGAACCTTGACTTAAAGAAAAATTTATTTCAATCATGAACAAATTTGTATTTATAACCGAAATTTCACTAAGCTTCTTCTAGTTAGCCTCTGCAAGATACTTCTCGCAGTTTCTTTCCAGTGTCCAAGCTTATTGCAGTGGAAGCAAACTCCTTCGCTATCCATATCAGTTTTGTTCTTATTATCCTTTGTTTACGCCTTTCTGTTTACCTTCTTTGAATCATTCTTCTTTCCAGAAGATCCTTTGGCCCCTAGCAGTAAGACATGGTCTTTCTTGGTTGGAAAGTGACTCTCAACATTTTTAACATGTTAAGCAAATCAGCGAGGCTGATATCTAGCTTGTTCATATTAAAAAATTCACAACAATTGTAAAAGGAGTCCGGGAGTGAGTGCTTGATCAAATCTTGCCTCAACTCTCCATCCATGACAAAATCTGTTATCCCAATTGATCAATCAAATTGATTATGTTTAGGACATGTGTCTGTACTATAGTGTCATTGGTCATTCTAGATCGAAAGAGCTCCTTAGATATCTGATATCTATCAGTCTTACTTTCCTCACCATCAACTACTTGATGTGAAAGAATATAGTAAGAGCATCCATAGTTTCATGCTGAAGCTGAAGCTCGTTACTCATGGATGCGAGCATGATGCATTGAGCCAACTGTGCAACATCTTGCCACTTTCTAAAAGTAGCAATCTCTTCCTTAGAGGCATTGTCTGCAACCATTGCAGGGATAGGCGTATTAAGGACATAAGATAGCTTTTTAGCCATGAGAACTATTCTCAAATTCCTTAACCATTCCGTTTAAATCGGTCCGATTAATTTAGCATCTAATATGCTACGCAGTGATAGTAATTTTAGACATTGTAAAATTCTGTAAATGAATTTGTAATTAACAACATTTTAGCATACATTCTTTTATTAATTACCAAAATAAATTAGGTCTTGTTTTAAATTGGTATCTCCCACTATTTTCTTCAAACTATATTACCCTCAATATATATAGTTCGGTAAAATCTAATTAAAGATTTGCTAGTGAGAATAAGGATCCCATTTCAAATGTATATAGCCTTGTAGTGACACAACAAACTATATATAAATAAATAGGTAGACAACTCTTGTCAATTACATCAACTATGCAACTCCTTGTATTTTGCCCCTTAGATTATTTTGATCAAGTGGTGGCACATCCGAATCAAAATTATCCAAGTTAAGTCCAATCTAGCACTCCATATATTCAAAAAGAAAATATTATCCTTGTGGTGACACAACAAAACAATACTGTTCAATTTTCTTTATAAGCATCAACTGTGATAAATTAACATCTTAAATACTTAATACTTGCCTTGTGGTGACACAACAAACTCATATTAAATATTTAATACTCTATTAATTGTATCAAGCTAGAAGGCGACGTTCGATATTCCAAATATCTTTGAATGCTTAGGACTTAATATAAAATATTTGAGGGGTTTGTTATTAATTTGTCTCATCTTGTTTAGCGCGCATGCACATATATATATATATAAAATACGCGTCATATTAATGAACATGTGAAGCATGTTTGCATAATATATAATATATATAGTATAAGCATGCACATATAGAATACTATATTCTACCTGAATTAATTATGGACTTTTATTCTAGTTTGGTTCACTAGAGCCACCAAGTGAACCAAAAGGTCAAACCCTAGAGGTGCAAGAATTAATATTTAAATATAACTATTACATTTAAACTCGGGCTCCATTACAAACGGGTCTTCAAGCGCTCCTTGTTCCTTGATCTCCAATTCTTCAAAATTAATTCTAACTATTCCTATTACATAACTATTTCAAAATAAATAGAAACCTTAATCAGCAGTCAAGGGGAAGTACATAGGAGGGAATTAGAATTTACATTAAGAAAAAATTAGAGAAGACGAGGTAAGCAGACCCCATTTAATAAAACTCATACATTCAAGCATCCAACTACAATAAAATCCAATCACATTGGTCAATAATCCATAATCAATCTCATTTATTATCATACACATCTATATATGCATCAATAAATAACATTCATCTCATGAATAATAAATATTTAATATATATATATATATATATATATATATATTGATATCATTTAATGGACAAATTTAATTAGTATAAAATCTAATTTTGAATTAAAATAAACTCATTTATTTTAATCCAAATTTAAATCAAAATAAAACTATTTTATTTTAATTTATCCAATTTTGAATAAAATAAACTATTTTATTTTAATCAAAATCTTTAATCAAAATAAACTCCTTTATTTTAATTAATTATGGAATCCAATTCCATGAAGAAAAAAAACTCCTTTCTAAAAGGAAACACTTGATTCTCTTTCCTATTCAAAAATAAACTCTTTTATTTTGAATAATATGAAATCTTATTTCATATCTAAATAAACTCCTTTATTTAAGGAAATTAGGATTCTCTTTCCTATTCACAAATAAACTCTTTTATTTTGAATAATATGAAATCTTATTTCATATCTAAATAAACTCTTTAATTTTAAAATTAAAATAAACCTTTTATTTTAAGATTAAAATAAACTTTTTATTTTAAGATTAAAATAAACTTTTATTTTAATTATAAAATTATTAAGAATATTATATATATATATATATAATACATCATATATATCATATTCCGTATATATTATATGTATAATAAGAAAACAAGAATGTGAAACTTTATTAATCCTGTAACTTACCAATCATATATATAATATATAATCCGAAATAATGTTAACATATTGATTTCCGCAAGCAAGCAAGTCCAGGTAATAAAAGAGAACATGATCCTTATACATATTAACTGTATATTACGTTAATCACGAAATCGTGAATCACGTGGATAACATTTTTCAAAAAAAATCAGGCTTACGGGAAAAAAAATATTTCGGCCTTTTTTTGTTTTTTTAAACATTTTATACAATAAATTATGCCCAATTAAATTATTCTAAACACATATCAAATTAAAACAATTAATAATTCGCATAAAGGTTTGGCTCTGATGCCACTGTTAGGTTTGTAATATTCAAGAACGCAATCAAATTGCACAAAAAGTGCAAAAACGTGTAAAAATCAGAGTTTGAATTTTTACAAACCATATACCCGGATCATCCTTTATGCATAATTATTAATTAAACGAAAAGATATGAATAGTAATCATACCCTTAAAGATCTGAGCTTCCTCAGGTACAAGTTCACCTCCAATCCTTTTCGTGTTCAACTTGAATCCATCGGGTTTGGTTCCTTCCTTTGATCAACGTTAGCCACCCAAGTGTTTGGCCTCTAGAGGTGATCCACCAAGGAAGAAGAAGAATTCAAGAAGATGGGTATTTGGCAAAACTTTAGTTTTCTATCTCTCATAGAAAAGAGCGTACTCTCCCAATTATTAGAATTACATCTGTTGTTAAAAAGTCAACAACTCCTCACCCATAAATAAGACTCCTCTTATTTATAGATGTGGGCAACCCTCCTTAACAATTAAGAAATTGAGTTTTATTTTAATTAATTAAGCTCCCTAATCTTATTAGGGATAATTAATTAAACTCTTTTAATTAATTTACCTCCTAATCCTATTAGGATATTTGAGGGTATTTTATTAATTAATTCACAAACTCCTTTAGGAATTAAATAATAATAATAGTAATAATAATAATAAGACTCCTCTTATTAATTTATATTTAATATTTCTAAAATATTAAATAATAAATATTAAGCTATTTAATTTATTCTATCACCATATATTAAATTAAATATACTTAACTTATTATTACGATTATGTCATTAACTTCTTAAATAATTATTCTTCCTTTTATGGTGTGACTCTTTTAGGTTCTCCATATTAAACCTATTGTAAATAAATTAATTAGAACAATTCTAATCTTATTTAAATAAATAAATTAAAATATTAATTTATTTAGATAAATAATATTTATTCTACAATAGGGATAAGCCTCCTAGCGATCAATGACTTTCCGATAATATAGATTTCAACATTAATCATAAAAGAACCTTTGAGTAAATAGTTACCGATAATTCAATCCTTCCACCATACAATGTCCCAATTAAATATAAGACATGGAATTACTGTCAAGTCTTATTTTATTTAATTATATGTATTTTGATCCTTAAATGCACAACCCTAAATAATGCAAATTAGAAACCCCTTTCTAATTTCATTTTGTCTTGGCCAAGGACTACTGAGTTGTCATTTATCGAATCACATAGGACATTTCTCTTCTTTTACTAGAAGTGGTAGATTCTTTATCGATCATACATTATCTCCATGTACAACTTATTATACCCAAGCATACCTTTGATATACCCTAAGGGTCTTAAGGAATAAGTCAAAGTATAACTCATCATACACAAGATACTATGATGATCTCAAGTCCAAGGATCACTTGTACTACTATCACTACAGGAATTCCTATTGACAGGCAAGTAAAACTCCATTAGGTATTCCTTAGCGAGCCACGCTCAAAGGAACTTATTCTCTAATAAGCATCTATATACTTGCTTTAGTGTTCCACACAAATGATCAGAGATCAATCATCCTCATCCAATGAGCAAGCAACGTATGTACTAATCTATCCTGGATTTACTAATCCCCAATTTAGTAATCCAACGATTGGGAACTATTTTAGTTTTAAGCTTTCTAAGAATTTAGATCTCATTAGAATGATCATCATCATTATTCAAAAAGCATTGCTTAAAACTATGGGTTTATCACATATTATAAAACAACATCATGTAGATAATTAAAAGCCTTTAATAAATTAATACTTTTATTAATAAATGAATAAGATTGTTACAAAATATATGCTTTATCATCAAACACGATCGCTTGTATGCATACTACTTTCAGCTTGGTGTTGATAAACCGCAATTTGATGGCGACGGATATCTTGCTTCCACCGCACGTATACTAGAACCGCTCTAGCTCCGTAACCTTCCATGTTTATAGCTCCATCAAAATACATTTTCCACGTCATTTTATACATTGTATTGATGGTGTTGTCGCATTATCATTACCCTTAATTGGGGAAGTATGTTTCCAAAGGTTTGAAATCCCCTGCGAGTGCGGCGGCTAGTTGATCTGCAATTCCTTGTCCTTTACTGGACTTTTGCGCCATGTAGACGATGTCAAATTGTTGTAGGATCTACTGCCATCTGGAATGTCGACAATTCAATATAGGTTTACTGAACACGTACTTAAGAGGATCCACACGGAATATGAGATGGGTTGTATGACCATGGAGCTAATGTAGTAACCTCATGGAAGCCTATGCTAAAGCACAACAAGTCTTCTCAATCAGAGTGTACTTGTGTTCACTGCTACTAAATCTGTTCCTGAGGTAGTAGATAGCTCTCCTCGCCTTTATCGCCTTTTTTATCCCAAAGATGCGACCCATGGCATTGTCATTAATGGACAAGTACATGAATAGGGGAACATCATCCTTTGGTGGTACTAAGATAGGAGCGTTAACTAGCTGCTCTTTGATTATAAGGAAGGCTTTTTGACACTCATCGTTCCATCTCATGGAGGGGTTCTTCCTTAATAGCTTAAAGATAGGCTCAAAAGTTGTTGTGAGTTGAGAAATGAACCTGCTAATAAAGCTAATTCTTCCCAAAAATCCCCGTATTTCCTTCTCTGTCTGAGGAATGGGCATTTCCTTGATAGCCAGGATTTTGGTGGGATCCACTCAATCCCTTTGTGGGTCGATTAGAAACCTAGCAACTTGCCTCGATTTAACACTAAAGGCGACTTGGCTAGATTCAACTTCAAGTTGTACTTACGCAACCTATTAAAAATCTTTCCGAGATGGTCTATGGTCTTCTTCCTTCGGGATTTGACAATGATTTCATCCACGAGATCTCTATCTCTTTGTGCATTAAGTCGTGAAAAAGAGCCATCATAGCTTCACCGGTAGGTTGCTCCTAGCATTAATGAGGCCGAATAACAACCGCCTATAGAAAAGGTTCCCAAAGGTGTGATGAATGCGCTTTTCTCATGGTCTTCCTTAGCAACCATGAATTTATGATACCCATGCAATCAATCAAAGAATGAGTACATGTCATATCGAAAAAGATTTTCAATGAGAATGTGGATAAATGGCACGGAAAAAGCTATCCTTAAGGCAAGCTTTATTCGGATCCCCGATAATCCACGCAAACTCGCACCTTTCCTCCCGATTTAGGCATGGGGACTATGTTGGATAGCCATTCAGGGTATGTGGACACCATGATTATGCCAGCTTGAAATTATTTCACAATTTCTTCTTTAACCTTTAAACTCCACTCGGGTTTTAATCGCCTGAGCTTCTGTCTGACTGGCTTGAATCCCTCTTTATTGGGAAGGCGATGGATGATGATGTCCGTGGACAAACCCACCATGTCTTCGTGAGACCATGCAAACACATCCTAGAATTGGGTTAATAGTGCAACCATGTCATTCCTTTGGTTTGGAGTGAGGTCTGTACCAATCTGGATCAACCTAGGGCTTTCTAAGGTTCCGAGATTGAATGAGGTGGTTTTATCTAGATTCGGTTTGGGTTTGTCTTCGACCCATTCTTTGATCTCCTAAGGTATCTCAATGTCCTCTTGTATTTCCATCAAGTCTGAGTCCAACTTTCCATCAAAGTTACAGTCCTTGTGGAGAAAAGGAACCTCATCAGCAAGTACAGACACATCTAAATGCAGAGTCCTGAATCAAAATATGTTTTCACTTAATATATGAAACTGTTCAATCATACAAAATTGATAGCATGTACTGATAAAACAACTGCTAATACTATACAGAAAAGTAAGCAGTTAAAGCTATCTACAGGGTAAAGGGGTTTCTGCCCTTTTTACCCTTGGTGAAAAATGCAAGGAGTGTTGCCCCAATTGTCAAGGGTGAAGTCCTGGTGGACAGTAGTAATGAAGTGGCTGTCATCGTCCTCCTTTTCCAAAATGATGACCATAATGTCGGGACAATCATCATCTAGAGTGTATCTATTTGTGTGATTATCATGAAAAAGGATTCATAGATGAGGTAATCTCTTGGAGATGTCTTATTTACGTCTTCGTTCCTCTTCTTCCACATTGGGATCAGGAATCAGGACCTCTTTTACTTTAACCAAAGATTTCGGTTTAGGAAATAGCTTAGCCATAACATGGGCTAGAACCTTTATCGGAGACTATATAGGCTCGGGATCGGTAGGTGGAGATAATCGTCGTATGGCTGAATTTGAAGGAATCTACTTATGCTTGTGAGGATTCTTGTGACTAGAGCTAGCATAATAGCCTAATCCAGTTGTCCCTGTTTGACTGGGAACTTGAATTGGGTGCTTAATACCCTGATGATCTTTACCCAACCCTTGTCCAGGTTGATGACCCAATGATATCATCTCTTGAGTGGCCAAAATTACCTCGTCAGAAATCTTGGGTGTGAGAGGTGGCGCCCCAATTGGATGGTAATGAGTGTTGCTCACCTCTAGGGCGTGGAAACTGACCGGTTCAACTTCTGAATTGAAGTTGATGAGTGGTATGTCACTTTGTTCAGGACATTCCAGCTCAGCATTAATAATGACTAGGCTATTGTTGATAATGTACTTGAATTGTTAATGAAGGGTGGATGGGACGGCTCCAGCCATATGAATCCACGGTCTTCCCAACAGCAGATTGTATCCTATAGTTATTCTAAGCACGTGAAAGGATACACTAAATATGTGTGGACCAATCACCACTGGCGCTTCAATCTCTCCAATGGCGTTTCGCCTTCGACCCATCAAAAGCTTTGATAACCGTATGGTCGCTTTTGATCCTCTTGGGGTTGATATTCATCTTCTCCAAGGTAGCATAAGGACAGATATTCAAACATAAACCTCTATCGATCAAGACTCCTCCCACCATATATTCGGAGGATAAAAAAGCTATATACAACGGCTTGCAATGACCAAATCCCTTCAATGGTATGTTGTCATCAAGTGAAAGATATCACATTGTTGTTAAAATGTGATCAACCAGATGTTGGAATTTTTCCACATCCACTGATTTCGGTAAATGGGCTTCTTCCAAGACCCTTAGCAATATCTTCCTATGATCTTCTGAAGAGAAAACCAAGTCCAGTATAAAAATTTGTTGTGGAGTTTCTCTCAAGCTTAAAACCACCTTGGCTTCTTTATGGCTCATGGTACGAAGGAACTCTTTAATTTTCTCTATGGGAACTTTCCCATTTGATTTGATGGTAGACTTCATCACCCGATGGGGAAGATATAATGGATTCTCATTTGCCACTACAGTAGCTGTATGTGAGGTAGATCCTTTAGCCTGCCCATAATTACATGGGACTTTTTTCAAGTCGATAACAGGATATCAGGCCTAAATGGCAAGAGAATCGGCTCAAAGTGCAACCCACTTTCAAAGGATTGTCAAGACTTTTGAGTTGAATTGCTTGTATTATGAGTGGTCCGGCAAACCAAATCATCCTCAATGATATAATCATTACGTCGTCCTTCTATTTTGTCAGATATGTGTTCCCACTCTCGAGTAATAAATTTTCATCATCTACCATTTGCAGGACACCGCTATCAATTAAATTCTGAATAAGGTGGAAGAGTGCCCAGCATTCTTCTGTGTTGTGACCGCAAGAGTGGGAGTGATACTAGCATACTCCATTGGAATTGAACCATCTGGAACGGTGATTGATTGGAGGTAGAAGGGATGTAATTCTTCCTTCATTGATCAAGATCTAAAATATCTCTTCCATAGGTTGGACAAGGTATGTAAATTCCTTTTTATTGGCAAAATCACGACGGGCTTTGCACTTGCTCTTTTTTGCAACTTTATCCTCCAAAGGTTTCACTTTTCGAAGGTGATGATGGAGTATTCATAACAAAAGGAAGGAGACTAGCATGCTCTCGATCGACTAATTGGCGTGTGACTTGATGTCGATGGATCACCGCTTACGCCAATTAATCTATTAGCTTACAAAGAGCTCTTAATATTTTGTTCCATCATGAAATGGAACCGTGTAAATCCCATGTGTCAATTCCATCCTTGCTAGTTTGGGAAGATTCAACAACGTAATTGGAACTCACCCATCGCTCCAATTAATCATATTGACCTCTTCTTTGTGTTGAGGAAGAGGTTTGTCTTGTACATGTGGTTGGTCGGGTTTAGTCACCACAATCTCCCCATTGTCGATTAAGTCCTTGATCTTGTGTTTCAAGGCCCAGTAATCCTGAGTGTCATGTCCCGGTGCCCCGGCATGATAAGCACACTTCCGTGTAGTATTGTAACCCTTCCCACTCGGGTTGGCTGGTGGAAGAAGATGTGTAATTTTCTTCTGAGCAGTCAAAAGATTGAGAACATTTTCGAGCGAATCCCCTAGGGGTGTGAACGCTTGATTGCATCAGACTTTTCCACCCTTTAGCAATGTGGGGTTGGAAGACTGTGCTGGAAAAGAGGAGTAGTTCCTTCTCTGGATAGGCATATTCTGATTGCCTTTCTGACCTTGTAGTATCAAGGAAACATCTTCCTCTTTTTTTTATGGACCCCCGAGGGTTGTTTCCATAAGTTCCAGACTGGATGTGCTCGGTAACAGCTTTCAGAGCGGCTAGGTCTTAAATTTTTCTTGACTTCAATCCCGTCTCAGCCATCTCTCTATGTTTGATCATTTCAGAAAATTGTTTACCAATGCCATCTAAGACTCTCTTATAGAAAGGAGCTTCTTATATGTCTATGAAAGTCATAACCATTTCTGACTCTGTCTTAGAGGGAATAACTTGAGCAGCAAGGTGCCTCCACGTTTGAGCATATTCTCTAAATGACTCATTAGACATTTCTTGACCTTGGTAATTTGGTACCTACCAGAGCCATTTGAGACCGGAAGTCAGATTGAGTGAGGAAGGCATGAGCTAACTCTTCCCAAATATGTATTTTAGAATTGTCTAATCTGGTATACCACGATCGGCTTCTCCAATTAGATTCTTTTGGAATAATATTCATTCGAGCTTCTCATCCCCGGTATAAGATCCGAAGTTCTCCAATGAATACCTTCAAATATGTGTAAGGATCTCCCAACCCATCATACTTTTCAAAGTCGAGTCTTGAACTTCTCTTGATAATGAACACCGTGGAATATACAAAGATCAAGATAGAAACACACCTCGTGCACCAATCCCTTTTATAGATCGAATGGTCTCTTCCACTTGAAGGACTTTTTTCCCGATATCACCGGTCTCGGATCTTCCTTGAGATGGGTGTTTTAGGAATTTTGTTGGTCGATCCAACCAAGTTTTGGAATTATTTTATCTGAACCTTATGTTCCTCCTTGTGCAGAGGATTCTGTATGTATGGGTATTCGTGAACCCTGAGTAGACTGGTGTAGTTCTTTAAGCAGAACAGCCAAATCTGTAATTTGTTTTCTTAATCCGTCAAACTCTTCCCGAGAGACAGGAGCAGGATTAGACTAGTCAGATGAAGACATAATTGGATGTAGGCTCGTGACCTTTTTAGACTTTGAACGGGTAACAGGCCCAATTATTTCCCTACAAGAACTTATGTAGTTTAGTCTTAGGGAATGTATAAAATGTTTACATGCTATCATAATGTGTCCGTTTTAGGAATATTATCCTGTAAAATGGGTGTCATTTGATAGCATGTCAAGCCTTAATATGTATGTACACATATTCTTCATATTTTCCAATACATAAAGATTAACATGGAATGAAATTACAAGTAATTGTCTTTACAGGTAAATGAAAATGGAAAGCATGAAGAGACTTCCCTCCGCGTTTGGTTTATCAGAGGCTGACTTATCTTAGGTTACCCTCGTGACTTTTTGGCATAAAGGTTCCCAGATCATCGTAATTTACTTGACGGGAAGTTAATCCAGTCTTTCAACTGGAGCAAATCTGGGTGGTGCCTTTTCTGAGCCTCGTTGAAATTAGTCTCCCTACGAGTCCAGTAATCAAACACCGACGGGATAGCCTCTTGGTGGAGGAACCACACAACATACATTCACATGCAACGTGTCTCACCGTTATGGGAATGATGACATGTGTGAAGCACTAATATCACAGATAGATATATTGCAGTGCAGTAAGTAAAATGTATTCGTACACATTCATCAAAAAAGTAAATGCAACATCAACACACAAGCATGTAACAGTTTTGAAAAGCTTGTAGTAGCGGCTTAAGTCCTCTTACTGGAGTCCCCAGCAGAGTCGCCACTTGTCGACGTCGGGATTTTTATTGTCCCTCTTCTGTTCTTGTTCTTTGGTGTTCTCAAGTTAGGTGAGATTTGTTTGAAAAAACTAGTGAGAAAGGTCCAACATGTGTAATGTCGACGATTTGACTTTAAGAGTCACCAGATAGTTTTTTAAATGGTTGTACCAACACAATCGAGAAAAGGTTTGCACATTGACCCAGTGATGTGACACTGCTAAACGAGTCTGTGAAACCAAGATTCATTAGGGTCCGTGGACTTGCTTATGAGGAGGGAAGGTGTTAGGCACCCCCCCCCCCCCGACATCCATGTTATCACGGTTACCGCCACTTTTCAATTAAACTGTTATATGAATGTGTGTGTGTGTGGGTCAATGTGCAGTTATTTGGAAGTAGTGTTATGCCTCGTTCGCACCTATATACACAGGATTTGAATTTATATAAAAATTCAGTTTTAAACAAGATATAGCAATGAGGTTTAATAAAATAGGTTTTTCAAACCCTTTGTATACTTCCATTTTATTATTAAATGTTCAGCTTAATTTCTTTTATTTTCGGGATGCGAAACATATTCGAGAAAATAATATAGCAAGTCTTTTTAACTCCTCATGGGCATGAAAGCCATCTAAGGAAATTCAAACACCGTGAATAATTTAAAAGCGGGTTACAGCTGAAAATGCCCATCATAGGAACCGAATCTAGATTCAGTAGACTGAATCTGTAATCACATGATTCCTAGGCTCACATGATGACGCAATTTATATGAAAGTAGTAAGCGCTATATATATATATAAAGTTGTAAATATATATATATATATATATATAAGTATGATCAACCACCACGAACCACCTACATGGGGACCAAAATGTAAATATATAAAAGTGGTAAATATATATAGAGAGACATGATTAACCACCACGAAGCACCTCCATGGGGATCTAAATGTAAATAAAGCAATAAAGACGATCAACCACCACAAAGTAAACTCCAAAGTGGACGAAATGTAAATAAAGCAAAAAAAGGCCAATGGTAAACTCCAGCTCTGAGAGAAATGTATATATATATATATATAAAGGGTAAACGCATACGATAGATATATAATCGATCCCTATTTCTTTATTATTTCAATGATTTATCGCTATATATATATATATATATATATATATATATATATATATATATATATATATATATATATAAGTTAATAAATGCTCCTGGACGTGAGTCTAAGCTCAATCGAGGCATAACTCGATAATGTTATTCCATATATATAAATATATATATATAAGTATATATACAGATAAAAATGAAAGCCATAGATCAAGTCCTGCATAAACGCACGCAACACGACTCTCAATGTGTAGAAAAGTGTGTGCAAAGATGAAGAGAAAGGCTTTAAAGTGTGTAAGAAGGCTTACAGTGGACTGCCAAAGATGACTTCTATAGCTTTAAACAGATGAACACTCATTCCCTCGTCTGTAAAAATATGACTAAATATAAGCTCACAAGTGTTTAAAATGAGAAAGCACTCAATTTAGGGTGTGTACAGAGTAAATTGATAGGGCTTCCTCGCCATTTTCTCATGAAATATGGCCACCCCAAGCCCTTTATTTGTAGAAGGGGATCTGCAGGGTACTGCAAGGGCAAACCGCAGATGTACCTGTACGCGCCTCGGCCCCTCGGGGTCCAGTCGTCTCAAAAGTACGCTCACGCGCTGCACGATAACGCGATGTCCGCTCAAACTTACAGTAACTTCAATCCGAGCCTCCGATTGAGGTGTATAAGACCTTTACTTGAGTGCTATTGTCGAGAGATACACAAATGACATGGGTTTGAGGTTGTCAAGTCGTGAAGATGGGACCATGCCCTTGGTCTTCAAGCTTCAAATTCCATCCAAAGGTAATCAGTCATGTCTACTGTAGTAGTCACCGTGATTGCAAACTATTTGGCTCTTGTGGGACATTGATGTGTAGAATATAGATTGAGTTGTTGTTGAGATGGCACAATGCGGGATCGAGGTGGCAAAATGATGATTTTCCCTCACCGGGGTTATCTCCTGATTTGGGCTAATAAAGTAGTCATTACTCGTGGTTATCTCTAAGATCGGGTCACTGCAAGTACTGTATATCCTCAAGGTTGTCTCTAAGGCGTGCTCGACCTCCCGGATTATCTCCGAGTTTGAGCTAAGTGCCTCGCAGTGACTCCCCGAGGTTGAAGTCGATCGCATAGGTTGAAATGAGCATCTCTAGGGTTATCTCTGGAACTGCAACTACACTCCTTGGGGTTATCTCCAAGGTTGACATTGTCTTTCCTGGTGTTATTTTCGAGACTGAGACCGAGTATCTCGGTTATTCCAAGATGAAACGGCTTTCTCCGGCAGTGATTTCTCGGTATTGGAACTACATGCATCGGGTTATCTCCGAGGTTGAATCGACACTTTCTTGTTATTTTTTGAGAATGAGTCGAGCCGCTTTTTGGGTTATCTCTGAAAGATGATTTTGTACTCCTGCAATGTTAGTAACAGGTATGCAGAAAATTTTGAGTGTCTACAAGTGGCAACGTATAGAAGAGGAATGTTTTTAACTATGGGAATACCGGAGTGAAACAAGGAGATCCTAAGAAGAGGATGGAGGCATGTAAGAACTATGGGAAGACTCATTTAGGAGTCTATCTCAAGGGTAAAGCCGTGTGTTAAAACTATGGACAAGAAGGGCACATTTCCATATCTGATTTATTACTAATGAAGGTTATTGATAAATTAATTATCTTAGTCATAATATTATTTACTGGGCTATTTGTGCTCACCCTTTTGCTTCAAAATTCCTTACAGTATTAAAAATGTAAATGGGTTTGTTGAGGATAACAAGGGAATAGTATGATGGTCCAAGATCGTGAAAGTTTCTCAATAGATTATAAACCGCATGACATGCAATATATAATTGTATTGAGGACCTAAGATCTGCAGTGTCATATATTATAATGTTACTTAATAATTGATTTTGGTGAACAACAATAAAGGTGATGAGACCCCAACTTTGAAGTGTAAAAATGCACTCCATTAGAATGCAGAGGACAAAAATCTTCTTGCCCCTTTGAGACTTAAAATCTTTGTTGTTATACTTTATATGGCATTTTAATAATTTGAGTATGAATATTGTCGATTATATACGTAATAATATTGGTATTAAAACTCACAGTTTTTATGTTGTCGATTTTGCATTTACGCTCAATAGTTAGATAAAAATGAAGTTTGTATTTGAATTTTGTACCGTGTATCCGCACTCAAGATGGGTTATGTGGACCTATTTTGGGGCGCCACAAATGGTATCAAAGCTTAGGAATATAGTCTCCAAGCGAGGTCCGGGATTAGAACTAGGAGGGGAGAGACGAGTAATATCCTTCGCTAGTGTGTGTCTTACCTAAGCTGAATTTTCTTACTTAAGTTAACAAATTGTGATATGTCAATTTACCTTTGTTTTGAAGCTGTATTCTGGAATGATATCTGAAATCCAAGAGATGAGCAATGGGGAAATCATGATACAGAGAAAATAATCGGGAAGGTACAATACGAAATAAAAGCAAGGTATTCTCATCTCTTTGAACTACCAGGTACGTAAATTTCGAGGATGAAATTTTATAAGGAGGGGAGATTGTAAGACCCTGAATTTTATGAAATGAAAGTATTCAATTTTTTTATAATTATTATTCTATCGCCGGTAAACAGTTATCTCAATTTCGGTTTTATTATTATTATAATAGTAATAAAACAGAAAACATTTTATAAATAGAATATATTATATTTTAATATATTGCATAGTACTGCATAGTATTTGTATAGTACTACATATTGTTTGCATAGTACTACATAGTGTTACATAGTACTACATAGTTTTTGCATAGTACTGCATGGTATTGCATAAAGTACTGCATAGTTTTTGCATAGTACTGCATAATGCAGCATAGTGCTACATAGTAAAAACCAAAAAAAATTGATTATGTGCCAAATTCGTCTGTGAAAAATTTCCTGTTTACCCGTGATTATTTTCTTAAATAGTATCCTGCCATTTTCCTATAAATAGGATGCTTAGTTTAGAAATGAAAATCATACCAGAATCAGAGAATTCTTCTTCTATTATATCAACGATTTTATTTGAGTTTAAGGAAGCTTTGATCGTAGAAAATAGTACAAGTTTTCTTCAAGAATATCCCCGCTTATACCAAATGTAAGTACTCTTTTTAAGGTAAGGGTATTATTTATTTCATATTCGCTATTTATATTATTTTTCATATTCGTAAGGAATTTTATTTTCTTTCAATATTCGTAAGAATCTTATTTTCGCTCAATATTCGTATGAATATTATCTTCGCTCAATATTCGTAAGGAATATTATTTTCGCTCAACAAATTAAAGGATATTATTTTTGTTCAATATTCGTGATGAAATAATATTTTCTTCCAAACTTTGTAGTATGTAAGTAATATTATTTTGTTTCATATTCCTAATTCTACACTTATTTTGATAAGTATTGCTTCTATACTCCTTGAAATTTATGCTTCATCGAGTATCTTTTCACAAAAATATTTTTCCTCGACATTCTTGTTAAATTTTAATCTTTTCATGCCGTAGTACTATTCATGGGTACTATTCATACATACGATACTATTCATAATGCATTTAAGACTATTCATACATACGATACTATTCATACGCATAACACTATTCATAAAATACTATTCACGGGATACTATTCACCCGGGTACTATTCACGACAAAAAATTAATTTCTTTTCTCGTCTAAATTATTTTTGATACAAGAATATTATTCTTGAATTTTACTCCATTAAAATAGTATCATGTTGATAATTTGACATTCTTAAACTCGGATAAATTGGATTATAAATCTTTAAAATTAATCCTTGATCTCATTTAATTGAATGCTTATATCATTGTCATCATCCTCATGCTTATATTATAATGAAAGTCATCTTTGGCCCGTAGTGCATAGATGGATTATTGATTGGTATGATTATGACCGAATTATGTATCGATATAATCATGACCATCGTAATGTTACAAATGATGTGGTAAAAGTCCTCATCGGCCCGTAGTGCATCGACGGACAAATTGTTTGTATGATCATGACCACGGTGATAATAACAAATATCTTTGGCTCAGTAGTGCATTGATAATTCGTGGATGTGATAATAACGAATATCCTCGCCCGTAGTGCATAGATAATTCGTGGATGTGATACTAACGAATATCCTCGCCCATAGTGCATGGATAATTTGGTGATGTGGATTATTTATTTTATAGAAAATGATGTGGTAAAAATCCTCTTTGGTTTACGTGCAAAGATGGACTAATGTTACAAACAAATGATGTGTAAAAATCATCTTTGGCTTACGTGCAAAGATGGACTAATGTTACGTATAAATGATGTGGTAAAATCCTCTTCGCTTACCCGCAAAGACGGATTATTGATTATTGGTTTTACAACAGATATCTTTGGCTTACGTGCAAAGATGGGTTGTTGATTATTGGTTTCACAAATTGTATGTCTTTGGCTCGTAGTGTAAAGATGGATTGTTGATTTATCCGATTATAAATATTAATTGTGAATTTGACTATAATCTTTGGTGGTTCGTGTGAAAACAGTGATGAGAGTTCTCTTTATCGTGGGTACAACAAAGAACCTGCTGATGAGTATTATAGAATGAACTAAACGATGGAATTTTAATTTGGAGGAGATAGTAGACATTATGTAAGACCCTCGAATTTTATGAAATAAAAGTATTCAATTTTTTTATAATTATTATTCAAGAATCGTTAAATTGATAAAAGGTTAAAGTTAAGGGTGATTGATGAGTGAGTTTTATACTCATAATTGAGTGCGTTTGAGCTTAATCGCTTGGTTGATTTTAAGTGTTTGTGTCTATTCATGCATGTTTTATGTTGTTTTGTAGAATTGGGACAAAAGTTACTTGGCTCGATGTTCTGGTATTAGATTCGCATTTTGGCTTGCCATTTACACAATAGTCACTTCAGAGCAAATTTGAATATTTCTCCTGACCTTATTTCGAAACACTCAAAGAAAGAAAGTTGTAGATCTACGCCTCCTCTTTCCGTAACATCTTGAATCATCAAAATTAGAGTTCGGACGAAGACGTTATGGCCATTTTCCCAAAGGACGCCAGAGTAGAAAATTTCTAAAATGTTCCAGTCGGGCGCCCATTTTAAGTTTATGTCAGCCACGGGCGCTAGGGAGAGTGTTGTAGTTAGCATATGCCCAGCTATTAAAATACTGGGAAGAGTTTGGTCAAGTTTGGACGCTTTTTAGGCTTAATTTTGACACCTTTTGACTCCAAATTGATCGGGTTTGTTCCTAAGCTAAAAATTGACTTGAACCTATAAATACATGATGTAAGGCATAAAATAAAGGAGATTACATAGATTAGACTAGATAAAACACTCCATTAGATTAGAATATAAACCCTAGTTCTTAATTAGCCATTGAGATCAAGCAAATCAAGAACACCAAGAGCAAGAGCAAGAGCAAGAGCAAGAGGGGAGCATCGATTTCTTTGACAATGATTCTATTCTCTTCTCTTATCATACTTTTATCTTTTAATGTCTATTTAGTTGTGGATTCTTGGTTTTAATTCATTAATTATGGACTAACTCTTTTATTAAGATTTCAATTGAACCTTTTATGTCTATAAATTAGTTATTCAATGTATTCCAATTATTTGTGTCAAATCAATTGTTTATCTTGTCTTGAGCATATTGATTAATTATCCGATCAAGAATTACCTTGTTACTCTGTAAGGAATTGAAAGAAGAATTCTAGGTTAGAACCGGCATGATAACATGTGACTTAGTTATTTGCATTTACGGATAATTAGGTTTGTAAATATTCCGTAATTTTTTTAATCAAGTATATTAAATATTTATTGAATTATGTAAGTATTTAATGGATGTTTTCATTATTGAATAATAGTGGACTCGTAAAGGTTACGATGCGATTTGGGTGATAGTGATGATTGACAAAATCGCACACTTTTTGCTAATAAAGGTTAGATTCAATCTTGATCACCGCAAAGTTATATGTTAAAGAGATCATGTCAAGACATGGAGTTCCAAAGTCAATTGTGTCGATAGAGATCCGAGGTTCACATCAAACTTCCGGAAGAGACTACAAGAATGTATGGGAACACAGCCATAATGAGTACGACATGTCATCCGTAAAATGATGGCCAAAGCGAACGAACGATTTAGACATTGGAAGATATGTCGAGAGCATACGTCATAGATTTTAAAGGAAGTCGATGAACAATTACCGCTGGTGGAATTTGCTTACAATAATGCTTACCACGCTAAGCATTCCAAGATGCCACCACGGTAAGCATTATACTACAGAAGTGCGTAACTCCACCGTGTTGGGATGAAGTTTGTGGATCGCCAACCGCATGTTATGACCAGAATCGTACAACAAATCGCCGAGGTTGTCAAACTCATCGTAACAAGATTGATAGTCATGCTTTCAAGATGTACAAAAGAAATATGTCGATCAACACGCATAAGATCGCAGCATTTGACGTAGGAAATTATGTTTTCCTAAAAGTTTCACCTTGGAAGGGAAAAATTCGATTTGGTAAAAAAGGGAAACTAAGCCCAGGTTTATCGGACCCTTCAAGTGCCGCAAAAGTCGAGAGGTGTCTTACGAGGTAGTTTCACCTCCGTAATTGCAAAACATTCATAATGTTTTCACGCTTTGTTACGACCCATATAAGTCCGAGAAAGACTTGTCCTATGAAGAGGTTCCTATCCGTATAGTCGATGTGAAAGAACAAGTGCTCGAATAAAGTGATACCTTCCGTGAAGGTATTATGGAGGAACGACAATGTCGAGGAGGCTACGTGGGAACTCGGGTCGAAATGATGAAGAATTACCTCGAAAGTTATTTGTTTAATCTGCGGTCTTCAATTCGGGGATGTAATCTTGTAAGTAGGGAGAATGTGACGAATGAGTTGTTTGAGTCAGATTCGAGGATGTAATCTTGTAAGGAGGGAATGATGTAACATTCCGTAATTTTTTAATCAAGTATATTAAATATTTATTGAATTATTTAAGTATTTAATGGATATTTTCATTGTTGAATAATTGTTAATTATTTGTTAAATAAATAATTAAGGAAATTAATTATTATATGCTAATTTAATTTAATTATTAAGTTGTAGAGTTTTGATTAATTGAATTATTATTCTTTTATTTGAATTTGTAATTAAAAGGATGTGTTAGTTGATTAAATAAAGTTATAATTATATAGAAAATTATAATTTTGTGGTATTGATTTATGTGTTAGAGTAATTAAATAAAAGTGTGACAAATAACCTTTTATAAAGGAGTTATTAAAATAACTTAAAGGAGTTTTAATTCAATTTTGCCAATCAAGGTCTAATGCCTATTAAGTCTTTAATCTAATTGTGTTTTACCAAACAAAGCATAAGGGTTAATTGATTATTTTTTTAGTGGTTAGCCAAACAAGCCTTCTGGCTTTTTGTTTTCAAAATAAAAATAACTCATGTCGCTTAAGTTATTATTATATTACATAATTAATATATATTATATCTTATATATGCTATATTCTAAGACGTAAGAATAGAGGAGAGAGAGGTAAGAGAGAAGAAAAGAAAACTCAGAGGAAGAAGAAGAAGAGAAGAAGAAAAGTGAGAGAATCCTAGAGAATTGGGAGTGAAGAGGAGAAAGGCTTGACAATCAAAGAGATAGTATCATCATCTTCTTCAAGGTATCATCCTATTTTTTTAGTTTTAAAAGTTTAGTTTTTTTTCTCTTCCCTAATTCTCCAGAAAATCCTTGTGTAAGGATAAATTATTTGTTATGTATGTGATTTTATATGATAATCTAGTGTTGTTAAACTATTTTCTTAAGCTATAATTGAGAATAGTCCATGAATTTATATTATGTATATGGTTATGAAGAAAACTATTTTTACAAAGAGTTTTTGTGTATATATATATTGTTTGGTTTAAGGTAGAAATTAAGGGTTTATTTGTTGTTTAGTTGATAAATTGATTATTGAATGTGATAGAGTATGTATAAACTTTGAAAAAGTGTTTTGAATTAACTACTTTGGTTGAAAAACAAAATCACAAAGTTGTTTATTTTCATCAAAACATCAAAAGTGAGTTTTTATCAAAATAGTGAAATCAGATTTGTTAAATTCGTTGTTTAAACTGCTTTTATGAGTAGAAACATGTTTACAATCTTTGAACTATGTTTATGTGAAGTCTCTATAGGAATTACATGCTAATTAGGTCATTCGAAAAGAACTTTTAGGCCAAAATTGCTTTTGTTCATATCGTCGTCAAAGTCGCCAAATGAAGATCGCAGCTTATGCCGCAACGCTACCCAAGAAGCTCAATTGTCACGTCATAGTCATTGTCGCCACGCCACATATGTGGCTTTGTAGCTTAACTCTCGCGCCGCAGCGCCATCACCGCGAAAGTTAGCGTAATGGTCCGACAAAGGTACTTTTTTGTACTCGAAATTTGAAAGAATTATTATGGAATAATAGTAGGATCAGAAAATATTAATTTCAATATTTCTATATTATGAATAAGTATGTTATCAACGATTAACTTGTGTTATAACTTGATTATGTGATTAAATAATCAAACCTACATGATGAATGTAGTTAGTTAAGTTTGTAAAGTGGTAGTAACTAATTATGTCATAAATGACATATGTTTATAGGATATTATGATTTGAATTGTTCTTGCTTAGCCCACGAGCAAGGCATGTTCTCTAATCTATTTTCTTATTGAAGCAATTATTGTTTCCAATTCGATTACCTTATAAATGATGCAAGTTTTTTAATCCATTAACTTGTTGAATCAATTATTGATTCCAATATAATAATGCAAGGTTTCTAAACTTTGATTTTGATATCAACAAGTTATTCTCAGTATTTAACTTTGTTGTTTAGCATGCCCGTATATATTTGAATATTTTTATCGCTCATATTATCATGCATGCTTAGTATTCAATTCTAAATAACCTTGACTTAATGTTGTTCAAGCAAGGTGTGTTATAGTTACTCAAGTTGTATGCTATTAGATTATTCCTAAAGTATGACTTTAATTTACCATGTTTATTCAATTACGATTATTCTATAGTATGACGTTATTTATTTTATTCAACTAATCCTTAGTTGATGTTCGTTGAATTCCAAATTACCTTGAAATGTTTCCAAACCAAACTCACTTTGGTGCGAACTTGTACTCTAAATACTGAGATGAAAAATCCTATTATTAGGGGTAACTTACGCGTAGCGTTAAATGTTTGTGCACAATACATGGTACAAAGGGCTGATCCCCCTAAGTACGAGGAGTCCTTATAGTCTTATGATTGTTAAAGTTGGAGTTAAAATATTACTCGCAACTGTGGACATAGTTCATGGTCTTATGACCCTCGCTTATGTTTATTCCATACTTTGGATTTCAGCCTCGATTATCATTGTTAAAGTACTATCTAGTTTTGATGAGCCTATTCATCAAGCGCTTATTATTGTTATTCTTCCGCTGATTCACTATTTTATCCAAAGGAGCAATTGTTTGCTTACTCTTGCATATTTATAAACTCGTCATAGCCTAAAGTGGAGAAGGTAGATGAACCTTCAACTAGCAAAGGAAAGGGAAAATTGTACAAGTGATGTTGATTTGTACTTTTATTATTGTGATGATCTTAGACTTAATAATAATGGTGTTATGTAATAATTTTAATTCAGTATTTGAATGATTTTATTTAAAGGTTAGACAACCCGAGATTTGTATTATGTAACCCTTTAATGGGAAAGGTTTCATTATTCAATTTGATTGTGATTGGGTAGTTAGATATGAACGCTTGATTAAGTGAACACCAACTCCTCGTGGGAATGAAGTACCGGGTTTGGGGTGTCACAAGGTTCGTGGAATTGAATGGAAATATCTATTCACCGCATGTAAAATACACAAAGAACTAAAATAAACAACCGAACTCAACTACATGAATGCATACGCATGATCTACTTCCTAATATACCTACGAACCCAAAGAATAAATCAAGATGATATATAGCAACAAAGCCTCAAAGATACCATTGATACTCAAACAATATATCCAATAAAGTCAAAATCCATAACTCTAACCAATTAGTCAATCCAAACCAAATATCACCCATGTCAGATGTGTGTGTTTGTTAACCATTCTAACCAACCACAATTCAAGATAATCACATAACAAACTTCTTAGAAGGAAAATTTCAATTCCAATTCAATTACTTTTGTGAACATGATAACCCAGCTTAAAAGTAAGAAATTACCAAGTCTAAGGGTAAATACAGGATTTATTTCTACTTTTATTCAATCACGAGGGTATTTTTGCTCTTTCTCATGTTTTATTCATTTTTTTTCTCATGGGTCAGTAAACGTCTTATTCCCTTAGGCTTTTAGTGCTACCTTAACGAAGCTTTCACCAAAGACTCCCAAGCCATTAAAACCTTAGGGCGCTTAGGTGTAAAGACAATCCCCTGCTTACTTACTCAAGTAACAAAGGCCACAAAACTAGACAAGCATGCCACTATGTTTATTCTTTTTTTCTCGGATATTTTATTCTTTTTTTTCTTTTCATCATTTCTTTTTTCTTTTTTTTTTTGTATATATATACCCCATAGATTCCCCCAAACTCAAGCTTTTACGCTATTCCAATCTTTACCGCCACCACTAATTTCCTTAAACTTTAACCAAGATTTTCCTCGAAATAAATTATGAAACCTTGAACCAAGTGGATTAAAACAGGTTAAACTTTAAGTGTTAACCTACATATAAGTTTAAGATGTGCTCGATTATCATCATGATTAATTAGAACTCATCATCAATTATCAACACTGCTCAAGTTAACATGCAAAACCAATCTTATCATAGTCGAGCTAAGACCACACCAACCTATCGCATGTATTCATGCAAAAAAAATGCAATTATACTACACATGAACACATACTAATGCAACATATATATGAATATGCAAATAACTACCATGTATTATATGCAACATAAAAAAAACACAATGCTAACACATAAAAAAATGAACTACTATGCAGATAACTAATTATATGCTATAATGACACTAAAATGCCCCCAAACTTAAACTAGACATTGTCCTCAATGGTCAAAATATAAAAAGTAAAGCGTAAGACTTCCTAAAAATATAGCAATCTTCATCCTTGTCCACTAAGTTTGGAGAATAAAGCAAGACATGGAATAAATTGGGCATCTCACTTGAATTTGACTTGAATAACCTCAGAAACCATGATAGAAACAATCTTATTAAATTCTAAATAAATGCAAATTCTAAACTACTAATATAAAACCTAATAAAAACAAAAAAATAAAAATTAAACTTGGGTCAGATCCCAATAAGCGCTTGTTTTATAGTCTCGCATCGACTTCTTCAATTCTCTATCCAATTCCTTCGAAAATTGAGGAATCCTCCATCCATTAGTAGCAATGTCTCTTTTGGGAGGTTCCCATTAGCAAAAGCCCTTGAATTAAAGTCACCTAGCATGCTCTTTGTAGATAGGTTCCCTATTAAGAACGCCCAACAACTAGGTATTTTCTCCATTATGTCTATGATCGATTGGGGTATCAAGCTTAATAAACATAATGGGATCTTCCTCTATCTTCTCCTTTTCATCCCACCGTGACTCCACAACCGTATTAGCTCTTATGTCACAAAGAGCTCTGCTGACGACACGATCGCTAATCAAATGGTTTTGCAAAACTACCCAATTCTTGAACTTTGGTAGAGGAGGCACATAGGATACTAATGAAATCACTCATCTTCATTAAATCTTACGCTTAAATCTTCTTTGATCTCCTTTCTTGGTTCCCGCTTGTTTCCTCTTTTTCAACATCTTGTGGCTCATCTTGACGCTTTTTGGTTTCCACAATTTCTCTTTTTCTTTGTTGTTGTCCCTTTTTAGTGTCCTTGAGAGTCTCTTGCAAATCCTTTCCATCACAGAAAATCACACCTTGCAATGCTCATCTCCCGCGGTTTATCTCTTTATCACTAGGGAGTGTTCCATGTGGATTCGGTTGTTCAATGTACGTGCTATCTCGCCCAATTGATTTTCCGATTCTTTATCGACGACCTCGCTTTTCACATTCATATCTACTTGATTCAATAGCTTGTCTTGTTCCTCGCTCTTTTGTCAAGAGCCCTAATGAATTTTTCCAAGGCTTTCTCCCAACCTTGATTTCTTCTCCGTTGTTGTTGAGTCCGATTTTGAAATTGAATGTGTTTTGTTGTCTAGGTGCCCGAGCTTGATTGTTACTCCATGAAAATCTGGGTGATACCCCAATCATGATGATAGTTGTTGATAGACATAATTATTATGGTAATCACCACCAAACCGCATTCTACTCGAAACCGTGTGGTGCATCGATGAATCATATGATTTCCAAGACAATAATCACAAGTAACCGCCACACTTCTTTGACGACGTTATTCTTCAAAAAGCGCCTTAACCTCCTCGAAAGTGTCTCAATCAGGTACGACAATGCCGAAAGTGTCACGAAGTCCTATCAATCTGCCCCTCGACTAAGTCGCTTTTGCCATCCTTCACTCTGTTGGGTGCAGAATAACCTCCAACGCCTTCAAATTTGCCTCAATTTGTATTGGCTCTACGAAAATATATTAAGTCCATCAACTCGCTTTCCTTGGTCGAGTCATGTTCGTATGGCCACCGATACGCAAAAAGTCATCCATGGTACCTAAAAAGAGAGAAATATAGAAGAGAATTAAAAATAAAATAAAAAATGTTTAAATTAAGACTAATTTGATTGAAATTAATATTGGTAAATAATTATTAAATTAATTCCCCAAAGAATCTGCCGCCAAAAACTTGTTGATCGATTTCAAGTAATCAATGAATACGTAAAGTATACACTATCAACAAGTAATAAAGTGAGAGTAGAGTATCGTTCCCACAAGGAATTATTTAATAAAAATCACCAAGTACTAATTCTTAACCAAACTAATTTTATTTAAACAATCACAAATTTTGATTAAGACAATTAATTCAAATAAATAAAGATTAAGACTCAAATAAATAAAGATGAAGCCTCAACGAATGAATTCAGATAAATAAAGATTAAGACTTCAATATCCCCAATTATGAACTATAAATCAATTATCCCAATTATTATGCCTACTGAATTGTTAATAGGAATTCTCAAATGTCAAAAGTCCTTTTCCAAGTGATCAATTGACTTCTATTTAATCCAGATTAGTCTTGTTATATTCCTATGCAAAACAATTGAATTAAACTCCTTCAATTCCAATTCCTTGTGTTACATGCTATAGTGAATGATATTTCCATTCAATTCACGAACCTAATTATCGACCATACAAATAACTAAGTCACATGTAATCATGCCCATTTAACCCTAGAATTTCTTTTCAATTCTTTCTAGAGTAACAAGGTAATTAATGAAAGCGATAATTAATCAATAGGCTCAAGACAAGATAAACAATTCAATTTGACACAAATAATTGGAATACATCAATAACTAATTTATAGACATAAAAGGTTCAATTGAAATCTTAATAAAAGAGTTAGTCCATAATTAATGAATTAAAATCAAGAATCCACAACCGAATAGACATTAAAAGATAAAATTATGATAAGAGAAGAGAATAGAATGCATTGTCAAGAAAATCGATGCTCCCTCTTGCTCTTACTTGATCTTCGTTGTTCTTCAATTTGCTTCAATCTCCAATGGCTAATTAAGAACTAGGGTTTATATTCTAATCTAATAAAGTATTTTATCTAGTCTAATCTATGTAATCTCCCTTTATTTTATTCCTTACATCATGTATTTATAGGTTATGAGTCCAATTTTTAGCTTAGAACAAACCCAAATCCAATTTGGAGTCAAAAAGGTGTCAAAATTTGCCCCAAAATGCGTCCAAGCTTAACCAAACTCTTCCCTCAAAGGTTCTCAAAGACTAGGCACTGTTCTACAACATTGTGCCCGCCATTGAGCATAAAGTTAAAATGGGCATACAAGTACTGAACATTTTTGGAAATTTTACGTCCGATGTCCTTTGGGAAAATGGCCATAACTTCTTCATCCGAACTCTCGATTTTGATGATTTAAGATGTTCGGAAAGAGGAGATGTAGATCTACAACTTTCATTATTTGAGTTTTTCAAATAAGGTCCTGAGAAATACTCAAATTGGCTCATCAATGACTATCAGGTAAACGGTGTATGAAAATACTGAATCTAGCCACCCCTTTAATGTCGAGCCAAGTAACTTTTGTCCCAATTCCTACAAAACAACATAAAACATGCATGAATAGACACAAAAACTTAAAATCAACTAAAAGATTAAGCTCGTATTAATACTCAATTATGAGTATAAAACTCACTCATCAATGATATCCTAAAATTTTACAAAGTAAAAGCAAGTTGATATAAAATATTCATTGGCTCAGGAAATATTCTTTTGTCTGTGAATATTTGTCTGACGACACAATCATCAGTGGACCCCACAACGGAATAATTGTTTGATATAGAAAGCCAAAGATAAACTTTTTATAAAAATAACGATAAAACTTTTTACCGTTAAACTATTTAAATACCAAAGACAAAAGTACAAGAATGTCGCGTGATCGCATAGTAGAAAGCACATGGTATTGTTCAAGATTCTTATTATTGATGCTTACGTAAGAAGCCACTCCGCTTTATTCAATTATTACAATGTAGTTGCTACACAAGATCCCATATTATTGATTCAATTATCACACAAGATCATCTCGCACAATATTTTATATTATTAAATTAATAATTGAGACAACACATTTATTCATATTATTATTTTCATTATTGATAATGTCTAGAAAGTTTTGTCGAGAAAATGGGTTAGGTCATCTAATTGCACGCCAATAAAGAGAAATCTTTATCGAAAATCCCTCTTTTCGTGGAAATGATCCAAGTTATCAATATTGTAAGTTATAATATTAATGATGAATAATTGTTAAAAGATTAAAAATATGTTTATTAAAGATAAGTGATTTGTGGTAAATATTTATTCAATTTTTTTTATAATAGAGGGATTGTCATGAGGCGCTTTGTTTTAAGTTGACTTATTATTACATGAAGAGATGTACTAATTTATGGACCGCTTGGGTTGTTGTTTTAATAGTAAATCAATCTGGACCATTCGTGAATCGCTTATTATTTAGTCCATTCTCCTATAAATAGAAGCTTAATTCTTCTTTCATTCTCACTAATTCACTAAGACTCACAAGAGAAGCTATAGAGAAAGAAACTATAGAGAGAAAGAAGAAGAGTATTCGCATACTTCACTATTGCAATATCCAAATTTCTACTAAGGTAAGGTGTTATTTCTTTCAGATTTGTAAGGGGTATTATTTTTTCAGATTCGTAGTAAGGAATATTATTTTCGATTCATCCTTTAATCTTGTAGGAATAACTTTTGTCTATCGCGGGATTACGCATCGCATTTATTGTGAAAATCCATTTATAGTTTCGTATGTTATTTCTTTTCATACTTTTAAATCTAAACTTACTATACGGTAAGTATTGCTTCTATAATTCCTAAAATTAGTAGAATATCCTTGAGTTTTGTGCTTCATCTAGTATCATTTTATTGGAATATTGGTATAAACTTTTTTATTAAATTTTCATATTTTACTCGTAAGTACTATTCACTTTGTTACTATTCACTAAGGTATTATTCACTCTAGATCTGTGGTGCTTTTCATGACTCAAGTTACTATTCATTTATTACTATTCACTGGGTACTATTCACTCTTGATTAATATTTATTCGGGTACTTTTCATGACGGGTTACTATTTATTTATTACTATTCACTCGAGGTAATATTTATTCTGGGTACTTTTGCATGATGGGTTACTATTCATTTGTTACTATTCACTCGTGTACTATTCACTTAGGGTAATATTTATTTGGGGGTACTTGCATGCATGATGGGGTACTATTCATTCGGCAATATTCACTGGTACTATTCATGATAAAAGTGATTTCTTTCCGTCCAAATTATTTTTGATACATGAATATCATTCTTGAATTTTACTCCACAAATAAATTATCATGTCGACAATTTGGATATTCTCGAACTCGGATAAATTGAATTATAAATCTCTAATGTTTATCCTTGATCTCACTTGATTGATTCTTTATATCATTAGCATCATTCTCATGCTTATGTTATGGTAAAAGTCATCTTCGGTCCGTAGTGTATATGATGGACTCATTGATCGGTATGATTATGACCAGGAAAGTTTGTATTGGTATAATCATCACCGTAATGTTACGCATAAATGATGTGGTGAAAGTCCTCATCGCCCATAATGCATTGATGGGATGAGTTGTTTGGCATGATCATGACCATTGGTGATACTAACGTAATATCATTGGCCCGTAGTGCATGGATTATTCATTCTCATTGATCATTGCTTGTAACAACTATATATTGACGAGAAGTACAAATGATCGTAGTAGATATGTTTGTGGTGTCGCATAGATTCGACATTCTGTTCAACCGCTCGCTTCCGTGGATACTTACCGATTCATATGTAAGTATTATTTATGTGTTAGTTTCCCACCTAAAATTCTAACAAAGAATAAATCCAACACATGTATCATATTCCACACCCAATCTAGAATCAACATTCACATATCATCTACATCGATAGATTAATTGTTGGCCACACAATTATTACGTGAAACACAAAATATGATAAACAATCTTGCAATCAAGTGATAATAATTAAATAGGGAATAAATCAATTAAATCCAATAATTGGGTTCCATTGCAATCTTCAATAGAAAATTAGCAGGGTCGTTCTTGATATTTTGGTGGCCCAAAATGAAAGATTAAAATGAGACCCTTTTCGAAACATTGTATTCACCCAAAAAAAGGTAAAAATTGTTAGGTTTGTAATATTCATGGACGCAATCAAATTGCACAAAATAAGCGGAAGCATGAAAAATAAAAGTTTTAAAATTTTACAAACCATATAATCGGATCATCCTTTATGCACAATTATTAATTAAACGAAAAGGTAAAGAACAAGAATTATACTTTTGAAAATTTGAGCTTCCTCGTGCAAGTTTACTCCAAATCTTTTCGCTCAACTTGAATCCACCCCAAGTTTGGTTCTCATCCTTTGATCAATGTTAGTCACCCAAGTGTTTGGCCTCTGGAGGTGATCCACCAAGGATATGTATTTAGCAAAACCCTAATTTTTCTATCTCTCATGTAAAAGGGTACTCTCTCAACTATTGGAATTACGATTCACGTGTTTTGTGAAAGTGTCAACCACCTCACCCATAATAAGACTCTCTTATTTATAGATGTAAGGCAACCCTCCTTAAAAAATTAAGGAATTGGTTTTATTTTTAATTAATTAAACTCATTTAATTAATTATGCTCCCAATCTTATTAGGAATAATTAATTAAAATCTTTTAATTAATTAGCCTCTTAATCTTTTAGGAATAAATGAGAGTACTTATATTAAATTAATTTTCAACTCTTTAGAAATTAAAATAATAACAATTCTTTGATATACCCTAAAGGTCTTAAGGAATAAGTCAAAGTATAACTCATCATACACAAGATACTATGATGATCTCAAGTCCAAGGATCACTTGTACTACTATTACTACAGAATTCCTATTGATAGGAAGTAAAACTCCATTAGGTATTCCTTAGCGAGCCACGCTCAAAGGAACTTATTCTCTAATAAGCACCTACATACTTGCTTTAGTGTCTCCACACAAATGATCATGAGATCAATCATCCTCATCAAATGAAAGCAAGTTAACGTATGTACCAATCTATCCGGATTCACTAATCCCCAATTTAGTAATCCAACGATTGGGAACTATTTTAGTTTTAAGCTTTCAAAGAATTTAGATCTCATTAGAATGATCATCATCATTATTCTAAAAGCATTGCTTAAAACTATGGGTTTATCACATATTATAAAACAGCATCATGTAGATAATTAAAAGCCTTTAATAAATTAATACTTTTTATTAATAAATGAATAAATTAATGCTTTATCATCAACATCTACGTATCCCCGGCGAGGGTCACAACACGCATCTATCAAACATCTACGTATCCCCGGCGGGGGTTACAACGCAATGCAACCATTGATACACACATCAATGAAGGTCAAACAGCCTTGACATCATGTAGCTGATGGCAAGTAAACCCATCGAAGCAACCTTCCCCGGCGGGGGCTAAAACGCAATGCTACCATTGACACATACATCAATGAAGGTCAAGCAGCCTTGACAATGCATCCAGCAGGGATTTATCCAGTGATACACACATCAGCAATGATCAGGCAACCCTGATAACAACAAACTGTTAGCGAATCTCGGAAGTAAATGAGGGAATATGTTATACACATCCTCAATAGACAAAGCTTTATCCCCAAAAGTCTCTTACACACAAGAGGTACCTCTATGGAATATAAGCCGATGTCTCAGGATTCGTGACTTTGGTGATAGCCCCAACGTTAACATCCTTGGAGACTTGGATCGCGTGTCCCAAATGCATGATCGATTGTCATCCCAGCAGGATTACCTGACAATTATTCATGCATTCTACATGCATTTGCATTATATTGCTGCATATAGCATCATGTTTATCTTGCTTGCATTTCAAGTGTCTAGTATTCTTTATCCTATCCATGCCTTGCATTGAATGAATATGATAAAGAGGGGCATCTGTAGACACTCGAAATTTTCTGCGCTCCTATTACTAACATTGCAGGAGGGTAGATTTGTCTTTTGGAGATAACCCTGAAAGACAGATTACATCCATTCCGGATACTACCGGAAGTTCAGTAAAAACCCGGAACACACACCGGGAATGTTTTTTCCAATCTCGGAGATAACCCCGAGATATACAGATCAAAAGACCGACAACAACACCGGAGAGGACAATTCTGTCTAGGCAATAACACCGCAACGCTCAGTTCCAGTCCCAGAGAAACACTGGGAGTAGCAACCCCATCCTTGGTGATAGCCTTAAGAGATGCCATTGCGATTCCTACGATAACCCCAAAAAATTTTGTTTTAAACATATGCAATCGCCTTCAACCTCGTAGACATCCTATCGAGGCACACACACCTCGGAATCTTGAGTTGACAACAGGTGAGCAGAACATCCACGGATACAAAGGTGATACATACAAACAAGCAGCAGTCCAATCTCAGATGTAACCCTGAGCAACGTCTGCTTTCCGCTTAAACCGGCGATAACCCTGGTGAGGAGTCACAACGTCATCTTACCATCTCAACAAGATGATATCGCGGCATACCAACAAGTAGTCCAATCTCACCAGAACCTAAAGCAACGCTCTACTTTCAACTCAAACCGGTGATAACCCCATGAGGAATCAAAAGTCATCTTGTTCCTTCGACAATGGCACGTCGTCTTCACACTTCATACATACATACATACATCCAACAATGTCCCACAAGAGCCGAGGATTGACAATCTCGAGTGACTATTACACGTGGCAGTACTTTGGATAGAATTTGAAGCTTGAAGACCATGGGCATAGACCCCTCTTTCTGACTTCGTACAACCTCTAATCCATGTCATTGCGTAACTCTCAACACAAGTGGTCCGAAGAAGGTCAGATATACCTCGTTCGGATGCTCGGATTGAAGTTCTGCAAGTTCAAACGGACATTACAATGCATGAGTGCACGTACTACGAGATAACGGGAACCGCAAGGCTCAAATGCACCACGACCGGTACAGCGGTACAAATCTGCAGTGCGCGCCGCAGTATACCGCTGCCATCCTGCTCTATATATATACAAGCCTTGGGGTCAGCCATTTGAGAAGAAGAGGAGGGAAAAAGCGAGGAAGCCCCATCCATTTTGCTCTCCATACACATCTTTTGAGTGTTTCTCTTCTAAACACTAGTTAGCTCACATATAGCTATCTTTTATCCCATGGGAGCTAAGTGTTTATCCATTTAAAGTTATAGAAGTCTACTTTGGCATCCCACTGTAAGCCTTCTTATATTCTATAAAGCCTTCTTCTCATATTAGCACACACTGTTGTACACGTTGAGAGTCATGTGAGTGTGTTTGCCCGGACTTCGGTCCGTGGATTTCATTTCATGCTCATATATATATATACTTATATATATGTATATATTTTATATATGGACTAACATTATCGAGTTATGCCTCGATTAAGCTGAGACTTGATGCGGAGCGTTTAATTGCTTTTATATATATATATATACTATATATATAAGCGTGGTCGATCTACATACGATGAGCCCGATTTTATATCCTATGCGTTTAATTGCTTATATATATATATATATATTGTTATCGGACATATCCGATGAGCCCAGATTCACATCCTAAGTGCGTTCTCGCTTTTATATATATATTTGTATATATATATATATATATATATTCATTCTGTCCTACTGAGTTTACTTTGTGGCCTTTTACAGCTTTATTTACATTTCGTCTTGCCTGGAGTTTACTTTGTGGCAGTTGATCGCTTTTACAGCTTTATTTATATTTCGTCCCACCTGGAGTTTACTTCGTGGTGGTTGATCATGTCCATATATATATATATATATTTATCGCTTTTATATATTTATATTTCCGATCCCCCATGGAGTTGCTTCGTGGTGGTTGATCATGTTTGTATATATATTTATAGCTTTTATATATATAACTGCTTACTGCTTTCCATACAAATTGCAGTATTATGTGAGCCTAGGAATCATGTGATCACAGATTCAATTTACTGAATTTAGATTCGGTCCCATGATGGACATTTTTCAATTGTAGCGGTACTGTACATTATTTTACAAAGATTGTCTCGAATTTCCTTGGATGGTCATCGTATGTTTATGAGGAGTTCGACATCTTGATATATTTTCTCGAGAATGCTTCGCATCTCGAAAATAAAAGCAAACAATAGAACATTTAATAATAAAATGGAAGTATGAAAAGGTCTCAATTCCTATTGAGCACGTGGTTTGAAAAACCTCTTTACAAAACTTCATTGCTATATCTTGGTGAAAAACCGAATTTTCCTATAAAATTCAAACCTTATGTATATAAGTGCGAAACGAGGCCTTGCACTACTTTCAAATAATTGCACATTGATCCACACACACACACACAAACACACACATTCATATAAAAATTTCTTTGAAAAGTGGCAGTCACTGTGGTAACACGGATGTCGGGGGGTGCCTAACACCTTCCCTCCGCATAATCAAGCCCTCGAACCCAAAATAAATCTCGGTTTCATAGACCCGTCTAGCAGTGTCAAAACACTAGGTCAATGTGCAAACCTTTTCGGTTGCGTTGGTGCAACCAGTTAAATACACCAACTGGCAATTGTTAAAAGTCAAATCGTCGACATTATATGTATGCCGGACCTTTTCACTTGTTTTTCAAATAAATCTCACACTAACATGAGAACACCAAAGAACAAGTAACGAAAAGGGACACTCAAAAATCCCGACGTCGACACCCCCCCTTCTAGATATCTGTCGTGCCTCCAGGAACTAACAATTGGTATAAGAGCAGGTTCTATAATACAGCCTATAAAGCTTGAGTATATCCAATGGTACACTTACCAAGCGAATCAAAGACTGGAGGAGGCAGCAAGCCACCAATCTGCAACAAAGAAAAATTTGCTAACTGAAAGGTTAGGATGCAAGCTTACATGGATGAAATAGATGAAGATCTATTTGAAACTATTCAGAATGGGCCCTATGTTCCTACAAAGCTTGCACCAACTACACATGACCCAAACAGAGCACAGATCAAGGTTAAGGAAGAATGGACAGAGAACAAGAAGAGAGCTGTCCAGCTTGACAAAAAGGCCAAAAACATCTTGTTCCAATCTTTAGAAGATGATCTGTTTGAAAACGTGGTCAACAGCAAAACAGCAAAGGAGGTTTGGGAAGAACTGCTCATTATGCATGAAGGAACAGAAGAAGTCAGAGAAAACAAACAATCTCTCTTGAATCAGCAATATGAGATGTTCGCTCACGTTCAAGGAGAAAACGTTATTGCCACTTACGAAAGATTTAATGTACTGTTCAACTCTCTACGAGCCTATGGGAAGATCTATCCTAACAAAGATCTAATCATAAAGTTCATGAGAGCCTTACCAAGCAAGTGGGATGCCAAAACCACTGCCATTAGAGAGTCTAAAAATCTACATGAAATGACTGTTCAACAGTTGTATGGTAACCTTCTCACATATCTGAACCGGAGTGACTCAACGAAAGCGAAACCTTATCTCGAAGGAAGGAAGAAGGATAAAGGTGTTGCCCTTAAAAGCAACAGATAACGCCTCCAAAGTCGAAGACCGAAGTTGATTCGACTACAATAAAGATAATGATGAGGACCTTGAAATGCTAGTGAAAAGACTAAGAAGGTTCATGCGACGAGGCAAAAACCAACAACCCAAAGAAAGTCGGCCAGAATCACAAAGAACTGGAGCAAATAAATGACCTATGCTATAATTGCAAGAAACCGGGCCACTTCATTGCAAATTGCAACAAACCTTTCAGAGAAGAACTCAAGAAGAAATCTCATTCAAAGAAAGAATACAGAGGCAACAAAGGGCCATATGAGAAAGAAAAAGGCCTTGTAGCTGGAGGATCGTGGAGTGACTCAGACAATGACTCAACTCCTGAATTTGGGGGTGATGAAGATCCTCAAATAGCAAATCTCTGCATGATGGTCAAACATGCAAGGGACAAACAGAACTCCAACATACACGAAGTAAGTATCGATGAGGTATTTGACTTTAACTCTCCTGATGTAGATATTGATGATCTTAGAACTGCATTACATGACATAACATCTTATCTACACCAATACATGAAGTGGCTTAGAGTTCTGTCTAAGGATTATTCACTTCTTCAAAAGGAGAAAGAAAAGGTTCAAGAAGAGCTGGAAACAACCCTTCTCAGTACTAATTCTTTCTCTGAGCTTGAAGCTGAGAATAAGCTCCAGAGACAAACAAATGAGCTCAGTGCAAAACGAGAGTCTAGTCTAACCTCAAAAATTGAGGATCTAGAAAAGACCATCTCTATATGGAATAAATCTTCTTCATCCATGGACTCCTTAATCTCCAATCAGAAAAGCGTCTCTGATAGAACGGGCTAGGCTTTTGGGAATCTACCTCAGAGCCATGTGTGGAAAAAGTAAAGGAAAATAGCATGAGTGATGCCTTAAGTTTAAGTAGAGGCATTATATTTGTGAAATCCTCACAGAATGATGAGCCTGTCAAACCCTGCCCAGCTGATTCAATTCATATTCCCAAGAGTAAGGGATCTCATGCTGGTCTAGGTTTCAAAAAAGAGAAGAATAATCTAGTTACTACTCAACAACCTCGAAGGATCGTAGAGTCCAATAAAATCAACTCCACGAACCAACCAGGAAGAAACAGTAGAAGTAAGATACACTCCTCACAAATAATGAAACAAGAGAACACATGGAAAAGGGAATATCAGCCTAGTAGGAGGTTGACCAATAACCCACAAAAGTCTAAGTGGAGGAAGAACTTTCACACACATACATACATGCATCATATCAAATGTTTTGTGTGCTACAGAGTTGGCCACAAGGCTGCAAAATGTCATTATAATTCCATGCATGTGAGACCCAAAATCAAGCAGATTTGGGTCCCCAAGGGTACTAACATAGTAGGACCCATGCAAGTATGGGTACCAAAATGAAGGTTTAATATTGCCTCAAGAAAAGAGTTCCACAAACACAACCTGGTATCTGGATAGTGGATGTTCAAGACACATGACTGGGAATAAAGCCCTTCTGTCTAATTACATAGAGAAGGAGGGTCCCTCGGTCATCTTTGGAGATAATGGCTCTGGCAAGACAAGAGGCTATGGCTCAGCTGGAAATGGTGCAGTATCCTTTAGCAAAGTGGCTTATGTGGAAGGACTACAGCACAACCTTCTAAGCATTAGCCAACTCTGCGATAAGGGTCATCAAGTAACATTCCTCAACAATCAATGTCAAGTCTGAGACCTGAAGACATCTACATTAAAGCTAACCAAAACAAGAGAAGGAAATGTCTACACAGTAAATCTTGGAAAATTAAGCTCAGACGAGACAATATGCTTTCTAGCTAAAGCATCTAAAGAAATAAGCTGGCTATGGCACCGAAGATTATCTCATCTCAACTTCAAGAGCATGTCCAAATTAGCTTCAAAAGATCTAGTTGCAAGCCTACCCAAATTTAACTTCGTTAAAGAAAGGCCCTGCAATGCCTGTCAACTTGGGAAACAGACCAGAAGCTCATTTAAGAGCAAAACCATCAACTCAATTGACAAGCCTCTGCAATTACTACATATGGATCTTTTTGGACCAATTCCAACGACGAGCCTTGGGGGAAAGAGATACTCACTGGTCGTAGTCGACGACTACACCAGATTTACATGGGTATTCTTTCTAACTTCAAAAGATGAAACAAGCTCCCAACTGATCAAGATGTTCAAGCTGGTGATGAATGAGAAAGGAGAGAAAATCAAGGCCATAAGAAGTGATCATGGTAGAGAATTTGATTTCTCAGAAATAGATTAGTTCTGCACAGACAATGGGATTAGTCACAACTTCTCAGCTCCATGAACTCCCCCAACAAATTGAAGTTGCTAAGAGAAAGAACAGGACATTAATAGAGGCTGGAAGGACTCTACTAGGCTGCTGATCTCTACCTGGAGTACTTCACAGGCGAAGCGGTCAACACTGCATGCTATACTCAGAACAGATCACTCATACACTCTACGATTAAGAAGACTCATTATGAACTTTGGAAAGGAAGAAATCCAAATGTCAGCTACTTTCATGTGTTCGGCTGTGCATGCTACATACTCAACAATGGAAAGAAGTAATTGACAAAGTTTCAACCGAAATCAGACGAAGGAATCTTTCGTGGATATGCCACAGACAACAAGGCCTACAGAGTGTTCAACAAGAAGACACTGAATGTAGAAGTCTCGATTCATATCATCTTTGATGAAACAGACTTAGACAAAACAGTGCTCCAAGACACTATGACCAACAGTGAAGACACTACGAACGAGGACATCGAGCTCAACACTACGATCGTAGAACCAGACAGTGAAATCGTTGAGCAAGGAAATGAGATCGTAGAGAGATCTATGCCAGATAACGAAACTCCACACCAAGAAGAAGAAATAGATCTTGAAGATCTAAGACAAGAAGGCATAAGAACAGATGTCCCAACAAGAAGGAGATGGGCAAGAGATCACACTCAAGATCTAATCATTGGAGATCCGAGTGCGAGAGTCAAGACAAGAGCTGCCACTCAAAATGAATGTTTTTATCTAAGTTTCCTATCACAAATAGAACCAAAGAAAATTGAGGATGCTATGGAAGACTCTAGCTGGATAGAGGCCATGCAGGAAAAACTTAATCAGTTCAAAAGAAGCAAAGTTTGGAGATTGGTTCCAAGACCAAAAAACCATCCTATCATTGGAACCAAGTGGGTCTTTAGAAACAAGATGGATAAAGATGGAGTGATAACCTGGAATAAAGCCAGACTAGTGGCCAAAGGTTACTCTCAGGAAGAAGGCATTGATTACGATGAGACATTTGCACCTGTTGCCAGGCTGGAAGCCGTCAGAATATTTCTTGCCTTTGCTTCTCACATGAAATTCAAGGTCTTTCAGATGGATGTCAAAAGTGCATTCTTGAATGGTGAACTTCAAGAAGAAGTCTATGTAGAGCAGCCTCCAGGTTTCATCAATCCATCTCTTCATAATTATGTCTTTAGATTAGAAAAAGCCTTATATGGTCTTAAATAAGCACCTAGAGCATGGTATGAAACACTAACTAACTTCCTTATTGAAAATGGATTCACTAGAGGTAGAGTAGATACCACACTATTTCTTAGAAAGCACAAAGACAAAGACCTATTAGTTCAAATATATGTTGATGATATTATCTTTGGATCTACTGATGAAAAGTTATGCAAGAGATTCTCCAAGCTTATGCAGAGCAAGTTTGAAATGAGCATGATGGGTGAGCTGAACTTCTTCCTTAGACTGCAAGTAAAGCAGACTGATGTAAGAATCTTCATAAATTAAGCGAAGTACATTATAGACTTACTTAAGAAGTATGGTATGGAGTCCGCCTCTCCCATGAAAACCCCAATTGCTCCTGCAACCAAGCTTGACAAAGATGAAAAGGGTAAAAGTATTGATACAACTCAATACAGAGGTATGATTGGCTCTCTTTTATATCTAACTGCCAGTAGACCAGATATAATGTTTGCTACATGCATTTGTGCTAGATTTCAGGCTAGCCCTAAAGAATCTCATTTAACTGCTGTTAAGAGGATTTTTAGATATCTCAAAGGTACACCCCACTTGGGGTTATGGTATCCCAAGGAATCCTCATTTGAGCTAACAGGATACACAGATGCTGATTTTGCAGGCTGCAAAATTGATAGAAAGAGTACCAGTGGCACCTGTCAATTGCTAGGAAATAGACTTGTGTCCTGGTTTAGCAAGAAGCAAAATTCAATGTCTACTTCAACTGCAAAAGTTTGAATACATTCTTTATGAGGCGATTCTTTGTGCTTTCGAGATCTTATGGATGAAAAATCAACTAGCAGATTATGGGTTTGAATTTAAATCCATTCCTATTCACTATGATAACACAAGTGCAATTGCTATAACTCATAATCTTGTCATGCATTCTAGAACTAAGCATATAGAAATAAGGTATCACTTCATTAGGGATCATGTGCAAAATGGAACTATATCCCTACAATATATCCTTACTGAAAATCAACTTGCTGATGTTTTTACAAAGCCTCTAGATGAATCCAGATTTAACAAGTTAATAAGTGAGCTAGGCATGCTTAACTTGCAACCACGAAAAATATGCTCTAGTATGTGCTAACCATGCAGGATTAAAGGCTATGTTTGAAATCATGAACATGATCAAAAGAAGTCCACGATCGTAGAGCCAAAGTGTCATAAAACTCAATGAATGCTGAACAAAATCAACGATCGTAGTACAGACTCAACGATAGTAGAGCTACATCAACAAAACCAAAGGAGCACCCTATGATGATCAAACATAAATCAAAGCATTCTCACTGATAAGTGCCTCAGGGACAAACCTAACCCTTGTTTCATTCAAGAGGTTGGCCCTTCCTGAGCCACCTTAAACCAAGAAGAATGCTAAATCAAAGGTTCATAATGAGAACTTGATCAGACTCTACGATTATCAGTCAGACTCAACGATCGTAGTTCAGACTCTACAAGTGCAGCTAAGACTCAACGACTCCAAGGACCATCTCAACGATCGTAGTTCTCCTGAAGGACACATTAACCCAAAAAAGGTCAAGGGTAATTCAGTACAATCCCTCTCTGTCAAGATTCGTAGAGCCAAACAAAATTCGACACCTGTCCCACTAAGAAAAACAGAGAGATGGAAGTTACAAGTACAAATTAAAATTGCCTTTTTGAAATCTGAAGTTCAAAAGATCATATCTCTCTTCCTCTCTCAAGCAAAAACCCTAAATCAGTAGCAAGCTCAGTCAGTTTCACTTCCTGCAAAGAAATCAATGGCAGCTTCCAGTGTTATCTCCGGCTATAGACTCTATTTTGACGAATTTAAATCAGTTGAACCTCAATTTCACAAGACGTTGTCGCTACTGAAGAAGGCAGGTCTCGAAGAAGCCTTGGGTATAGACACATTGATCTACCTGAAGCTGGTAAAGGAGTTTTACAATAACAGGGTGTTTGAAAACAACACCATCACCGCAAAAGTCAGGAACATTGAAATCAAACTAAAGGCTGAGGACATCAACTTAGCCCTAGGTCTCAAATCAGAAGGGTACCCGTCCATAGATGGCATAGATTTTCACAAGGGTCTCAAGAAGATGCATCACAAGAAATCACCTTCTGTCAAAGGATACAAGAAGAAGGAGTTCCCACAAAGGTATGAATTTCTAGCTGATATTGTTGGAAAATGTATATGCTGTAAGAGCTCAGGTCATGACTCTGTGAATGAGATACAACTCAAGCTCATGACTGCCATATGTTATGGAATACAACTCAACTATAGGGCTCTACTACTTGAATGGATTGGGAAGTGGTTAATCAGCTCAAAGAAGACGAAGAGCTCTCAGAAAATGTTCTATGGGTGATTTATAAGCATTATCCTACAGACTGCTCTTGGTGACCTAATCGAGGATTATGAAAGAGAAGCCATCAATCCAAATCGACGAATGACCCAGCAATTATTTAAAAACTGGAAAAGGAATTCAGCTGAAAATGTGAAGATGATGTCTGAATCTAGTGGAAGAACTGGTGAAATAAAGGAATCAGGAGTGCCAGGGAACATGTCAGTTGTCAAAGAAACTGAAGAAGATGAAGAGGAAGCTAACCAGGAAGAACCCATTGCTTTAATCAGAAAAAGTAAGGGCAAAAGAAAGATGAAAGCCAGAACTGCAAAAGAGCCTCAAGGATCCACCACTAATAAACCTGTATAGTCCTCAGACATTGAGACTCTAAGGATCCTAAGAAGGAAGGAACAGCAAGCTGAGGCAGAAGAAGATAGAGCAACCATATCTCAGCTGCTGAAGAAGAATAAGATTAGCCACAAGATCAAAAGCCCATCAATCTCCACGATCGTAGAGTCTCTGCCAATCATAGAGACCAGACCAAACAAGGAAGTAGCTGCAACAAGCATTTTGGCTGATCAAAAGGATAAAACTGAAGAAAGTCCTAAGGCTGTGGCTCAGCCTAAAAAGCTAAGAAGGAAACTGGTCAAGAAATATATTCTTGTCAATGAGAAAGCATTAAAGAGGGAAGAAAAAGAATTGACTGCTGAAAAGGAACCAGTAAATGAGAGCCAAATAGTCAAAGCTCCAACTGAGGGGGAGACTCATGAAGATCTGATGATAGAGGATACATCCATTGAGAGGAAGATGCCTGAAACCCTCAGCACACAAGGTGCTCCAGCTGAGGAGGAGCTATTGATCTCACCAGAAAATGATCAAATTGAGGAAGAAGCTCATGCTATCTTTACAACAGAAGAAGAGGTTCCTGCAGGAAATGAAGAAGAACCAATGCAAGAACACCATGAAGCCATTGAGATAATGGAATCCTCAAATGAAAATAGAGAAGAGGATGAAGGTGATGAGGTAGAGATTATAGCTGTGGGCATTAATGGGCACAGAAGAGCCAACTATGAACAACTATTTGCATATCTACCCATGATGCCTTTTCACCAAGCTCAAATTCTGAACTCTTGGGATCACATGTTCTGGAATTTTAAAGAGTAACGGCCATCTCAGTGCTAGCTAATGGATTCCCAGGGAAATTCAATTTTGCCAAGAAGCTTCTCACCAACAATTCCTCCTCAAAGAACAAACTTGAGGTACTATCTATCCTAACTCTTTTCAGAGTTAATCATTTCCCATCAGCCTCATTCAATCAATTTTATGAAATCCCACAATGGTTGGAAGTGATTCTTCATCCACTGAATCAATTTCCAGTTATAGAATCCCAAAATTCTGTAACTGAGGAACCAAATAAGATCAACTCCCTAATGCTCCCACAACCTATCATCTCTACGATCACTGACTCTAACCCCATTGTAGAGTCTATACCTCAAATCGTAGAGCCAACAACCTTAAACATCCAAACCCAGGCTTTTCCCTCAGATATTCCCTCCTCATCCAACAACGAATTCTTCAATCTTGATCTTGCCCTTTACTCTTTCCAAGATCAATTCAAAGGCTCATCACCTCCCTCCTCAAAATTTCCCCAACTGGATGAAATTCTTTCAGAGTTGTCCACAAAGGCTGATCTGTCAGAAATGTCTGCGAAAGTTGTCAAGAGTCTTGAAGATCATACTGCTCTTATTCAGTTCAGATTAACATCAATGATCAATGCTGCAAATAATCTTCCACACTCCCTAAGCTCTGAGCTTTCTAAAACACTGAAAGAAATCATCAAGGAAATGATTCAGAGCATAAAGGACAGGGATGACATTCATTTTCTAGCATCCAAAAGACATAGAGATGATGTTCTTGTTTTATAGTCCACTCAGGAAGCCCAAAATAAACTAATGATGGAGAGCTTCCTCAATCTGCAAACTGCAGTAAAAGAGTTCCAATAATTTTACGTCAGCCAAGGTCAACAGACTGACAACATACTGGCCGCTCTTCAACACCGGGAAGCTCGATCTGAAGCTCTGATCACCGAAAATTGAGAAGACATTGCTCACACTCAGAGTCAACTTCATGAACTTGTCCAAGGAGTGACTCGCCTCTCCGAAGACATTCGAACCCTTGATGCTGACATAAAGGGGGAGAATAAAGGCAAAGGAGATCAGGGAGGCAAGGGCAGAGGCAGAGGATAATTCCAAACTCAAGCCTTGAGGAACCCTCCTGCAAGGAAAATCACTCAGCAGACTCCACGATCCAGCCATCAGACTCAATAATCTGATCAGCGGGAAATTTTGATGGCTCAACCATTAAGGAGTCAAGGGACAACTACCAGCTCTCATGTGGTGACAATAACAGGCCTAAGAATGCCAATTGAAGATCCTGCATTCATGAATAGGCATGATCACAATCCTAGACTAAGCCCAAGTGAGCTGGAAGATTTGGCCAGAAGAGATGAAGCAAGCAGAAAGAGGAGAGCTGAGGAATATGCAAATCCTCCAAGAAGCAAAAGGCCAAAGAAATAGAGATAAGTTGAATTTCAAGTTGTATTGATGTAGTCAATCTTAAATATAATATTTGTCTCCATACATCAATAAATTCATGCTTATTCTCTAGAAATTTTAGCTGCTCACTGAAATACTAAGTCATGTTTACTTTACTACAACTGCATTTTAATAATCATGACAGCAAATCTCCTTGGTTATGTTAACATCAAATAGGGGGAGATTGTTGGAAGAATGCATATTATGATTTGATGTTTAAAGTAAATGCTCATGATTATGTGTAAAGTCCTTCGAGGAATATATATACAAGGATATAGTGATAGATCAAAATTGTTAGGTTGATCTTAGCCTTTAATGTTCACTAGTATAGATAAAGAGATCAAATATGTTAGGTTGATCTATGGCTAGAAAGAAATAGATAGGCTTTGAAGAGAATCGTAGTCTATCCGGCTGATTAACAGAATGCAGAATCTAAGGCAGGATCGTAGTGCTGAGATGATCGTAGTGTATCTGCCTTGAAGGGCCTCTTCAGGAAATCGTAGAGTGATCCAGACGTTTGGCGAAGCTAACTCAGAGATTGTAGTGTGCTTTCAGAAACGTAGAGTCTGCAAAATGAGCAAGTGATGATCGTCATGTGAAAAGATCGTAGTGTGCAAATCCTTGCGAGAAATCGTAGTGTTCTCTTAAGAGCAAGCATCAATATGGTAAGACACTATGATTTGAATAGTAGAGTGTCATCTGCCTTGTGTTAGAAGCATCAAGCCCTAACTTTGGTTGAAGATAAATTCCAACAAATATGGAATGGGTTTTGAACGTTAAAGTTCTCACCAATCCCAACGGTACAAAAGATATCCTTAGTATTGATCAAAAGAGACGTATTCAAGAAGCTAAGAAAAGGACCATTGGGCAGAGGAAAACACCTTTTGAGGTGTTAGATGAGAAAGTAGTCTGCTGTGTTAGTGGGCCAGAGTGGAATTCAAAAGATGTGCATAACTGCTATACCTGCTATAACTGTCATAACTGCCTCACTCTCATTAAGTCAAGATATCTAACAGAAGGTTTATTAAATACTCATTCCGTTGTGCATTGATTATCATCATCCTAAATAAGTTATAAGAAAAGGTTTTAATTATCTATTCACCTCCCCCCCCCCTTATAGATATTTGTCGTGCCTCCGGGAACTAACATATATATTTACCACTTTTATATATTTACATTTCTAATCCCCCATGGAGGTGCTTCGTGGTGGTTGATCATGTCTGTATATATATATATATATATATATATATATATATATATATATATATATATTAACAGCTTTTATATATATAACTTCTTACTGCTTTTCATATAAATTGAGGCATCATGTGAGCCTAGGAATCATGTGATCACAGATTCAGTCCACTGAATCTAGATTTGGTTCCCGTGATGGACATTTTCAGCTGTAAGCTGCTTGTAAATTATTCATGGTGTTCGAATTTCCTTAGATGGCTTTCATGCCCATGAGGAGTTCGGCACCGCTATATATTATTTTCTCTAAGATGCTTCGCATCTCAAAAATAAAAGCAAACAAGCCGACCATTTAATAATAAAATGGAAGTATGAAAAGGTCTCAATTACTATTGAGCACAGGGTTTGAAAAACCTCTTTTAAAAAACCTCACTGTTATATCATGTTTAAAACTGAATTTTTATACAAATTCAAACCCTTTGTATATAGGTGCGAACGAGGACTCGCACTACTTCCAAATAAATTGCACATTGATCCACACACACACATTCATATAACAGTTTCTTGAAAATTGGCAGTCACCATGGAAACACGGATGTCGGGGGGTGCCTAACACCTTCCCTCTGCATAATCAAGCCCCCGAACCCAAATGAATCTCGGTTTCACAGACCCATTTAGTAGTGTCACATCACTAGGTCAATGTACAAACCTTTTCTCGATTGGGTTGGTGCAACCAGTTAAAAACACCAACTGGCGACTCTTACAGTCAAATCGTCGACATGATACATGTCAGACCTTTTTCACTTGTTTTTTCAAACAAATCTCACATAACATGAGAACACCAAAGAACAAGAATAGAAAAGGGACAAATAAAAATCCCGACGTCGACAGGTGGCGACTCTGCTGGGGACACCAGTAAGAGGGCTTAAGCTACTACTACAAGCTTTTTAAAACTGTTATATGCTTGTGTTTGAATGTTGCATTTACATTTATAATGAATGTGTACGAATGCATTAACTTACTGCACTGCAAAATATCTATCTGTGATATTAGTGCTTCGCACATGTCATCATTTTCATAAACGGTGAGACACGTTATATGTGAATGTATGTTCTGTGGTTCCTCCACCATGAGGCTATCCTATCGATGTTTGATTACTGGACTCGTAGGGAGACTAATTCCAATGAGGCTCAGGAAAGGCACCACCCAAATTCGCTCCAGTTGAAAGACCAGATTAACTTCCCGTCAAGTAGATTGCGATGATCTGGGAACCTTCATTCCAAAAAGTCGCAAGAGTAACCCTAAGATAGGTCATCCTCTGATAAACCAAACGTGGAGGAAAGTCTCTTCATGTTTTCCATTTTCTATTACTTGTAAAAGCATTTACTTGTAATTTTATTCCATGTTCATCTTTATGTAATGGAAAATATGAAGAATATTTGCACATACATGACATGCTATCAAATGACCCCCATTTTTGCAGGATAATATTCCTAAAATGGACACATTATGATAACATGTAAACATTTACATTATCCCTAAGACTAAACTACATAAGTTTTTGTAGGGAAACAATTGGGCATGTTACCCTCTCAAAATCCAAAAAAGGCCATGAGCCTACAGCCAATCATATCTTCTTCTAACCAGTCTAATCCCGTTTCTCGAGAAGAATTTGATGGATTAAGTAAATAAATTACAAATTTAGTTGTTCTTCTTAAAGAATTATATCAGTCTACTCAAGGCTCAAAGATGCCTACACATACAGAATCCTCTACACAAGAAGGAGCTCAAGGTTTGGATAAAACAAATCCAGAACCTCAGTTGGATACAACCAACAAAGACCTTGAAAACACCTATCTCAAAGGAGATCTAGACACCGGTGATATCAGGAAGAAGGTCCTTCAAATGGAAGAAATCATCTGTTCTCTCAAGGGGATTGGAGCACATGGGAGTGTTTCATATGCTGACCTTTGCATATTCCATGGTGTTCATTATCTAGAGAAATTTAAAACCCCTGACTTTGAAAAGTATGTCGGATTAAGGGATCCTTACACACATTTGAAGGTGTTCATTGGAGAACTTGGATCTTATGCAGAGGACGAGAAGCTCAGAATGTAGCTGTTCCAGAAGAGTCTGACTGGAGAAGCCCATTCATGGTATACCAGATTAGACAACTCAAAGATCCATAGCTGGGAAGAGCTAGCTCATGCCTTCCTCACTCTGTACAGCTTTTAGTCTCAGATGGCTCCTAACCGGTATCAGATTACCAAGGTCAAGAAACAGTCCAACGAGTCTTTCAGAGAGTATGCTCAAAGGTGGAGGCGCCTTGCTGCTTAAGTTATTCCTTCTATGACAGAGTCAGAAATGGTCATGAATTTCATAGACATACAAGAAGCTCCTTTTTATGAGAGAGTCTTAGCTGGTATTGGCAAACAATTTTTTGAAATGATCAAACATGGAGAGATGGCTGAGATGGGGTTGAAGTTAAGAAAGATTCAAGACCTAGCCGCTCTTAAAGAAGTTGTTGAGCATATCCAGTCTGGAACTTATGCAAACAACCCCCGAAGGGTCCATAAAAAGAAAGAGGAGGATGTAGAGGAGAAACTACTCAACTTTTCAAGCACAGTCTTCAAACCCTCCATTACCTATTGGTGGAAAAGCAAAGGGCCCTTGAACGTTCACACCCTTAGGGGACTCGCTCGAGAATATTCTTGCTCTTCTAACTACTTAGAAGAAAATTACGCATCTTCTTCCACCAGCCAACCCTAATGGGAGGGGTTTCAATGCTACTCGAAAGTGTGCTTATCATTTCGGGGCAACTAGACATGATACTCAAGATTGTTGGGACTTGAACACACAAGATCCAAGATTTGATAGACAATGGTGAGATCGTGGTTACCAAACCAGATCAACCTCATGTGCAAGACAACCCTCTTCCTCAACAAAAAGAAGAAGATGTCAATATGATTAGTTGGAGCAGTGGACAGAGTTCCAATTTTAATGGTGAATCATCCCAGACCATCAAAGACGGTATTGACAAATGGGATTACACAAAGTTTCAATTTGATATGGAACGAAAGATGAAAGCTCTTTGTAAGCAAGTTGAACAATTGGCAGAACTGGTGATCCATCAGCATCAAGTCACACGCCAGTTAGTCAGCTAGGAATATGCCTATCTCCTTCCTTTTGTTATGAATACTTCATCACCACCTTCAAAAAGTGAAGCACTAGAGGACAAGGTTGCGAAGAGAGAAAGTACTAAAGCCCTTTGGAATTTTGCCAATAAAAGGGAATTTACATACCTGGGCCAACCTATGGAGGAAATATTTCAGATGCTAATCAACGAAGGAAGAATCACCTCCCTTCTACCTCCAATCAATCCCCATTTAAGACGGTTCAATTCTGATGGAGTTTGTTAATATCATTCACATTCTCGCGGTCACAGCACAGAAGAATGTTGGGTACTCCGCCACCTTATTCAGAATTTAATTGACAACGATGTCCTGTAATTGGCAGACGATGACACTGTGCTACTCGAGAGTGGGAATACAAGTCCTACCAAATGGAAGGGATTAGTAGCAGTTATATCCGCTGAGGCTGATGAGACTGTCAAATCATTTCCCATACAAGCAATTCAACTCAAAGGAGCTGACAATCCTTTGAAAGTGGCTGCACCAGAGCCAATTTCTTTTCCCTTCAGACCACAGTATCATGTTGTCAGCCTACACAAAGACCCATGGAATTATGGAGAGGATGAAGGATCCATGTCTCATACTACTGCCACAGTGTCGAACAAAAATCCACTGTATCTTCCTCAGAGGGTGATGAAGACTGCCATAAAAGCAAAGGGGAAGATTCCCATAGAGAAGATTGAGAAATTCCTCCGCTCTATGGGCCATAATGAAGCCAATGTGGTTCTAAGCTTAAGAGAAGCTCCACATCAAATCTCAATACTGGACTTGGTTTTCTCTTCTCAGAATCACAGGAAGATCTTATTAAAGGTTTTGGAAGAAGCCTACTTACCAAAATCAGTGGATGTGGAAAAATTTCAACATCTGGTTGATCATATTTTTAACAACAATGTGATATCCTTCATCGATGACGACATACCGCTTGAAGGACCCAAATTCCATTCGTGAAGCCATTGCACATTGCAGTTTTATCCTCCGGGTATATGTTAGCTAGAGTTTTGATAGACAGAGGTTCGTCTCTGAATATATGTCCTTCTGCCACTTTGGTGAAGATGAACATCAATCTCAAATGGATCTGAAGTAGCCATACGGTTATCAAAGCTTTTGATGGATCCCGACGAAATTATGACAAAGAGATTGAGCTGCCAATTAAGATTGGTCCAAATACATTCAATGTATCCTTTCACGTCATCAAGATAGATTCAGGATACAACCTGCTATTGGGGAGATCATGGATCCACATGGCTGGAGTCGTCCCTTCTACACTTCATCAACAACTTAAATACATTGTCAACAATAGCCTAGTCACTATCAACGCTGAGCCAGAATATCCTGAATAAGGAAACATACCACTCATCAGCTTCAATTCAGAAGTTAAGCCGGCAAGTTTTCATACTCTGGAAGTGAGCAACACACAATACCATCTTATTAGAGTGACACTTCCCGTACCCAAGATTTCTGCCGAAATGATGGCAGCTACCCAAGAAATGATGTCATTGGGTCATCATCCTGGACAAGGGCAGGGTAAAAATTAGCAGGGTATTAAGCACCCAATTCAAATGTCCAGTCAAACTGGGACAGCTGGATTAGGCTATTCTACCAGTTCCAGTCATAGGAATCCTCATAAGTACAAGCAAATTCCTCAAGCTTCCGCCACACAATGATTTTCTCCACCCGTACCTCATGAGCTGATACAGTCTCCGGTAAAGGTGTCAGCCCATGTTATGGCTATGCTGTTTCCCAAACTAGTACCATTTAAAGTAAAAGAGGTCCTGATCCCTGATCCCGAAGTGGAAGAAAGGGAAAAGAAATGTAAACAAGACATCGCCTTGATGATGTCAGGCATATGCATCATTGTCCATGATGAACATACAAACAGAAACACCCCAGACAATGATTGCCTAGATGTTATGATCATCATTCGGAAAAAGGAGGACGATGATAGCCCCTCCATCACTGCAGATCCATCGAGACTTTACCTCGATAATTGGGCAAGACTCCATGCATTGGTCGACGAGGGTAAACGCGGGCAAAAATTCCCTCGCCTCAGTAGATAACTTTAATTGCTTACTTTTTATGCAAGATTAGCGCTTATTTTATCAATGCATGCTAACACTTTTGTATGATTAAACAGTTTTATATATTAAGTGAAAGCATATTTTGTTTCAGGACTCTGAATTTAGATGTGCATGTACTTGCTGATGAGGTGCCTTTTCTCCACAAGGAATATAATTTTGATGAAAAGTTGGACTCAGACTTGATGGAAATCCAAGAGGACATTGAGATACCTCAGGAGATTAAGGAATGGGTCGAAGACAAACCTAAACCTAATCTTGATCAAACCATTTCTTTCAATCTCGGAACCTTGGAAAGCCCTAAGCTAATCCAGATTAGTTCAGACCTCACCCCAAACCAACGAAATGACATGGTTGCATTACTAACTCAATTCCAGGATGTGTTTGCATGGTCTTATAAAGACATGGTGGGTTTGTCCACTAACATTGTCCTTCATCACTTTCCCATTAAAGAGGGATTCAAGCCAGTCAGGTAGAAGCTCAGGTGACTGAAACCTGAGTGGAGTTTAAAGGTGAAAGAAGAAATTGTGAAACAATTTCAAACTAGTATTATCATGGTGTCTACATATCCTGAATGGATATCCAACATAGTTTTCGTGCCTAAATCGGGAGGAAAGGTGCGAGTTTGTGTGGATTACTGGGATTTGAACAAAGCTTGCCTTAAAGATATCTTTCCCGTGCCCTTTATCCACATTCTTGTTGACAATATTGCTCAATACGGCATGTACTCCTTTGCTGATTACTTTGCGGGGTACCATCAAATTATGGTCACTGAGGAGGATCGTGAGAAAACTGCTTTCATCATGCCTTGGGGAACCTGTTGTTATAGACGGTTGTCATTTGGCCTCATTAATGGCAGAGTAACATATCAACGAGCTATGATGGCTCTTTTCCATGACTTAACGCACAAGGAGATAGAGATCTACGTGGATGACATCATTGTTAAGTCCCGAAGGGAGGAAGACCACCTAGACAATCTTAGGAAGCTCTTCAACAGGTTGTGTAAGTACAACTTGAAGTTGAATCTAGCCAAATGTTCGTTTGGCGTTAAATCAGGCAATTTGCTAGGTTTCCTAGTCAGCCACAAAGGAATTGAGCTGGATCCCGCCAAAATCCAGGCCATCAAGGAAATGCCTATTCCTCAGATAGAGAAGGAAATACGGGGATTTTTGGGAAAAATCAACTTTATTAGTAGGTTTATCTCTCAACTCACAGCAACCTATGAGCCCATTTTCAAATTGTTAAGGAAGAACTCCTCCATGAATAGGAACGATGAGTGTCAATAAGCCTTCCTTGCAATCAAAGAGTAGTTGGTTAATGCTCTTATATTGGTACCACCAAGGGATGGTGTTCCCCTATGCATGTACCTGTCCATTAATGACAATGCTATGGGTTGCATGCTGGGACAGAAAGACGATAGAGGCCAAGAACGAGCTATCTATTACCTCAGCAAAAGATTCAGCAGCAGTGAACACAAGTACACCCTAATTGAGATGACTTGTTGTGCTTTAGCATGGGCTTCCATGAGGTTACAGCATTACCTCCATGGTCACACAACCCATCTCATATCCCGCGTGGATCCTCTCAAATACGTGTTCAGTAAGCCCATACTGAATTGTCGATTGTCCAGATGGCAGTTGATCCTAAAGCAATTTGACATCGTCTATGTGACGTAAAAGTCTATGGAAGGTCAAGGAATTACGGATCAACTGGTCACCGCACCTGCAGGGGATTTCAAACCCTTGGAATTATACTTCCCCGATAAAGGGGTAATGGCATTTTAGCAACACCATCAGTATGATGCATGCCATACGTGGAAAATGTATCTTGATGGAGTTGTTAACATGGAAGGCTCTGGAGCTGGAGCAGTTCTAGTATCCAGTACGGGGAAGCAGTATCCCATCGCAGTCAAATTGTAGTTTGTCAGCACCAATAACACAGCTGAGTATGAAGGTTGTATCATGGGGCTAAAACTTGCCCGTTCAATGGGTATCAGGCGGGTAACTATCTTTGGGGATTCTGAATTGGTAATCAAACAATCCACAGGAATCTATCAAACCAAAGAACTACATTTGCTACCTTACCATTGGCAAGTTTCATAGATGGCTTTGAAGTTTGAAGAAATCTCCTTTCTACATATTCCTCGTAATAGGAATGATTTTGCAGATGCGCTAGCAACGTTGGCCTCCTTGATTCACATACCTGACAAGGAAAACATGTCAAACATCACATTTGCCCTGCAAAAGGCCCCATTCTATAGGAACTATGTTGGAGAAGTATTGGATGAGCTACCTCCCATCCACAACCCTTGGTATCAACATATTAAGGAGTATCTGCGAAATGGATCTACACCCGCTGAGGCGAGCCCGACTAAAAAGAGGCGGATCCATCGAATGGCTATGAAATTCTACCTGAGCGGAGATGCACTCTACAATAGAGATGCAGGATTAGGTCTCCATGGTGGAGTATGTGACCCACACATGAGCGGCTCCCTACTTGTTAAGAAGATCCTCAGAATAGTGCATTACTGGCTTACGCTCAAAGTTGACTGTGATGATCATGTCAAGAGGTGCTATCAATGCCAAATTCATGGAAATTTTATTCATGCCCCTCCAAGGGAACTCCACAATATGAGTTCGCCATGGACCTTCTCAATGTGGGGAATGGACGTGATCGGGTCAATCAAGCCCAAAGCCAATAATGGACATAGGTTTATCTTCACTATGATCGACTACTTCACCAAGTGGGTAGAAGCAGCCTCCTTCCCCAGGGTTACCAAAGAAGTCATAATTGCTTTTATCAGAAACAATGTCATTTATCGATACGGACAACCAAAGGTAATTGTGTCAGACAATGCTAAGAACCTCAACAACAAAATGATGAAGGAGTTATGCAGTAAATTCCACATCAAACACCTTAACTTCGTCATCTACTGTCCAAAGATGAATGGTGTTGTTGAAGTGGCTAATAAAAACATCAAGATCATGCAAAAAATGTTCGCCAATCACAAAGGATAGCTTGACCTCTTGCCTCTGACTTTATTAGCCTACAGAACTTCAATGTGTACTTCCACTGGGGCAACCCCCTACTCATTAGCCTATGGGATGGAAGCAGTGCTCCCATAGAGGTGGAAATGGAATCACTCAGAGTGTTGATGGACGCTCAGCTGGATGAAGACCAATGGTTACAAGACAAGTATCACCAATTGTCTCTAATAGACGAAAGGCGAACCACAACTATCTTCCATGGTCAGTTATATCAGCAAAGGATCGCAAGATCCTACAACAGCAAAGTCCGACTACGACAGTTTAAATAACATGACTTGGTTTTGAAGAAGATCATTGACAACCAAGATCAATCTAAGGGAAAATTCACTCCTAACTGGGAAGGCCCATTTGTTGTCAAGGAGGTATTGATAGGAGGAGCTCTCAGACTATAGGATATGGACGACGATGAATTTCCACCTCTTATTAACTCAGAAACCGTGAAACGGTACTATGTCTGAGCTTACCATCAAGCAAACATTCTGGCTTTGGATCATCAGATCACCAGTCATTCTGGTTTTTTAACCCTTTTTACATACTCTTCTTCCCCTCAGGGAAACATACACTTCAAACCAGCAGCCTGGTTTCACCTCATTTCAAACCTTTCATACAATTTTGGTTATCCCCCTAGGGATTGAACTTTTCACACCTACAGTTTATCCTGAAGACAGGATTAAACTTTTCTACACTTGCAGTTTGTCCTGAAGACGGGATCAAACTTTTTAACACCTGTAGTTTGTCCCAATCATGGGATCAAACTTTCTTTTCCCCGTAGTATAGCCTACACATGGGATTCAGACTTCTCTTCGGCTGTGAATCGTCCTGAGGGGTGAACTACGTTGACCTGATCTCCCTGATACCCGGGAGTACGTAGGCAACCATATTCTATATGGCCCGGTCGCAATAAAAAAACAAAAACACTTCTACCCTTCTCTACATAAACAAAAACCACAAAAACACTTCTACACCCTTCTTCATCAATAAAGCTTCTACACCCCTTTACACCTTTCACCTTCAGCATTGAACCTCTTACACCAGGTTCGAACTATGCAGACCTGATCTCCTCTTCAATAGGAGTATGTAGGCAGCCATTTATGGTTCGGTCTAACCCCCTACCAGAACAAAAATACTTGTCACACGGTACTGGGATCAAACTTCAATCCACTGCATTTTATCGGCTTTAGACCAAAGGGATGGAACTACCTAACCTCTCCTCACAAATAGGAGATTTGGTGACCATCTAAGCTGCAGTTGTTCCTCAAAGAGCAACACCAATCCATAAGAGATGGAACTAATTGGGCTCCTCCTAAATAGGAGTACTGGTAACCATTTGTGGTGAGGTCAATCTCAAAGAGGAAAAACCACACTCCTCTCCACATCTACATACAGAAACCAGTCCCAAGACACCAAAGATGGTAGGGATACACACAGATCAATGATCCGTCCTGAAAGATCCTGTGACGTCTCAATCTCCACACATCAAGGATGAGTTTAGAATGCATCAAGATCACAAGCCCTGAAGAAAAGGAAAATATCAAGCAAGTATCAAGGCACAACTAAAAGGGAAGTGAATCAAAATATATTTGCCTGTCATATATAATACTGTTTGATATATACAATATGTGTTGTACATGACAAAATAGTTAAGCTAGTCTATGCAAGAAAATACAAGTTTATCTATGAATCTGTGTGTATGTGGACTATCAGATCTAAAATAGCATCCCTCTCTGAAGAAGGAGGTAACGCTGCAAGCTCCTCCCCAATGGTATCTATACGAGCTAGCAGATCCGAGGCTAACTACATAGTGGCATGATGCTCATCAATGTATGCACTCATATCGGCAAGGATGCCAGTCGTAAGGGATTTCACTGAAGTACTATCTGTGACGGCCACATCCTGGACAGATAGGGCAGCATCCCGCTCTACAATCAATGCATCTCTGGCTGATCTAGCCTCATCTCTCTCTAATATAGTTATGTCTCTCCCATCAAGAGCTGTCAACATCAAGGCCCTAGCCTGATCTCTCTCAAAGGTCATTAGATGTAGACTCTGCTCCAGATACTATGCTGAATGCTAAATAATAGTAGCACTCATAGTGGGAGAATCCATCACAAATGTTGGCAACCCAGTATTCAAATCCTCATCGATGGGAATATCAGCCTCCTCCATAGGCTCCTTATCGTCAGAATCATTCCCCTGCACTGTGGATATTACCGCAGCCGATGCAGTCTCTGTCTCCATCCATGCGGAATACTCTGCAGAACAACCCGGATGACTGACAGAAAACTCAGCTAGCTCACGCTGATCCCAATAGGCATACAACTTGGATCTATCCTCTACTGATAAGTGGCGAGAAGCGAAGCACTGACTCGATGCCCCCTCAAAAGGATGGAAGTCCTAGAACTGGTCAAACTGACACATCACGGCCAGTGGGTGGTAGGTGATTGTGACACCCCCAAAATAGGTATACATCACCCATCTTGGGTCGCCAACTACATGGTACATAATACAACTATAAACTTCTTTTATGCAACTGTCGTGTAAAAATACGACAAAACATAGTTGAGTTTAAACATGAATATTGTCTCATAGACAGTATACAAACTCAAATTCAATCCTCATTACACTTATTATCACACTAAGTAGTGAGGACTTCTAAAACAACCATCTCGGACAGTCACTCCATTCCCCAACTAGTCCCAACTATATTCTCATTTCCTAAAGAGAAAAGTGAAAGAAAAGGGTGAGCTCAACTAGCCCAGTTAGAAATATTACGACTAAGATAATGCAGAATAAATTATCCTTAGCCTTCAACGGTATTAAACTGATAAAATACAATAAACATCAAGTTTAACTACAGCGATTTAAGCAATCCATTAGAAGAGTCAAGTAAAACATAATGTCTACTATCTCCTCTAGATTAAAAGTCCATCATTAATATTTCATTCCTGTACTACTCATCAATAGGGGTGTAAGTCGAGCCAAGTAGTTCGGTACTCGACTCGAGATCGGCTAGAAAATATGATCCAAAGCTCGAATTCGAAGTTGATCCGAGTCGAATCTGATCCATACTCATTTTTTGTTTAATGATACACGAGTCGAATTCGAGCATACCAGTGTTCGCTCAGATTAGGGTTCGAGTATTTCATTTTTTCTCAAACCAGACTCAATACCTGCTCGATGGATCATATTCGAATATTGGTCTGATCCATGCTATTAAGCTAAATATGTGATATTTGTTTCAATCTTTATAATTTATAAAGTGTAGTATGAAATTGTGTAAACTTGTACTTGAATAAATCAATGAATTAAATATCAATTTTTATTACATTCTTTATAATTTCAATACATAAATAAAAGTGAAAAAGTTTTATATATAAATATTAGTTAAGTAACCAATTTAGTATGTAGTGGTTCAGTTTTAAGTGAAATGTTTCATATTCGAAACCCAATTTGAAGGCTCATGAGTAACTCGCTTTATAAACGAGTCGAGTACTTACGAGCTGAGTAGGTCCGAGTAATGATCCGAGTTGAATCTGGCGCAAAAATATAAATCCCTTATCGAATCCGAGTCGAATTGGAGCTCAATTTTTTCGAGTCAAGCCGAATCTGAGCATGAAGGTGTTCGCTAATATTCAACTCATTTACACCCCTACTCATCAACAGTTCTTTGTTATACCTAAGACAAAAAGAACTCTCATCACATGTCTTCACCTGAACCACCAAAGATTATAGTTAAATCCATAATTCATATTTATAATCATGTAAATCAACAATTTCTCCTTGCCACAAAGGCTTAATAGAATGTTTACTCAATATCCTTACCCCAAAGGCTAAAGATATTCAAATGTAATAACAATGATCATATCAATCAGTTGTCTACCTTTGCACTACAGGCCATAGATATTCAACTATAAAATCAATGGTCATGATCATACCAATCAATTGTCTGTCAGTGCACTACGGCCAAAGACATTCAACTGTTAACTAATGGTCATGATCCTGCTAATCACATCATCGAATTATCCATGCATTACGGGCCAAGGATATTCGTTATTATCACCAGTGGTTATGATCATGTCATACACCTGTCCATCTTTGCACGTAAGCCAAAGATATACAACTATAAAACCAATAATCAACAGTCTATCTATGCACGTAAGCCAAAGATATACAACTGTAAAACCAATAATCAACAGTCCATCTATGCACGTAAGCCAAAAATATACAACTGTAAAACCAATAATCAACAGTCCATCTATGCACGTAAGCCAAAGATGACTTTCATCACAATAAGCATGAGGATGATGACAATGATATAAGCATTAATCAAACGAAATCAAAGATAAATATTAAAGACTTTAAATTTATCCAGAGTTTAAAAATATCCAAATTGTCAACATGATACTGCTTTGTGGAGTAAAATTCAAGAATAATATTCATGTACCAAAAATAATTTGGACAGAAAAGAAATATATTTTTCGGGTGAATAGTACCCCGTGAATAGTACCCTGTGAATAATACCTCGTGAATAGTATCCCGGCATGAAAAGTGCCCCAAATACCCGAGTGAATAATATTCGGGTGAATAGTAACTCGTGAATAGTACTCTGGCATGAAAAGTGCCCCAAATACCCGAGTGAATAATACTATAGTGAATAGTAACCCGTGAATAGTAACTCGTGAATAGTACTCTGGCACAAAAAAGTGCTCCAAATACCCGAGTGAATAATACTAGAGTGAATAGTAACCCAGACACAAAAAGGTAGAAATTCCAGAATAAAATTCATACCAATATTCCGGCATAATGATATTGAAAGAAATAATATCAATTACGAAGAAATAATACCCCTTACGACTGTTGAACAAAAATAATATTCCTAAGAATATTGAACGAAGATGATATTCCTTACGAATATTGAACGAATATAATATTCATACGAATACGAAAAATAACATCTCTTCAGAATATGAAATAAATAATACCCCTTACGACTGTTGAACGAAAATAATATTCCTACGAATATTGAATGGAGATAATATTCCTTACGAATATTGAACGAAAATAATATTCATACGAATACGAAAAATAATATCTCTTCAGAATATGAAATAAATAATACCCCTTACGACTGTTGAACGAAAATAATATTCCTACGAATATTGACCGAAGATGATATTCCTTACAAATATTGAACAAAAATAATATTCATACGAATACGAAAAATAATATCTCTTCAAAATATGAAATAAATAATACCCCTTACCACAATAATGATATCCCTTACCACAATAATAATATCCCTTACGACTGTTGAATGAAAATAATATTCCAACGAATATTTAACGAAGATAATATTCCTACGAATATTGAACGAAAATAATATTCATACGAATACGAAAAATAATATCTCTTCAGAATATGAAATAAATAATACCCCTTACCTCAGAAAAAGACTGGATACTAGAGTAGTGAAGTAGCAGACTACTCTTCTTCTTTCTCCCTATAGCTTCTCTCCATATAGATTCTCTCTCTATAATTACTCTTGTGAGTCTTAGTGAATTGGTGAGAATGAAGGAAGAATGAGCTTCTATTTATAGGAAAATATAGTTTCGATAATTGCACGTTTTGGGGCTCGCAATATTACAATACAATACCTTCATCTTTTCCTTCATTTTTAATTTAGTCCTGCAAGTATTATCAAACTTGCACCACCTCCCCTAATAGTATATCATGTGAATCAATAGTTCAATCATGTGACTCAATAGTTCTATACATGTGAAAATACGAATTATAGTATAGTAACTTCATCTATACCTCCATTTTTAATTTAGTCATGCAAGTATTATCAATCTTGCACCACCTCCCCTAATAGTATATGCATGTGAATCAATAGTACACACATGTGAACAAATAGTTATAAGCATGTGAATTAATAGCAATTAATTGCTCAATTATTCGATTAATTACCCGATTGGTCAGTATAACTTCCAGACATCAATTATTATCGAAATAAATGTCGATTTCAACTAACACTAATAATCCCAACACAATGGAACTATCAATTTTATCTTTAATCGACACAAACTTATTCATCATTAATATTATAACTCATAATATTTAACAATCAGGTCGTTCCCAGGAAAGAGGGGGCTTTTCGATAAGGATTTCTCCTTATTAACGCACAATTAGATGACCAAACCTCTCCTCGACAGAACTTCTGGACATCGTCAATATTGCAAATAATAATATGAATAACTTTGTCGTCTCAATTATTGATTTAATAATATAAAATATTATGACAATAATTGAATAAAACTGAGTGACTTCTCACGTAAACATCAATAATCAAAGAAATTATATAATATTGTGTGCTACTATGCAACCACGCGTATTACTATACTTTTATCACCGATTATTTTATGACAACTTGTTTACTTTGAAAAATTTTCACATATCACCGTTAACTTTAACCTTTAACTATTTACTAAATAAAAGAATAATTATAAAAAAATTGAAAACTTTCATTTCATAAAATTCGGGATCTCACAGTGAGCATGCCTCTCAAACCATCCAGAGAAAGATAATCCATGTTTGGAGCATGAGTGATGAAGCTGTAGGGTGAGCTAAGCCCTGAACACGGTAATATAGTAAACGGATCTCCAATCCCTGCCAAGAAAGCTGACCAAGATGCAACATTTATACACTCCGCATGCTGAAAAGAGTATAACATAGCTATATCATGGGTGAAACAATACCCATGTCGTCTAAAAGTGCCAATCGATCTCAAGTATGACATAAACCACACATACAGTATGACCGAGCTGCCTGTAAACACTCCCGTCAGATAAGTGCAACAGTATGTAGCCGACCTCAGAGTCTCTGCTATTATCATCGGTATGATGGTGTGACCCTCCCTGAGAGCTCTCACTGTCATGATAACTCTTATATCCAACTCATCCATGTACCGTGGCATGTAGACATATGACAGTATGTACAATAGCAGTACATCCATTCTGGCCAAACGCCAATGATCCTCCGATGTGGTGAAATCCCTGTAATACCGTGCATAACTATCATCCGAGCCAAATCTATCAAATAGAAAATGCTGGGATATAACGTGGCCAGATGTGAGCTCATCTTGCACCACCCTACGCCTTAAACTAGTGAGGGTCATGAACTGCCTACTCATGTCTCCAATCGTCATATGCACGCAAGGTCTGTACAGTGGCAGAATCATCAAACGTGCATACTCCTCCAGAGTAGAAGTCAACTCCTGGGTCCCAAATCGAAAAACCTGCCTCTCCGATACCCAGTGCTCCAGCATGCACTCTACGAATCCTGCAGGAACCTGAAACATCAACAAGGTCATAGTATCTTTGCAGCGGTGATCTCTGATCACCTTATGCGATGGTAACATCTTCATCATACCACGATCGCATACCGGATGCCACCAATAATGGTGGGGTATGATCAATCTGGATAAGCGTCGAAGAAGACATACATGCAGGCGGGTGTGTCATAAGACCATCCGGTCAATCTGAATATCTCTGGACATACATACATATTCATAACATAATAACATGCATGATACAATAGATGGCAATATGATATAGGGAATGGAAAATTGTACATACATTCCTAAGTATATCATCATCTAATACATCTCTGTACAGCTAAAATACAGGGAAATGGGGCAAAAATGCCCTACAACAAACAAAGGCCTATCAAAAGATATAGCGATAATGGGGCGAAGCTACCCAATGTCTAACAGAGGCATATCAAAAGAGATAATGAGAATATACATCAGAAGAAGACAATGGTGTCAATGTCTACATCATCAATCCTGTCCGCTTTAATGTAACTCCTCCCCGAGTCACCGGATCTCTATCCACGAGGGGATGTCGAGCCTATCTGAGGAGGATCTGCAATAAAAACCATATGGGTCACACGAGGGGTCGCCAGAGCTGGAAGGATCAAAAGTATCGCCTCGATGGATCTACGCCCAAGTCTTGGGATAAAGAAATGTGTCCGGTCCAACTATCAGGTCAAACTGTTAATCTGTGTCAAATGAGTCGGATCTCAGACACAGGCTAGCCAATCCGTCATCATCACGGATCTTCGAACCATATCCCCCATGAACTGAGTGGCGCGGGTCTGGGCTCCAATGGTACGAGGGAACCATTAATGCTGGAACATCTCCTGAGTGCAGGGACCCTCTGATAATGTAATACCATCAACACCCAACAATGGGATATCAATGACGAGTGACTGCAAAACAGGCCAGTAACGCCTGGCAGGAGGCAAGATCGGTATACGAATCTCTCATGTGGTGCTCCTGATAGCATGCTCTCCTAAGTGGAGCTCCCATCCTCCATCGGTGAAGAGAAGAATCTTACGGGTGGAAATCAGGTGCTCAACTCTAGTCGGGTACCCATCCTCAAATCCAATAATCAAGTGCTCCCCTGAATAAGTAATCCACGTGATGACATCCACTATCAACAACGCCAGCTGTAGGCAACAATGAGTGAAACCCTCCGCAACAGGGACCTCAACCAGTATGGAATGATGTCATCTCTATCCTTGTGGATAGGTATTTAAGCCTAACACACTCACAGGACACAAACATGGGAGCCTCTCATAGGCCCAAAACTTCCAACATAAAGGCAAACATCTGCTGTCAGTCATCACTCTTAACCTGTACATGGGAAAAGATAAGAGAAATACTCACCAACAAAAATGGGTAGAATCCTAACCAAGCCTCGGTCAAGCCCTGCAAGTGCATGCGCATTCCCCTGAGGAATTGGCGAAGGTGTAGGAACCCCAATCATAATCTCCAATATGGTCCACGTGTCGAGTGGCGCTGATCAAAGTGAAAGCAGATGTAGAAGAGTTATATGCTATGAAGCATCCCCTAATGATCATCAGGAATAATCGCCGAAGAATGCGATCTTTAACTCTCACATCATCGGGTATGGGCTCACTCAATAGCCCGCTCATAGTATCTATGCTCAAAGGACCTGCACGTACAGTCCTGCCCTTGAGCGCCTCCCCCGGAACTCCTATCAAGGATTTGATGGCAGTCGGGGTATTATTTGTTATACAAGGCACTGGTACCCCTCCAAACTCCATACCTGTGATAAACCACCAATCCATCAGCGTCATCATCACCTCACAATCCAGCAAATGAAGTGACTGAGTCTGGTGAAACCAGCACTCAGATAATGACATGAGGTAACCCCAGAGACAATGGCGAGGAAGAATGGAAAGGAACGTCCTGAATCTCCAGCCATGTATAATTGCTCTATAGTCATCATGCAGAGCCTGATACATAGAGTGAATGTTGAACCAGTTCCCTCGAGGCTGTGTAAAGCTGGGAACTTACATCAAATACAGATACAACCATTGATATACTCGTCAATGAAGGTCAAGCAGCCTTGACATGTTCCCCAGTGGGGGTCACAATGCAATGTAACCATTGATATACTCGTCAATAAAGGTCAAGCAGCCTTGACATCTTCCCTAGTGGGGGTCACAACGTAATGCAACCATTGATACACACATCAATGAACGCCAAGCAGCCTTGACAGTTTGCCCAACAAGGATCTATCCGGTGATACACACATCGTCGAAGGTCGAGCGACCCTAATAATATATCTTTGTTATGCGAAGAACTCTAATAGGACCATGGTATATGCTGGTGACACAAACCAGAGAAGACCATCCTCATCGGAGAGGACTGATGATGGAATATGTTATACACATCCTCAAACAGACAAAGTTTTATACCCACAGATCTCTTGCACACGAGAGGCACATCTTCAGAGTAAAGTCTGTATCAAGGATTTTGGACTCTAGTACTAACCCAAACGTCAACATCCTAGAAGACTTGGATTGCATGTCCAAGACATCACTGATTGTCATCCCCAGCAAGATTAACAGGGAATCGGCAATCATTCCATCATGTTGGAAAAAAATCCAACATAATACATGCATCATGCTTTTGCATCATGTTGTTGCACATGGAATCATATTTATCTTGTTGCATTTCAAGTGTCTAGGATTCTTTATTCTAAACATGCCTTGCATTGCATGAATATGATAAAGAGGGGCATCTGTAGACACTCAAAATTTTCTGCACACCTGTTACTAACATTACAGGAGGGCAGATTCATCTTTCTGAGATAACCCTGGAAGATAACTCACATCCATTTCGGATACCACCGGAAGTTCAGTCTCAACCCCGGAACATACACCGGGAGTATCAATTCCAACCTCAGAGATAACCCCGAGTTTTGTCCTTAGAGATAACCCTAAGGAATGTCGTTGCAGTTCCGGCGATAACCCCAGAAATGCTTGTTTCAAATGCATGCAATCAGCTTCAACCTCGGAACTCCCGTCGAGGCACTCATTCCAAACACCCGGAGATAACACCGGGAAGACAGGCACACTTAAAGATGACCCTGCGGAATTCAAACACTTGCAGCAGTCCAATCTCAGAGATAACCCTGAGCAACGTCTGCTTTATCAGCCCAAACCGGAGATAACCCCAGTGAGGGGAAAAATTGTCATCTTGCCACCTCAACCCCCAGTGCGTCATTTCAATATCTTATACATACATTTCTATGCAGTAATGTCCTATAAGAGCCAAAGAGTTACAATCCCGAGTGACTATTACGTATGGCAGCACACCGGATAGAATTTGAAGCTTGAAGACCATGGACATGGTCCCTCTTCCTAACTTCGTACAACCTCTAATCCCATGTCATTGTGTAACTCTCAATGAAAGAGGTTCGGAGAAATTCTTTTACACCTTGTTTGGATGTTCGGATTGAAGTTCTGCAAGTTTGAGCGGACATCACAGTGCACGAGTGCACATACTTTGAGACGGTAGGACCCGCGGAGCCTAAGGCACCTCGAGCAGCCGCAGGTGCATCTGTGGCTGCCGTAGGTACACCTGTAGCCACCAGCTCTATAAATATAGAGCTTGGGGTGGCCATAATTCAAGAGGAAAAGGCGAGGAAGCCCTATCAAATTTGCTCTGTACACACCCCATATTAAGTTTTTTCTCATTTTAAACACCTGTTAGCTCACATATAGATATATTTTTACCAGCGGGAGCTGAGTGTTCATCCATTTATAGTCATAGAAGTCTTCTTTAGCAACCCATTGTAAGCCTTCTTACACATTATAAAGCCTTTCTCTTCATCTTTGTACACACTATTCTTCACATTGAGAGTCGTGTTGTATGTGTATGTATGCAGGACTTGATCAAATGATTTTCATTTTGTCTCATATATATATACTTATATATGTATATATTTATATATATGGATGAACATTATCGAGTTATGCCTCGATTGAGCCTGAGACTTATGTGCGGAGCGTTTACTTGCTTTTATATATATATACTTATATATATGAACTGTTGTCGGATTATATCCGATGAGCCTGGATTTTATATCTGGAGTGTTTACTGCTTTTATATATCTATACATACTTATATATATGAACTGTTGTCGAACTTTGTTCGATGAGCCTGGATTTTATATCCGGTGCGTTTATTGCTTTTATATATATATAGCGACAAATCGCTGAAATGATAAAGTATCTAATTATTGCTTTTATATCCGGTATGTTATGATTTTTTAACAATAAGGTTTCTAATTATATCACCAAGTTTTTTTTGCTCTAGGGACTGAAGTGCAAAAATATAAAGAAATAGGGGTAATTGAAACTTCAGAGGCTGAAATGGAAGAAAACATAACTACATGGACTAATATGTAATTTTTCCCTGAGCTATTTTGAACTTTTAAAAAACCTGGGGGACTAAATTAAAAAACTATAAAAACTTTAGGGTACCTAACTATAATTTTTGGGGAGATCTATATAATAAAATAGAACCCATTTTAAATCTTTCATTTGACAAAGCACAAGGACGGTTCAGATTTCATCTCAATTCTTTCAATTTAATCTAAAGGCTCACATTTCATATCACACTAAAAATTCCCGCCCAAATTAAATTCATCTCTAAAAATTCCCGCCCAAATCAAATAACAATAATGATAATAATAATAATAATAATAATAATAATAATAATAATAATAATAATAATAATAATAATAATAATAATAATAATAATAATAATAATAATAATAATAGTAATAATAATTATTATAACAATAATTATAATAGTAATAGTAATAGTAATAATAATAATAATAATTATTATTATTATTATTATTATTATTATTATTATTATTATTAGTAATAATGATAATAATAGTAATAATTCTAATAATTATTATTACAATAATAATAATAATAATAAAAATAATAATAATAATAATAATAATAATAATAGTAATAATTCTAATAATAATTAAGTTCAATAATGAAAATTTGAAGAAGAAAAACAATAATATTTTAAAATAAAATTACATGTTATTCTGAATAGTAGGGTAGAGACCCTCTCGCTAATTTAATGTATACTAATAAGGGTATTTCAAAAAAATTCACGATTATTCTCGTGAGTTGTGTTACTCGGACTCGGATGTGGGTACGAATCTAAGTGTCCAACACGTGAATTCAAAAAATTAGGGATACGCGGATATGGATCCGAATTTGGACACGAGTGCGGGGATACGGTATGTTATGATTTTTTAACAATAAGGTTTCTAATTATATCACCAAGTTTTTTTTTGCTCTAGGGATTGAAGTGCAAAAATATAAAGAAATAGGGGCAGAATTAAAATTTCAGGGGCTAAAATGGAAGAAAACATAACTACAAGGACTGATATGTAATTTTTTCTGGAGCTATTTTGAACTTTTAGAAAACTTGGGGGGCTAAATTAAAAAACTATAAATACTTTGGGGTACCTAATTATAATTTTTTTGGAGTCTATATAATAAAATAGAATCCATTTTGAATCTTTCATTTGACAAAGCATAAGGATAGTTCAGATTTTATCTTAATTCTTTCAACTTAATCTAAATGCTCACATTTCATACCACACTAAAAATTTCCGCTCAAATTAAATTCATCTCTAAAAATTCCCACCCAAATCAAATAACAACAACAACAACAACAATAATAATAATAATAATAACAATAGTAATCATTACAATAATAATAATGATAATAATAATAATAATAATAGTAATCATTATAATAATAAATATTATTATTATAATAATAATAATGATAATAATAACAATAATTATAATAATTATTATTATAATAATAATTATAATAGTAATAGTAATAATAATTATTATTAGTAGTAGTAGTAGTAGTAGTAGTAGTAGTAGTAGTAGTAGTAGTAATGATAATAAAAGTAATAATTCTAATAATAATTATTACAATAATAATAATAATAATAATATTTATAATAATAATAATAGTAATAATGATAATAACAGTAATAATTCTAATAATAATTAAGTTCAACAATGAAAATTTGAAGAAGAAAAACAATAATATTTTAAAATAAAATTACATGCTATTCTGAAAGGTAAGGTAGAGACCCTCTCGCTAATTTAATGTATACTAATAAGGGTATTTCAAAAAAATTCACTGTTATTCTCGTGAGTTGTGTTACTTGGACTCGAGTGCGGGTGCGGGTACGAATCTAGGTGTCAGACAGGTGAATTTAAAAAATAGAGGATACGCGGATATGGATCCGAATTTGGACACGGGTGTGGGTGTGACACCCCCAAATTCAGGTACTTGAAACCCGAATTCAGTGCTTCACGATACCATTTCTTTGAGCAGAATAATAATAATAATGTCATAAATATCAAACTTAATTTACATATCAGAGTTTTCTAAATCCCAGGTACGCGACCTTAAAACATTTCATTACATAAAAGATAATAAATATCATCATCTTATTTAAGTCTAGTTAATACATAAGATAACACAAACTTATTCTGACAGCTTTCCTTTCCCTTTGTTCCTGACAGAGCTCTCTGGTTGGTCATACTTAACTGAAAATATTTAATTTAAGCAAGGATGAGCATTTGAGTGCCCAGCAAGTAATAACAATTATAAATATTAGCTGAAATAATTAAATGTTTTCATTGTACTACCTTTCTACAACAAAATCAAAAGTTGTGAAGTAATCTGAATCGATGATAATAACATAACATCTCTCTTATCAAATTTTTGAAACTACGTACTGACTATAAATAGGGTTAAGGTGACATACTATGAACATTATTCTCAATTTTTGAATAGGTTTAGCGCGAACTTCATCCATGAAACCGTCATAACTTACGAGACGCGGAGGGTGATCGACCCATCAGTACCTGTATTGATCAATACTACATACCGAAACGATATTATCGTTCACTCTGTCCGCCCTGGGCACTTAAAAGTTTACCCTTGATCGGGATGTTCATACTTAGTCTGGAATTCGAACCAAAATAATTTGATTGGATACAAAAAGGTTTTATCATATTCAACGATATTTCTAAATCTGTGTCTAGCTGGTCGAATAGCTTAGACGACTCTTACTTCATGCATACATACTGGTATCAATAAGTGTGTGTATATATATATATATATATATATATCAACATGTGATTAAATACAATGATTATCCAAGTGGGAACACTTGTATAACCATGTTTAGAAATTAACAAACAGAATATATATCTGAATTACCATATACTAACATGTTGATAAACAATGATCGGATATAGAATATATCACAATAGGTTTAATAATTTAACATAATAATAATATAATTCTGAAACATTCTTACTCATGTCCATTGCATAAAGAAAATGCAAAGGTAGGATACTTGCCTGGTCTGCTGCTTACTGTTACGAAAACTTAGTTTTATCTTTTATACCAAAATTTATCATTAATAAGATCATTCATTCGATTAGAATCACATATCATAATACATAGTACTGCTTATTGCAGTCAGCACATAACCTAATCACATTGGCACACATGTTTCACAGTCATTAAATCACAAATAAACACATATACAGTCAAACTATCTAAGTCCGTATCAATTTCAAAGACATGTCGATGTACCAACGATGTATCGGGTAATTTCTGAGTCTAAAACTCTAATCTGTATCTCAAACATTATTCTGGATAATTAAATATCAATCATAGGACTTATAATAATTTATCATTAATATTAAACTATAATGAAACCCTTGCTAAAATATTAAAGTTATTTATAACAACTTAGAATATTTTTAAAGTACTAATAATACCCTTAAATGATTTTTAAAATATTTAAAATCATTTTTAAATAATTATCAAAAATATTTAAATATTAAGGTATTATCCACTAAAATATTAAAAGTCACTTATACTAACTTAAAATATTTTTAAACCATTTATATCCTTTTAAATGATTTTAAATCAATAAAACCATTTTTAGACTATTTATTTAATATATTATTAAATAAATTTAATATCATTAATGTTAAATAATTAATATTTTTCATAACAAAATATTAAAAGTTATATTTTGTAACTTAAAATATTTCTATTAAATCAATATCTATAATTTTTAAATCATTAATTCTATTTTTTATAATTTATTTAATACATTTATTAAATAAATTAAATATCATTAATATTATTAAATTAATAAAATTCATCGAAAAATATTAAAAATAACTTAAAATATTTTTTACAACATAATATAATTTTAAATGATTTTTAAGTATTAAAATCATTTTAAGTAATTTATTTAATATTATAATTAAATAAATTAAATACCATTAATATTCCAAATATAAAAAATATTAATAAAATATATTCAAAATAATTAAAAACCTATTTTTAGACGTTAAAATAAGTTTTAGGAATTTATTTTGTATTTTTAATAATTAAAAACTATTTAATATTAATTATTAAATAAAAATAATAATTTTATGAATAAACTGTCGCTAAAGGGCCCTATAGTGATGAAACTGTCGCTATAGGTGTTCTTGAGCTTTTCTTCAACAAACCCAGAACTCATATGCAGCTATCATGGTTACTACTTTGACCAACTATTATTCCTAATCTGTGATGATTCAAGGCATGCTTGAGGTCAGATCTTACAGTAATAGTGCAGGACTACACCATTCAACAACAAACATAGTCATATCATGCATAACCAAAGAGATCTGGGTAACCAAAGTAGCTGTCAGAGGCTGTTCTTCATTCTGGGTTGCCCAGAAATGAAGAACAGTTCGAGCATGCACCTTTGGGCTCCCACTACATGCTGATCGTGCAACGTATTTGTGATATATAAGCTTCAGTGCGTAGACAACATGTAGAACAACAGATCTATTACATAACATCTTCATAACAACAACAAATCAAGCATATAATGTCTGGTCAAAGTAGTCAAGAAAACTGTTCTTGAATATGTTTGGGTTTCCCAGAAATGTTCTTGAGCAGTTTGGTCAACCTAAGTTTGACTATAAGACCCCGAAATTTTTTAAATAAAAAGGAATTTCCTTTATTTATTATTTTGAAACAGTAAGGGTTGATTTGATTAATGTGGATAGTTAAGGGTTAAATACGCAAATATTTCAAAATAAGCAAGTGGTTATAAAATATTCATTATCGTCAGGGAATATTCGTTTGGTCGTGGAATATTAAATGCGTCGGGAATATTCGTATGCGATGGCGCATGACCATGTGTGGGCCCCATAACTGAAAAGCGATTGGATGAAGAAAACGACAAATATAAGTTGTTTTTAAATTAACGGCGTAGTTATTCTGATTAATCTTGTTGGAATACCCGTGGTTAAAACACACTAATACGCCGTTGTTGAACAAGAGAATACTGCAGTATTGCACCAATTATTGATTCTTACGTGAAGGCACTACTCAATAATTGTTTACGATAATTCTTGCTTTAGTATTTTATTTTATTGATTCAATAATTGTTGCGTTGATATTTTATATTCATTGTTGTTTCAATAATTGTCATTACACAAGATTTTTATTATCGAAGCAATAATTCATATTATCTGAATAATATTATTAGATAACATTATTGGCAATGTCTAGAAAGTTCTCATCAAGGAGAGGTTTGGTCACCTAATTGCGCCAAGAAGAAGAAATTCTTATTGGAAAGCCCCTCTTTCTGGAACCGCACGGTTGTCAATATTGTGATTCTATAATATTATTTGTGAATAATTAATTATTGATTCATATGATGAGGAAAATATTGATTTTATGTGGATATAGATGGAGAAAATTTTTAAAATGACAATTGTTGAAAATTAATATTTTATCTTTTTCTGATAAAATAATTCATTTAAATATATTATTTTAATAATATATTAACGGTGATATTTTTATAATGAATGTGGGATATATGAGTATATGAGGAGGAAGAGTATTTTTGTTGCATTAAATGATTAACACATGTTTTGTGTGTCGGTGGACCCCATTTCTTGACTGAAATTTGATTATAGCCTGTAAAATTGCCCGTTTGAGGATTTCGGTCAATTTCTGTTTGGCATTTGGAAAAACTTTCTTCTGCAAAGTTGTAGAGAATTGAATTTCCTATAAAAAACTCTCATGAGATTCAAATTTTCTGATGAAAGGGCTATTTATTATGAATTATTGAAGTTCAAGCTCAAAATAATTGATTTTTGGAAGTTTAAAATATTTAAAATAGGAAAACGTTTTTGGAATGTTTAGGTGGCCTCATTTAACATGTGTAGGAGCTGAATTCAGTTGGCAAATGTGCGTATGAGGTTTTGGAAAATAAATATTAATATTATATTAAATTTTACGCTTTGGTGTTCTAGCGATTTCCTATAAATAGGGTGCTTAGGTTAGAATTGAAAATCACACCGTAAATCAAGTTTTCTCTCTCTATATTATCGGTTTATTCTTGTGAGTATTTTGAGTATACTTTGAGTATTTCTATACTTGCAAGTTCAAGTCATAGCTTTATATCCTGTGTTTGATCGGTAAATCTTGATCTTTCGAGGTAAGGATATTATTTTTTCATGATATTATTTCTTCAATATCATTATCTTTGAAATGTTGATCTGAAGTTTTTATCAAATTTGGAACTTTTTCATGTCGGGGGTACTTATTCATGGGTTACTATTCATGAGTTACTATTCACGAGTTACTATTCATGAGTTACTTATTCACGAGTTACTATTCACGAGTACTATTCATGAAGCGTGAAGATGTTTTTGTGGAATTTCTATCTTTTGGTGTCTGAGTTACTATTCACGTGATACTGGCACTATTCACGTATCTGATACTATTCATCAAAAATAAAATTTCTTCTTTTCGTCAAAAACATCTATTCGGATACTAACTCGATTGTATCCATGTTTTGATCATTCTTGAATTTTACACCACTATGATTATTTTTGAGGTATTTTTGGGCGTGGATAAAACCAAGTACTGAATCCTTAATCCTTAATCCTTGTCATTTTGTTTCACCGGATTCGTTTCTTTAAAAAATATTCTTCATCATCCTCGGTCTTAAATGATGATATTATTGAATATCTTTGGCTTTAGTGCAAAGATGAATGATTTCTGAAGAATATCTTTGGCTTTGTAGTGCAAAGATGAATGGTGTTTAAATGAACATGACCGATCGATGAATATCTTTGGCTCAGAGTGCAAAGATGAACAGTGTTTAAATGAACATGACCGATCGATGAATATCTTTGGCCTTCAAAGGCAAAAGATGAGCAGTGTTGAGATGAACATGACCGATTGATGAATATCTTTGGCACAGTGCAAAGATGAATATTTGATTTGAGATGTATATTGATTGATGTTACGAGGATAAAATATTGATGATGGATTTGTTAAATTCATAGATTATAGTAGATTTCATTCTCTACGTAACTCTTACATGAATTATTATTTCATTGCGAATATTGATCCGAAACTTGTTGTCTATTGTATTCTATCGATTTTTCCTGTTGAAGACTAACGATAATTTGTTGTATATTATCTTAGTCATAATATTCTTTCTTGGGCTAGTTGAGCTCACCCTTTTCCTTGTTGTTCCATTTTTCTTCTCGGAGGCGAGAATGTAGCGAGTACTTAGTGGGGTATGGAATGAAGGTTCTAGAGAGAGTTGCTTAGTAGTCCTCACCATTTTGTAAAATAATGTATTAATAATTATGATGGGGATTTATTTGCGTTTGGATATTGTCTAGATGGCAATATCGTATTTAAACTCACAGGTTTATATGTTGTAATAATAAAGTTGTAGTTATTTACGTACCATGTATTTGGCGACTCGAGAATGGGTTGGATGGAATGGACCTATTTTGGGGGCGCCACGTTAATGTATCGAGCTTAGGATATGATCTCTGGCGGAGATCGGGGAATAGAACTAGGAGGGGAGAGACGAGTAAATCCTTCGCTAGTGTGTCCTACCTAAGCTTATTTGTTGGTTGGTCATATTATAGGGGTATTATGTGATTTGTTAATTTATTTAATTAACCCTTGTTTTATGATAGTTTTTAAGAATGGCTGCTGAGAACGTTAACAATGGAGTGAATGAGATCGTGGAGACACCTCTAATCGCCAACCAGGATAATGTGATGTCAGGCGAAGAAGGAATTAGAGATATCCATGTGGTGAGTGAAGAATTGATAGTTGCACCCGAGATAATCGCAGAGGTAACAGCTGAGAGTGAGGAAGAAGAGGAAGAAGAGGTACCCGAAGAGAGTTTATTAGAGGTATTTTATGATCAAAATATAGAATTGCAAAATCGTATTCATGAGTTAAGAGAAGAGGGCTAAAGAATTGCGAGGCGATGCGTGGAGCAAAAGGATGCAACGATTCAAGCTTGTGTTACCCGATCGTGATGCTTGAATGAAGCACTCTTTGGCGGTATAAGATGATAAAGTCGGAATCTGAAATGAAAGAAGAAATAAGCGAGCGAGTGAGAATGAGTGATGCATGGGTAAAAGCATTTTGACGGCGTTGATATTATGGAAAGAGATGTCCAATCTAAAAAGAGAAGATTTAACGATGACGGGAAGACGTCGGCGTAACATCAACACCATCAACAAATTCTAGGGAAGAGAACGATCGCCAGTTAGATGCTACAGAGATGTGGAGAGGGGGACATATAAGGTCAAACTGTTCAACGCCTTCCAAGGTATGCTATAATTGTGGAAAAGAAGGACATATCGCTCGAGATTGTACGATATCGAAACCCAGTCCAGCGGGAATGGTGACTCAAAAGGATGTCCCAGAAAAGTCAAAGTCAACGGTTCCTGGAAGAGCGTTTGTCGTGACCGGTCAAAATGCAAGGAACCCGAACGAAGTTAGCATGGGTTAGTTAATTATAAATTCTTGCGAAGTCTATACCTTACTAGATACTGGGCCTCTACCCATTCTTTTATCTCTCTGTGCTTGCGCCAACGTTTGAACTTGACTACGGAGAAATTAGACTTTGACCTATTTATGGAGAATCCGTTAGAGAAACTTTCATTACATCCGTTGTTTAGAAATCTTGTTTGATTCAGTTTGGCACTATCACATTACCAGTAACCTTATTTCTATAGAGATATTTGCTTTTGATGTGATTTTAAGGTTAACTACTCATCATGCCAAAATTGATTGTTTTCGTAAGGTTGTTAGTTTTCATATTCCTAAGCAACTCGTTATTCAATTCAAGCAATCAAACCATTGTAGTCAAACATTTTCATATCAAGCCATGAAGTCATTCGTTTATTACGGATGTCAAATTTTCTTAGTCCATGTTATGGATTTGAATAAAGACACGCCGATTTGAATAATATTCTGTTGTTATTGATTTTTCCGACGTATTTTCTCTCGAAGAATTTCTTAGCTTACTCCCAAAGCTTCGATATTAAATTTTGTATCGACTTTGAACCCTAAGACAAAACTCATTTCTAAAATCTCATATCGAATGGCTCCTATTGAACTTGAGAGTTAAAATTCAACTATAGAATTTGGTACCGAGCCTTTATCTTGTGACTTCCTTTGTGGAATTCACCTAAGCCGACTCTCTCCGTAGGGGCGTCATATTAGATGCGATAGTAAACTAATAGGTGTCATTGTGACGTCTTATCCAAGATTGGGATATGAGTCACGATTGAGAGCAACCTAAGTCGATGAATCGAAATATGTAGCTTTCTAGGCTTAGTTGGTTATTATCGGAGATTCGTTGAAGGATATTCTCGAATCGCTATTCCATTAACGCAAATTGACTCGTAGAGATACAAAATTCGAATGGAGCAAGGAATGTGGGAAGAGCTTTGAAGAACTCAAGAGGAGACTCATTTCAAAGACATGTTACGATCATGCCATCCTGGAAAAGCGAGCGTGGTAGTGGTGACGCGCGAGTAGTAGAAGATCATATCAACGGAGCGAGTGCGATGATGTCAAGTATACATGACAGAGCCAACTTTAATAGAAAAGTTAAGGTTGCTTGCCACCAGGCCTTGGAAATCTGATGCGTATGAAGAAGAAAGTACAAGAAGGAGCTATTAAGGCGAGAATTGATGAAGAAGGAATACTTGAGTCAACTCCGGACTTTGCATTCCTAATGATTTTGATTTGAAGCATAGAATCATGATGGAGGAACACAACATATTGTTTGCAATCCATCCCGGGAGTACCAAATGTATTATGATCTTCAACATATATTTTGGTGGAAGCAATATGAGGAGAGAGATCGCGTGGTTTATCTCGAGATGTTTAACTTGTCAACATGTAAAGGCGAGCATCAAGTGCCAAAGGGTCCATTGCAACCACTTGAGATTTTGAAATGGAAGTGGGAACACATTACCACGAATTTCATTACTAATCTTCCCAAGGTTTCTCAAGGCATAGATGCGATGAGGTTATTGTTGATAGATTAACCAAGTCTACTCATTTCTTACCGATACGAGAGACTTATTCCCTTGAACGTCTTTCTCGTATGTACGTAAATGAGATTGTGAGATTGCATGGCATGCCAGTATCCATAGTTTTAGATTGTGACCCAAGATTCACTTCATGATTTTGGGTTAGTTTGTAGAAAGCTATGGGCACGAATTTACGATTCAGTATGGCATACCATCCTCAAACGGATGGGCAATCAGAAAGGACTACTCAAACTCTTGAAGATATATTAAAACTCTGTGTCCTAGATTTCAAAGGAAGTTGGGATAAGTACTTGCCATTGGTGGAATTCTCATACAACAATAGTTATTAAACAAATATAGGCATGGTTCCATTCAAAGCATTATATGGACGAAAATGTCGTTCTCCAATATGTTGGGATGAGGTGGGTGAAGCAACATTGTTGGGACCCGAGTTAGTACGTATGACTAATGATTCGACAACGATACAAACGGCACAAGATCGACAAAAAGAGTTATGCGGATCTTCATCGAAAGGACGTGGAATTTAATGTAGGGATCATGTATTGTTGCGAGTTGCTCCATGGAAGGAGTTACAAGATTTGGGAAGAGAGGAAAGCTCAATCCACGATTTATCGGTCCATTTCAAATTCTTGACCGAGTAGGAAATGTAGCCTATAGACTTGCGTTACCTCCGAGTATGTCTCGTGTTCATAATGTGTTTCACATATCTCAGCATTTCAGAAATATGTGAAAGACCCGAACCACGTTATTGAGTTAGAACCTGACGAGATAGCCAAGACTTAACGTATGAGGAGGTACCGTCAAGATTTTGGATAGGAAGGAGCATGTCCCTACGCCAAGAAAGGTTATACCACAAGTTAAAGTTTTGTGGAGGAATCATGCTATAGAGGAAATGACCTGGGGAATTGGAAAGCGAAATGAAAGCGAGGTTTCCTCACCTTTTCAAACACCAGTGGTACGTCACGTCCAATTTAGAGGACGAAATTTCATAAGGAGGGAGGTTGTAAGACCAAATTTTTTTAAATAAAAGGAATTTCCTTTATTTATTATTTTGAAATAGTAAGGGTTGATTTGATTAATGTGGATAGTTAAGGGTTAAATACGCAAAATATTTCAAAATAAGCAAGTGGTTATAAAATATTCATTATCGCTGGGAATATTCGTTTGGTCGTGGAATATTAAATATCGTCAGGGAATATTCGTATGCGACAGGCGCGCACCATGTGTGGACCCCATAACGAAAGCGATTGGATGAAGAAAACGACAAATATAAGTTGTTTTTAAATAACAGCGTAGTTATTACAGATTATCTTCGTTGGAATACCCGTGGTTAAAACACACTAATCTGCTGTTGTTGAGCAAGAGCACACCAGTATTGCACCAATTATTGATTCTTACGTAAGAAGGCACTACTCAATAATTGTTACGATAATTACTGCTTAGTATTTTATTTTATTGATTCAATAATTGTTGCGTTGATATTTTATATTCTTTGTTGTTTGAATAATTGTCATTACACAAAGATTTTTATTATCGAAGCAATAATTCATATTATCTGAATAATATTATTAGATAACATTATTGGCAATATCTAAAAAGTTACGTCTAAGGAGAGGTTTGGTCACCTAATTATTGCCACCAAGAAAAAGAAATTCTTATTGAAAGCCCCTCTTTCCTGAACCGCACAGGTTGTCAATATTGTGATTACGTAATATTATTTGTGAATAATTAATTATTGATTCATATGATGAGGAAAATATTGATTTTATGTGGATATAGATGGAGAAAAATTTTAAAATGACAATTGTTGAAAATTAATATTTTATCTTTTCTCGATAAAATAATTCATTTAAATATATTATTTTAATAATATATTAACGGTGATATTTTATATAATAAATGTGGATATATATGAGTATATGAGGAGGAAGAGTATTTTTGTTGCATTAAATGATTAACACATGTTTTGTGTGTGGTGGACCCCATTTCTTGACCCGAAATTTGATTATAGCACGTAAAATTGCCCGCTTGAGGATTTTGGTCAATTTCTGTTTGGAATTTGGAAAAACTTTCTTCTGCAAAGTTGTAGAGAATTGAATTTCCTATAAAACTCATGAGATTCAAATTTTCTGATGAAAGGGCTATTTATTATGAATTATTGAAGTTCAAGTTCAAAATAATTGATTTTGGAAGTTTAAAATATTTAAAATAGGAAAAACGTTTTTGGAATGTTTAGGTGGCCTCATTTAACATGTGTAGGAGCTGAATTCAGTTGGCAAGTGTAAAGTATGAGGTTTTGGAAAATAAATATTAATAATATATTAAATTTTACGCTTTGGTGTTCTAAGCAATTTCCTATAAATAGGTGCTTAGGTTAGAATTGAAAATCACACCGAAATCAAGTTTTCTCTCTATATATATCGGCGTATTCTTGTGAGTATTTTGAGTATACTTTGAGTATTGCTATACGGTGCAAGTTCAAGTCATAGCCTTATATCCTGTTTCAAATAAGTCTTGATCTTTCGAGGTAAGGGATATTATTTTTTTCATGATATTATTTCTTCAATATCATTATACTGAAATGTTGATCTGAAGTTTTTATCAAATTTGGAACTTTTTCATGTCGGGATTACTATTCATGGGTTACTATTCATGAGTTACTATTCACGAGTTACTATTCATGAGTTACTATTCACGAGTTACTATTCACGAGTACTATTCATGAAGCGTGAAGATGTTTTTGTGGAATTTCTATCTTTTGGTGTCGGAGTTACTATTCACGTATACGGCACTATTCACGTATACGGTACTATTCACCGAAAAATAAAATTTCTTCTTTTCGTCCAAAACATCTATTCTGGATACTAACTCTGATTGTATCCATGTTTTGATCATTCTTGAATTTTACACCACTATGATTATTTTTGAGGTATTTTTGGACGTGGATAAAACCAAGTACGAATCCTTAATCCTTAATCCTTGTCATTTTGTTTCACTGGATTCGTTTCTTTAAAAAATATTTTTCATCATCCTCAGTCTTAAATGATGATATTATTGAATATCTTTGGCCTGTAGTGCAAAGATGAATGATTTCTGAAGAATATCTTTGGCACAAAGTGCAAAGATGATGAACAGTGTTTAAATGAACATGACCGATCGATGAATATCTTTGGCTGTAGTAAAGATGAACAGTGTTTAAATGAACATGACCGATCGATGAATATCTTTGGCCTTCATGCAAAGATGAGCAGTGTTGAGATGAACATGACCGATTGATGAATATCTTTGGCTCCAGAGTGCAAAGATGAATATTTGATTTGAGATGTATATTGATTGATGTTACGAGGATAAAATATTGATGATGGACCGTTAAATTCATAGATTATAGTAGATTTCATTCTCTACGTAACTCTTACATGAATTATTATTTCACTGCGAATATTGATCTCGAAACTTGTTGTACATCAGTATTCTATCGATTTTCCCTGTTGAAGACTAACGATAATTTGTTGTATATTATCTTAGTCATAATATTCTTTACTGGGCTAGTTGAGCTCACCCTTTTCCTTGTTGTTCCATTTTTCTTCTCAGGAGGCGAGAATGTAGCGAGTACTAATCGGGGTATGGAATGAAGGTTCTAGAGAGAGTTGCTTAGTAGTCCTCACCATTTTTGTAAAATAATGTATTAATAATTATGATGGGGATTTATTTGCGTGTGGATATTGTCTAGATGGCAATATCTGTATTTAAACTCACAGTTTATATGTTGTAATAATAAAGTTGTAGTTATTTCTGTACCATGTATTTGGCGACTCAGAATGGGTTGGATGGAATGGACCTATTTTGGGGGCGTCACATTGACCATCATTAACTTCGTTTCTGTTATGTATTTGGGTAACCTAAAGGCATGGATAAGTAGTACTCATGTCAATCTACATGAATCAAACACTAACTCGGCCAAACTAATTAAGACCTATAAGATCCGAGGGCTGTAAACGTTGTCGAAAGTGCGGAAAATTCAGGTTACCTGAATTCCGGTTTAAATGGATCGTCAACTAGGTTTGACCACCTATAACTCGAGATCTAGACATGCTACCCTGCTTCCAATTCCAGATCAAAGCTAGCATTACATACTACAAATCTATAACTTAAAACACACATAACACTTAACATGGAAAGATCTAAAGGCTCTGACATTCATTATCAGACCACAGTTTTAAACTTTTTCCAGATTTCTAAAATCATCAATTTCGAGCATCTAAGTGTTATGGATCTGAGTTATTACAACCCAGATCACTAAATGACACCTTCTAACATAACTTTAAACAATAAACAACAACAAATAACAAGAATCATAAGGATTTCTAGGTTTAGGGTTTTTATACCTTTCTATGAACAAATTCTTGATCTAATGCTTCTGATCTGCTACAAGTGTTAGTGGGGCTTGATTAGTGACTGGTCTAGCAAGAAAATTTCGGATGTTTGAATTGAGAGGGTTTTGGTTGAGTGTTGTGATCAAATGTGGCTTGAATGTGACATTCTCTCTCTCATAATCTATATATAATATGGTGTAATGCTATGGCTGATCAGATTTTGAATGATTAAAGCTTATTACTAGACCACATGGCTAGCTAGAGTTGGTCACCAACTCCTTACTAGGGTTAAATCTACACTCCACCTTATTAAAGTAATCAAAAGGGTAGTTTGGACATTTGACTTATAAAGTGCATGGCAACTTGGTAACTTCTCACACGCATTAGGTTTTAACCCTTAGGCTTTAACCCTAGGTTTCCATAAGCTCTAAATCTAGAATTGTGTATTAAGGGCAAATATGGAAATCTTAGTTTCTAAAATGTTGATTAGGGTTCCCTAATTACATTAGGTTTCCTAATCACCTAGGTTGTTTAAATTACCCATTATATAATATTAATTACTATTAACCTTGCTAAATTAATACTTAGGGTTTATAACTTAGCAATTAGGGTTCTAATCTAAGAATCAAGGTTTCTAGATATTAATTAGGGTTTACCTAATTAACATTAACATATAAAGGTCATTAATCACATAACACACAACTTAACAAATCCTACGATCATAATAACTTACATCTTTATAGTTTATCAAGAATGCTTTGGGGTTTGTGTCTTTGTTATCTATAATCGTTCCACAAATTAACATTACACACATCCGGCATATTTCTATTCTGAAATATAAATAATATTATATTATTATTCTCATTCCTTATTCAAAATCCAGTCTTAGGGTTTTGAATTCATATCTGACATATAACCTTCATAGATACCATTATTAATTAAGTTAAAGTAATTAACTTAACTAATATAATAAATACATATCATAATATCCATATCATATATACAATAATCATATTTTCATGGAAAATAAATAATAAATATTTTATTACAACATAATTTTATTATAAGAATATAATCTACTATGATCAATAATTCTAAAAAGAACTTAGTTACATCTAATAAATAATTTTATATATCAGATATAAACATATACTTTACTTTGCCCATATTCTCACCCTTATATATATATAAAAAAAAATTATTCGCAAAATTTCTTATTAAAAATATTGGGTTATTACAGTGGGGATACGGTATGTTGTGATTTTTTAACAATAAGGTTTCTAATTATATCACCAAGTTTTTTTGCTCTAGGGACTGAAGTGCAAAAATATTAAGAAATAGGGGCAGAATTGAAACTTCAAGGGCTGAAATGGAAGAAAACATAACTACAGGGACTGATATATAATTTTTCTCGGGGCTATTTTGAACTTTTAGAAAACCTGGGGGACTAAATTAAAAAACTATAAAAACTTTGGGGTACCTAACTGTAATTTTTTGGGAGATCTATATAATAAAATAGAACACATTTTGAATCTTTCATTTGATTTCATCTCAATTCTTTCAATTTAATCTAAAGGCTCACATTTCATATCACACTAAAAATTACCGCCCAAATTAAATTCATCTCTAAAAATTCCCGCCCAAATCAAATAACAATAATGATAATAATAATAATAATAATAATAATAATAATAATAATAATAATAATAATAATAATAATAATAATAATAATAATAATAATAATAATAACAATAATAGTAGTAATAATAATAATAATAATAATAATGATAGTAATAATTATAATAATAAGTAGTATTATTAAAATAATAATTATTATAATAATAATAATTATTATTATTATTATTATTATTATTAGTATTATTATTATTATTATTATTATTAGTAATAATGATGATAATAGTAATAATTCTAATAATAATTATTAAAATAATAATAATAATAATAATATTTATAATAATAATAATAATAATAATAATAATTCAAATAATTATTATTACAATAATAATAATAACAATTATTATAATTATTATAATAAAAAATAATAATAATAATAATAATAAAATAATTATTAGTACTATTATAATTATTATAATAATAGTAATTATAATAATTATTATAATAATAGTAATAGTAATAGTTATAATAATTATAATTATAATTATTATTATAATAATAGTAATAATAATTATAATATTATTATAATTATAATAGTAATATTAATAATATAATTATAATAATAATTATTATTATAATAATACTAATAGTAATAATTATAATAATAATTATGATAATAGTAATAATAATAGTAATAATAATAACAAAAAACAACAACAACAACAACAACAACAACAATAATAATAATAATAATAATAATAATAATAATAATAATAATAATAATAATAATAATAATAATAATAGTCATAACTATAATAATAGTAATTATTATAATAATAATAATTATTATTATTATAATTATAATTATAATTATAATAATAATTATAATAATTATTATTATAATAATAATAATTAATAATAATAATAATAATAATAATAATAAAAGTAATTATAATAATAATTATAATAATAGTAATTGCAATAGTAATAATAATAATTATTATTATACTAATTATAATAATTATATTAATAATAATAATAATAATAATTATTATTATTATTATTATTATTATTATTATTATTATTATTATTATTATTATTATTGGTGGTGGTGTGGTGAATTGTGAAAATTGTTATTGATGATTTGTATGTTTTGTAGACATATTTAGATTTTTTTTGGATATCTATTTATAAAAGAAAATTAATTATTGTGGTGGTGTGGTGAATTATGATAATTGTTATGTGTGATTGTAAGTTATTTTAGGTTGCAAAAAGTCTTTAGGTAATGTAGTATTTTTCGAGTTTTTATCTAATTTTTCGTTACGTCGTGCCTTCAGGCACGGGTAATTACTAGTATTTTATATTCCAGATCTTATTCTGCTCTATTTTCATTCTTCACTTCACGTCATGCGGGAGTAAGGGGTAGTAGCTTGGGGGATAAAAATATTTCAGATCTGATCTGTGACGCCCCCAAAATAGGTATACAACACCCATTCTGAGTCGTCAAATAAATGGTACAGAAATAACTACAACTTTATTAATACAATTGTCGTGCAAAATACGACAACACATAAACTGTGAGTTTAAATACAAATATTATCATCTAGACAATATCCACACTCAAATAAGTCCTCATTACAATTATTAATACACTATTTTACAAAATAGTGAGGACTACTAAAACAACTTCTAGAACCATCATTCCACACCCCAACTAGTACTCGCTACATTCTTGCCTCCTTAGAAGAAAAATGGAACAAAAAGGAAAAGGGTGACCTCAACTAGCCCAGTAAAGAATATTATGACTAAGAATATAGAACAAATTATCGTTAGTCCTCAACAGAGAAAAATCTGATAGAATACAATAAACAACAAGTTTCAGATCAATATTCGCAGCGGAAATAATAATTCATTAGAAGAGTTACGTAGAGAATGAAATCTACTATCTTCTATGATTTTAAAAGTTCATCATCAATATTTTATCCCTGTAACATCAATCAATATATATCTTAAATCAAATATTCATCTTTGCACTACAGGCCAAAGATATTCATCAGTTGGTCATGTTCATCTCAACACCTGTACATCTTTGCTCTACGGGTCAAAGATATTCATCAGAAAATCATTTATCTTTGCACTACAAGCCAAAGATATTCAGTAATATCATCATTTAGGACTGAGGATGATGAAAAATATTTTAAAGAAAATGAATCCAGTGAAACAAAAGAATAAATATTAGAGATTCGTACTTCGATTTATCCATGTTCAAAAATACTCCATAATAAACCATTGTGGAGCAAAATTCAAGAATGAAGTTCAAAACATGGATACAATCAAAGCTAGTAATCATAATAAACAACTTAGACGAAGAAAAGAAAATTTTAATTTTTCTGTGAATAGTGTCGTATACGTGAATAGTGACGTATATGTGAATAGTAACCCCGACACAAAAAGACAAGAATTTCATAAGAAAAATCTTACCAATATTCCAGCATAATGATATTGAAAGAAATAATATCATATTTAAAAAAAAATAATATCCCTTACCTCGAAAGGACAGTACTTCTGACTGGAATACCGGATATAGTGCTGAAGAGAACTTGTATAGCAACACACAAAGTATCAAAATATTCACAAGAATACGCTTGATAATATAGAAAGAGAAATCTTTAGTTTCTGGTGTGATTTTCAATTCTAACCTAAGCACCTTATTTATAGGAAATTGCTTAGAACACCAAAGCAGAAAATTTAATAAAATATTAATATTTTCAAAATTAATTCCTACGCACACCACACCAGACCAAAGCATCAGCCATCCACCCCACAAAAATAAGAAAAACATTTTTCTTAATAAAAACATTTATAACTCCAAAAATCAATTATTTTGGAACTTCAATAATTCATAATAAATAGCCCTTTTATCAGAAAAAATCGAATCTTATGTCCATTCCATAGGAAATTCAATTCTCTACAACTTTGTAAGTTTAAGTTTTTCCAAATTCCAAGCAAAAATTGACTGAAATCCACATACGGGCGATTTTACGGGCTATAATCAAATTTCAGTCAAGAAATGGGGTCCACAAACATGAAAAACATGTTTTAAATATTTTTTTGTAACAAAAATATTCTTCCTCCTCATTTATTCATATATCACACATTCATTGTAAAAATATCACCATTATTATATTATTATAATATAATAATATATTTAAATGAATTATTTTATCAGAAAAAGATAAAATATCAATTTTCAACAATTGTCACATTAAAAATTTTCTCCATCTATATCCACATAAAATGAATATTTTCCTTATCATATAAATCAATAATTAATTATTCACAAATAATATTACAGAATCACAATACTGACAACCAGGCCGTTCTGAGGAAAGAGGGGGCTTTCCAATAAGGATTTCTCCTTACTGGCGCGCAATTAGGTGACCAAACCTCTTCTTAGATAGAAGTTTCTAGACATTGCCAATAATGTTATCTAATAATTGTAGACACTCGAAATTTTTTCTGCACAACTGTTACGAACATTACAGGAGGGCAGAATCGTCTTTCGGAGATAACCCTGGAAGACAGCTCACATCCATTTCGGATACCACCGGAAGTTCGGTCTCCATTCTGGATACTACCAGAGGATCAGTTCACAACCTAGACCACACACCGGGAACATCAGTTCACAACCCGGAACACACACCGGGGAGTCTCATTCTCAACCCCGGAACACACACCGGAAGGATCATTTCCAACCTCGGAGATAACCCCGAGTTTTGTCCTTGGCGATAACCCCAAGGAATGTTGTTGCAGTTCCGGCGATAACTCCGGAAATGCTTGTTTCAAACACATGCGATCAGCTTCAATCTCATACCTCCTGCTTAAGGCGCATTCTCTCTCAAACTGAAGCTAACACCGGCGTATACAGCACTTCTACAAGATGACCTTGCGGCATTCAAACACTTGCAGCAGTCCAATCTCAGATGTAACCCTGAGCAACGTCTGCTTTCAACTCAAACCGACGATAACCCCGGCGAAGAGTCAAACATCATCTTGCCACATCATCTGCGCGTCATCTCGACACTTCAATACATACATACATACAACTATGTCCTTTAAGAACCAGGATATCCAATCCCGAGTGATTATTACGCGTGGCAATACACCGGATAGAATTTGAAGCTTGAAGACCATGGGCATGGTCCCCTCTTTCTGACTTCGTACAACCTCTAATCCATGTCATTGCGTAACTCTCGACACAAGCTATTCGAAGAAGGTCACATATACCTCGTTCGGAAGCTCGGATTGAAGTTTTGCAAGTTCGAGCGGACATTACAGTGTGTGAGTGCATGTACTTCGAGACGACGGGACCCGCAAAGCTCGGACCCACCATGACGGTAGCAGAGGTGTAGCTGCGGTACTGCCATGACACACTGCGACCATCGATCTATAAATATAGAGGTTTGAATTGACCATTTTGAGAGAGAGGAGAGAGAAAAAGCAGGAAGCCCTGTCCATTTTACTCTGTACACACCCATATTGAGTATTTCCTCTTCTGTTAGCTCACATATAGCTATCTTTTGTCCGGCGGGAGCTGAGTATTTATCTACTTAGATTCATAGAAGTCTACTTTGGCAGCCCACTGTAAGCCTTCTTACATTTTATAAAGCTTTCTTCTCATATTAGCACACACTGTTGTACACATTGAGAGTCGTGTGAGTGTGTTTGCCTGAACTTCGGTCCGTGGTTTTCATTCCTTTTTGTATATATATACTTATATATATATATATATATTTATACAGACTAACATTATCGAGTTATGCCTCGATTGAGCCTGAACTTGATGCAGGCGTTTAATGGCTTATATATATATATATATATATATATATATATATATATATATATATATATATGTGTATGTATATTACCCTCAATAATAATTTTATATTACCCTCAATAATAATAATATTTTATAAACTCAATAATAATTTTATATTACTCTCTCCGCACCATAACCCATAATATATATATATATATATATATATATATATATTTTCTCACTGAGAGTTCACTTACGTGGCGAGTTGATATCTTTTACAACTTTATTTACATTCAAGTCCTTTGGAGTTTACTCCGTGGCGGTTGATAACATTCTTGCTTTATTTACATTTCGATCCCCATGGAGTTGCTTCGTGGTGGTTGATCATGCACACACACACACACACACACATATATATATATATATATATATATATACCGCTTTTATATATATATAACTTACTATTGCTTTCCATACAAATTGCGATATCATGTGAGCCTAGGAATCATGTGATCACAGATTCGGTTCTTGAATCTAGATTGATTCCATGATGGACTTTTTCGGTATGGCGACTTGTACATTATTTATGGTGTCTGAATTTCCTTAGATGGTTGTCATGCCAATAAGGAGTTCGGCACTGGTGTATATTATTTTCTCGCAGATGCTTTGCATCTCAAAAATAAAAGCAAACAAGCCGAACATTTTAATAATAAAATGGAAGTATCGAAGGCCTCAATTACTATTGAGCACATGGTTTGAAAAACCTATTTTATAAAACTTCATTACTATATCTTGCTTAAAACTGAATTTTCTACAAAAATTTAAACCCTATGTATATAGGTGCAACGAGGCATAGCACTACTTCCAAATAATTGCACATTGATCCATACACACACACACATTCATGTAACAGTTTCTTTGAGAAGTGGCGGTCACCGTGGCAACACAGATGTCGGGGGGTGCCTAACACCTTCCCTCCGCATAATCAAGCCCCCGAACCCTTAATGAATCTCGGTTTCATAGACCCGTTTAGCAGTGTCACATCACTAGGTCAATGTGCAAACCTTTTCGGTTGTGTTGGTGCAACCAGTTAAATACACCAACTGGCGACTCTTAAAGTCCAATCGTCGACATTACACATGTCGGACCTTTTTCACTTGTTTTTTCAAACAAATCTCACATTAACATGAGAACACCAAAGAACAAGTAACGAAAAGGGACATCAAAAAATCGCGACGTCGATAGGTGGCGACTCTGCTGGGGACTCCAGTAAGAGGGCTTAAGCCGCTATTACAAGCTTTTTAAAATTGTTATATGCTTGTGTGAGAATGTTGCATTTACATTTATGATGAAAGTGTATTAATGCATCTTAATTACTGCACTGCTAAATATCTATCTGTGATATTAGTGCTTCACACATGTCATCATTTTGCATAAACGGTGAGACACGTTGTATGTGAATGTATGTTGTGTGGTCCCTCCACCAGGAGGATATCTTATCGGTGTTTGATTACTGGACTCGTAAGAAGACTAATTCCACGGGGCTCAGGAAAGGCACCACCCAGATTCGCTCTAGTTGAAAGACCGGATTAACTTCCCGTCAAGTAAATTGCGATGATGTGGGAACCTTCATGCCAAAAAGTCGTGAGAGTAACCCTAAGATAGGTTAGCCTCTGATAAACCAAATGCGAAGGAAAGTCTCTTCATACTTTCCATTTTCAATTACTTATAAAATCATTTACTTGTAATTTATTCCATGTTCATCCATATGTAATGGAAAATATGAAGAATATCTGTGCATACATGACATGTTATCAATTAACAACCAGTTTTGCAGGAAAAAATTCCTAAAACAGACATGTTATGATAACATTTACATTACCCTAAGACTAAACTACATAAGTATTTTATAGGGAAGCAATTGGGCTGTTACACTCAAAATCCAAAAGGCCACGAGCTTCTGACCAATCATGTTTTCTTACAACCAAATAACATCGAATCTTGTTTCCAGAAGACTTTGTGGATTGAGTAAACAAATCACAGACTTGGCTGTTCTACTGAAAGAATTGCACCAGTCCACTCAAGGTATGAAGATATCTATACATACAGAATCCTCTACACAAGGGGGAGTTCAAGGTCTGGAAAAAACAATTCCAGAACCTCAGTTGGATACGACCAACAAAGACCCTGAAAACACCCATCTCAAAGGAGATCCAGACACTGGTGATATCAGGAAGAAGGTCCTCCAAATGGAGGGAACTATCCACATTCTCAAAGGGATTGGGACACATGGCAGTGTTTCATATACAGACCTTTGCATATTTCCTAGTGTTTAATATCTAGATAAATTCAAAACCCCTGATTTTGAAAAGTATGACGGATTAGGGGATCCTTATACCCATTTAAAGGTATCCATTAAAGAACTTGGGTCTTACGCGGAAAATGAAAATCTCAAAATGCAGCTGTTCCGGAAGAGTTTGACTGGAGAAGCCCGTTCATGGTATACCAGATTAGACAACTCAAAGATCCATAGTTGGGAAGAGTCGCTCACGCCTTCCTCACTCAATCTGATTTTCAATCTCGGATGGCTCTGGCCAGGTACCAAATTACCAAAGTCAAGAAATAGTCTAATGAGTCATTTAGAGAGTATGCTCAAAGGTGGAGGCACCTTGCTGCTCAAGTTATTCCTTCTATGACAGAATCAGAAATGGTCATGACTTTCATAGATGTATAGGAAGCTCCTTTCTATGAAAGATTTCTAGCTGGTATTGGCAAACCATTCTCTGAAATGATCAAGCACGGAGAAATGGCTAAGATGGGATTGAAGTCTGGAAAAATTCAAGACCTAGCCGCTCTTAAAGCTTTTGCTGAACACATCCAGTCCGGATCTTATGGAAACAACCCCCGAAGGGTCCATGAAAAGAAAGAGGAGCATGTTTCCTTGATACTACAAGGATAGAAAGGCAATCAAAACATGCCTATACAAAGGAGAAACTACTCCCCTTTTCAAGCACAATCTTCAAACCCTCCATTGCCTAAAGGTGGAGATGCAAAGCGACCTCGAATGTTCACACCCTTAGGGGACTCGCTCGAGAATATTCTTGCTCTTCTGACTACTCAGAAGAAAATTACACATCTTCTTCCACCAGCCAACCCTAATGGGAGGGGTTTTAATGCTACTCGAAAGTGTGCTTATCATACCAGAGCACCTGGACATGATACTCAAGATTGTTGGGCCTTGAAACACAAGATCCAAGATTTAATAGACAATGGTGAGATCGTAGTCACCAAACCAGATCAACCTCATGTGCAAGATAACCCTCTTCCTCAACACAAAGATGAAGAGGTCAACATGATCAGTTGGAGCACTGGGCAAAGTCCTAGTTTTAATGGCGAGCTATCTCAGACCATCAAAGATGGTGATAACAGATGGGATTATGCAAAGTTCCAGTTTACTATGGAACGAAAGATGAAAGCTCTTTGCAAACAAATTGAGCAATTGGCTGAACTAGTGACCCATCAACATCAAGTCACACGCCAATTAATCAAACAGGAGCATGCCTATCTCCTTCCATTTGTTATGAATGCTCCACCATCAGCTTCAGAAAGCGAAGCTATGGAGGATAAGGTTGCAAAGAGAGCAAATGCTAAAGCCCGTTGGGATTTTGCCAATCAAAGGGAATTTACCTATTTCGGCCTATCTATGGAGGAGATATTGCAAATGTTGATCAACGAAGGAAGAATTACCTTCCTTCTACCTCCAATTAATCCCCGCTCTGGATGACTCAATTCTGATGAAGTGTGTCGATATCATTCACACTCTCGCGGTCACAGCACAGAAGAATACTGGGCACTCCGCCATCTCATTCAGAATCTTATTGATAGCGGTGTCCTGCAAATTGCAGATGATTACCTTTGTCTGACTCGAGGGTGTGAATGCATGTCTACCAAATGGAAGGAATCAATAGCGATTATATATCAAAGTGGATGATGAGACTGTCAAAGTATTTCCTATACAACCCATTCAACTCAAAGGAGCTGACAATCCTTTGAAAGTGGCCGCACCTGAGCCAATTCCTCTACCCTTCAGACCACAACATCATGTTGTTAGCTTGCACAAAGTTCCATGGAACTATGGAGAAGCTGAAGGATCTACGTCTCATACTACTGCTACAGTGTTGAAGGATAATCCATTGTATCTTCCTCAACGGGTTATGAAGCCTACTTGCAAAGCCAAGGGGAAGATTCCCATGGAGAAGATTAAAAAATTCCTCCGCACTATGGGCCACAATGAAACCAATGTGGTTTTAAGCTTACAACAAGCTCCACACCAAATATCTATACTGGATTTGGTTTTCTCTTCCGAAGATCATCGAAAGATTCTATTGCAGGTTTTGCAAGAAGCCTATCTGCCAAAATCAGTGGATGTGGAAAAATTTTAACATCTGGTTGATCACATTTTCAACAACAATGTGATATCCTTCACTGATGACAATATACCGCCCGAAGGGACCAGTCATTGCAAGCCACTGTACATCGCAGTGTTTTCTTCCAGGTACATGCTAGCTGAAGTTCCGATAGATGGAGGCTCATCTCTAAATATCTGTCCTTATACCACCTTGGTGAAGATGAATGTCAATCTCAAGTAAATCCAAAGCAGCCACACGGTTATCGGAGCTTTTGATGGATCTCGACGAAATGCCATTGAAAAGATTGAATTGCCAATTAAGATTGGCCCAAATACATTCAATGTATCCTTCCATGTCCTAAAGATAGATTCAAGATACAACCTGCTATTGGGGAAACCATGGATACATATGGCTGGAGCTGTTCCCTCCACACATTACATCAACAGCTCAAATACATTATCAACAACAGTCTAGTCATTTATTAATCTTTGGTAGGAGTATCTGAACAAGGAGATCGCGATAATCAGTTTCAACTCTGAAGTTGAGCCAGCAAGTTTTCATACCTTGGAAGTGAGTAACACTTAATATCAACCTATTGAAGCACCACTTCCGTGCACTCCAAGATTTACATCGAGGTTATATAAATACTCAAGAAATGATGTCATTGGGTTATCGGCTGGACAAGGGCTTGGTAAAGATAAGCGGTATTAAGCACCCAATTCAAATGTCCATTAAACCGGGACAACGTAAGACTAGGCTATTACGCGATTCTAGTCATAGGAATCCGCATAAACATCGGTCGGTTCCTCAAGCTTCCACCACACGGCAATGTTTTCAATCTGCACCTCATAAGCTGATACAGTCTCCAGTTAAGGTGCCAGCACATATTATGACTATGTTGTTTCCCAAGCTAGTACCATTCAAAGCAAAAGAGGTGCTGATTTCTGATCCCGAAATGGAAGAAAAGGAACGGAAACGTAAACATGACATTGCCTTGATGATGGCAGGCATACGCGTCATTGTTCATGATGAACATACAAATAGATACACCCCAAACGATGATTGCCCAGATGTTATGGTTATCATTCGAGAGAAGGAGGAAAATGACAATCCTTCCATCACCGCAGTCCATCAGGACTTTGCCCTCGACAATTGGAATAGCATTCCATGCATTGGTCGACGAGGGTAAAACGGGCAGAAAATCCATCTGCCCTGTAGATAACTTTAATTGCTTACTTTTCTTTACAGTACTAGCAGTTATTTTATCAAGTACATGCTAACACTTTTGTATGATCAAACAGTTGCATATATTAAGTGAAAGCATACTTTGTTTTAGGACTCTGAATTTAGATGTGCGTGTACTTGCTGATGAGGTGCCTTCTCTCCACAAGGGTTGTAACTTTGATGCAAAGTTGGACTCAGACTTGATGGACATTCAAGAGGACATTGAGACACCTCAGGAGATTAAGGAATGGGTCGCAGATAAGCCTAAACCCAACCTTGACTAAACCACTCCTTTCAATCTTGGAACCTTAAAAAACCCTAAGCTAATCCAGATTGGTTCAGACCTTACCACAAATCAACGAAATGACATGGTTGCACTATTAACCCAATTCCAGGATGTGTTTGCATGGTCTTATGAAGACATAGTGGGTTTGTCCACTGACATTGTTCTTCATCGCCTTCCCATTAAAGAGGGATTCAAGCCAGTTAGACAAAAACTCAGGCGATTGAAACCTGAGTGGAGTTTAAACAATTTCAAGCTAGCATTATCATGGTGTCTACATATTCGGAGTGGATATCCAACATTGTTCTCGTGCCTAAACCAGGAGGAAAGGTGCGAGTTTGTGTGGATTACCGGGATTTGAACAAAGTTTGCCTTAAAGATAGCTTTCCTGAAACTTTTATCCACATTCTCATTGACAACACTGCTCAATACGGCATGTACTCCTTTGCTAATTGCTTTGTGGGGTATCATCAAATTATGATCGCTGAAGAAGACCGTGAGAAAACTGCTTTCATCACGCCTTGGGGAACCTTTTGCTACAGACGGTTGTCATTCGGCCTCATCAATGCTGAGGCAACCTATCAACGAGCTATGATGGCTCTTTTCCACGATCTAACGCATAAAGAGATAAAGATCTACGTTGTGACGCCCCCAAAATAGGTATACATCACCTATTCTGAGTCGCCAAATACATGGTACAGAATAAAAATACAATCTTTAATATACAACAAGAGAGCTGTGAGTTTTAATACAAATATTGTCTTCTAGACAATATCCACTCTTAGAATAAGTCCTCATTACATTTATTATCACACTATTTAACAGAATAGTGAGAACTACTAATACTATCATCTGGACCGTCACTCCGTTCCCCGACTAGTCCCGGCTACGTTCTCATTTCCTGAAGAGAACAGTGAAAGAAAGGGTGAGCTCAACTAGTCCAGTAAGAAATATTATGACTAAGATAATGCAGAATAAATTATCATTAGTCTTCAACAATGTTAAACTGATAAAATACAATAGACATCAAGTTTAACTGTAGCGGAACATGTAATCCATTAAAAAGTCAAATAGAGAATAAAATCTACCATCTTTTATGATTAAAAAGGTTTTTCATCACTTTTATCGTTGGGACTCAGCTTAATAAATAACCACATCATCCCTGCACTACGGCCAAGGATATTCATAAGTATCACAACCATAAATTATCCATGCACTATGGGCCAAGGATATTCGTGTATTCATCAATGGTCATGATCATGCCAACAACTGTCCATCAATGCACTACGGGCCAATGAGGACTTTTACCACATCATTTGTAACATTACAGTTATGATTACACCGAATAATCCCTGGTCATAATCATACCAAGTCCATATATGCATTGCAGGCCACGGATGACTTTCAAAAAAATATAAACCTGAGGATGATGACAATGATTTAAGAATTCAATAAAACAAGTTCAAGAATTAATTTATTCAGGAACTAATAACGTCCAAATTGTCAACATGATACTTCTTTGTAAAGTAAAATTCAAGAATGCTCAGAAGAATATTTCCATGAAAGATCTTTGGATGAAGCGCTTGAATATCAAGGATATTCCACTAATTTCATGGAGTATAAAGTCAAAACTTTAACCAACCGAGTATAATAAAGAATGGAATAATAAAAGAAATCACCATGCATGCGGTACTTGCGCATAGGCGAGTTATTCAACAGAAATAATAAATAATGGAACCGAGTCGAGCAAAATTACATGCAAGCGGGATGTTCCAACAAAATAATAATAAAGAATAAAACCGAGTCCGGTAAAAAGCATGCATATGAGGATATTCCAAATGAGAATAATAAAAGACGGAACCGGTCGGATATTCGTAAAATGCACAAACAAGATATTCCAACTAAATAATAAAGAATGAAATAATAGAAGAATTTCACCAAGTATAGGGTAGCCCGCGTATACAGGTTATCCCAACAGAATAATAAAGAATGGAATAACAGAAGTTCTCTTCATGAATACAAAAGGAATAATACCCCTTACCGTAAAAGAAACTGGATATAAGAGTAGGGAAGTAGCATAATACTTTTCTTCTTTATCTCTCTAGAGTTTCAGTGAATTCGTAAGAAATAATGAAGGAATGAGCTTTTATTTATAGGAAAATGGAAGGATACTATTTAGGAAAAATTCACGGACACACAGTTAAAAGAAGAAAAAATTGAACGAAGTTTACGAGTTATCAGTATTTGGCGTTAGTCAAAAAAAAACATCACATGCCAATTTAAAGAATTGGCCCAATGAGAACCTTTCCCCAATCAAAATTTATCAAATAGTAATAGCATTATTGATTTTAGCCAATAAGATTGCATCCTGCTAATTTAAAGAGGTTACCTTCTTGGAAGGTAATTGAGGATTGTCCATTTCATACACCCACCCATAATTATAATAGTACTCCCACTGAATACCTTATTCCCCCACCAAAACCCACTACCACACACACACTCCTACACACATGAAAACACACACACACATGTCAAATATATATATATATATATTATAATTTCCTTCCGATAATTTTGAAAAATGAGTGAGTGGGAATCTAAATAATGAGTAACAAAATACCTCATAAAAAATTAACTCAATATTTTAACAACATTTATCATTATTATTATAATTCACAATATTAATCAACCAGGTCGTTCCCATGAAAGAGGGGGCTTTCCAATAAGGAATTCTCCCTATTGGCGCGCAATTAGGTGACCAAACCTCTCCTTGGCAGAATTTCTAGACATCGTTAATATTACAAATAATAATATTAATAACTTTGTTGTCTCAATTATTGATTTACTAATATATAAAATATTGACAATAATTGAATCAATTAACGTGAGATACTATGCAACAATTACTGAAGCAATAATTGAACAAAACTAAGTGACTTCTCACGTAAGCATCAATGATCAATACTGGTGTACTACTAACCAACCACGCCAGATTCTTTACTTTTACTATCGAAAGCGTTCAACAATATTAATAACGGTAAAACTTTCGCCGTTATTTTCAATAAAATATTTTTGTCATTTTCTCAGTCCAACAATAATTCAGTTGTGGGGTCCACCAATGATTGCGTCGTCGTACGAATATTTCCCGACCAATCGAATATTATATAACAACTTGCGTACTTTGCAAAATTTATAAATATTACCCACAACTATAACATTATATCAAATTTATTCCCTAATATTCAAAAATGATATTTATAGAAAATTCATCTTTATTCATAAAAGTTGGGGTCTTACAATCTCCCCTTCTTATGAAATTTTGCCCTCGAAATTAGGGTACGTACCTGGTATGTCGAAGAGGTAAAGATACCTTGATTTTATTTTAGATTCTAACTCCCAGGTCATTTCCTCAACATCGTGATTCCTCCACAAAACTTTGACTTGAGGTATAACCTTGAAGCGTAGAACATGTTCTTTCTTATCCAAGATTTGAACAGGTACCTCTTCATACGTCAAATCTTCTGCTATTTCGTCCGATTCTAACTCAATAATGTGGTTCGGGTCTTCCACATATTTACATAACATGGATATGTGAAAAACGTTATGAACACGAGACATACCTGGCGGTAAAGCGAGTCTATAGGCTACAGTTCCTACTCGATCGAGGATTAAAAATGGTCCAATGAATCGAGGATTGAGCTTTCCTCTCTTTCTAAATCTCGTAACTCCTTTCCATGGAGCAACACGTAACAACACATGATCTCCAATATCGAATTCCACGTCCTTTCGATTAAGATCAGCATAACTCTTTTGTCGATCTTGTGAGGTTTTTATACGTTGTCGGATCGTTTAAATCTTTTCCGTAGTCATACGTACCAACTCTGGTCCCAACAAAGTTGCTTCACCCACCTCATCCCAGCATACTGTAGAACGACACTTTCTTCCATACAACGCCTCGAATGGAGCCATGCCAATACATGCTTGATAACTGTTGTTGTAGGAAAACTCCACCAATGGTAAGAACTTGTCCCAACTTCCCTTAAAGTTAAGGACACAGAGTCTTAATAAATCTTCAAGAGTTTGAATAGTCCTCTCTGATTGTCCGTCCGTCTGAGGATGATAAGCCGAACTAAATCGTAAATATGTGCCCATAGCTTTTTGCAAACTAACCCAAAATTGTGAAGTGAATCTTGGGTCTCGATCAGAAACTATGGATACTGGCATACCATGCAGTCTTACAATCTCGTTTATGTACATACAAGAAAGACGTTCAAGTGTATAAGTTTCTCGTATTGGTAAGAAATGAGCAGACTTGGTCAATCTATCAACAATGACCCAAATTGCATCTATGCCTTGAGAAACCTTGGGAAGACCAGTAATGAAATCCATAGTAATGTGTTCCCACTTCCATTCTGGAATTTCAAGTGGTTGCAATGGACCTTTTGGTACTTGATGCTCCGCTTTGACTCGTTGACAAGTTAGACACCTTGAGATAAACAATATATCTCTCTTTCATATTGCTCCACCAAAATGTATGATGAAGATCACGATACATTTTGGTACTCCCGAGATGGATTGCAAACGATGTGTTGTGCACCTCCATCATGATTTTATACTTTAAATCCCGAATTCGTTAGGAACACAAAGTCCGGAGTTGACTCAAGTATTCCTTCTTCATCGATTCTTGCTTCCTAAGCAAGCACCTTCTTGTATTTTCTTCCTCATACGCATCGGCTCTCCAGTGTCGTAGCTTGAGCAGCTTTAACTTTATCGATTAAAGTTGGTTCTACTCGTATATTCGCCATCATCACATGGGTCCCTAGAGTCCTTAATTCTATCTCCATCCTTTGCAAGTCATACAAGATGGGCCTTTGCGTTGACAATATCGCACTTGTACCCGCATATGATCTTCTACTCAATGCGTCAGCTACCACATTTGCTTTTCCAGGATGGTATTGGATGGTATGATCATAATCTTTCAACAGTTCAAGCCAACGTTGTTGTCTCATGTTGAGTTCCTTTTGAGTGAAGAAATATTTGAGGCTTTTATGATCCGTAAAGATCTCCACTTTCTCCCCATACAAGTAATGCCTCCAAATTTTAAGTGCGAAGACAACAGCTGCCAACTCTAGATCATGAGTAGGATAATTCCTCTCATATTCTTTGAGTTGTCAAGAGGCATAAGCTATGACTTTCCCATGTTACATGAGAACACATCCTAACCCCTTGCCTGAAGCATTACTGTAGATGACAAATCCCTCCGAGCCAGATGGTATTGTCAGAACAGGTGTTGAAATGAGTCTTCTTTTGAGTTCTTGAAAACTCTTCTCACAATCCTCGTTCCAACCGAATTTTTTATCTTTCCGAGTCAGCTGAGTTAAGGGAGTAGCGATTCGAGAAAACCCTTCTACGAATCTCCGATAATAACCAGCTAAGCCGAGAAAGCTACGTACTTCAGTCACTGATTTAGGTTGCTCACAGATTTGAATGGCTTCAATCTTTGTCGGGTCAACAGATATTCCATGACTTGATACCACGTGCCCAGGGAATGCTACTTCCTCAAGCCAGAACTCGCATTTCTTTAACTTGGCATAAAGCTTATATTCACGAAGCTTTTGGAGTATCAGCCTCAAGTGTTGCTCATGATCTTCACGGCTTTTGGAATAAATAAGGATGTCATCAATAAAGACGACCACAAAGTGATCCAAATATTCCTTGAATACTCGGTTCATCATATCCATGAAGACAGCAGGAGCATTAGTCAATCCAAAAGACATGACTAGGAATTCATAATGCCCGTCTGATCGAGTTAAAAAGCCATCTTTGGAATGTCATCGGTTCTAATCTTCAATTGGTGATATCCTAATGAAGATCACTCTTTGAAAAGAATTTGGCTCCTTGCAACCGGTCAAACAAGGTCATCAATACATGGCAATGGGTACCTATTTTTGATGGTGACATGATTCAACTCCCGATAATCAATACAAAGTCGCATACTCCCATCTTTCTTCTTCACGAATAGAACATGAGCACCCCAAGGAGACGTACTAGGAAGAATGAAACCAATGTCTAACAATTCCTGCAGTTGGGTCTTTAACTCCTGAAGTTCAATAGGAGCCATTCGATATGGGGCTTTGGAAATGGGTTTTGTACCGGATTCAAGGTCGATACAAAATTTAATTTCACGTTCTGGGGGTAGGCTAGGAAGTTCTTCAGGGAATACGTCAGGAAATTCATTAACAATAGAAATATCTTTCAAAACTGACGTATTTTTGTTTAGATCCATGACATGAGCTAAGAAAGCTTGACATCCATTTTTCAATAAAGGAATAGCTTTATCGCTTGAGATGACAGTGATTGATTTTAATGGTTGCTTGAATTCGCATAATAGGTTGGTTAGGAATATGAAAGCTAACAACCTTACGAAAATAATCAATTTTTGCATGATGAGTAATTAACCAATTAATCCCTAGAATTACTTCAAATACAAGTATTTTCAATGAAACAAGATCGACAGGTAATGTGAGGGTACCGATTTGAACCAAACAAGACTTATAAACAGTGGATGTAATGAAGATTTCTCCCAATGGAGTTTCAACAGATAAGTCAAAGTCCAATTTCTCCGCAGTCAAATTTAAACGTTGAGCGCAAGTAGGAGAAATAAAAGAATGGGTAGAACCGGTATCAAATAAGGTATATACTTCGCTAGAGTTTATGATAAGCTTACCCATGATGACATCGTTCAAGTTCCTTGCTTTCTGGGAGGTCACGACAAACGCTCTCCCTTGAACTACCTGTTTTGTCTTGTCTGGGACGGCCTTTGATGCCTCCATCCCAGCAGGACTTATCGTAGGTGACCTTCTCTTCCACAATTATAACATGCTTTGGATGGCATCGCGCAGTTTGGACTGATGTGTCCCTCTCCTCCACATTTGAAGCATATAATAGGTGGTCGTTCTCCTTCCTTAATAACAGGTGCTGATGCTGACGTCATTCCATCATTGTTGAATCTCCTCTTCTTGAAATGTCCATTCTTATTATTTTGGCCATGATTACCACCGAAGTGGTTACCATTTCTGGCATGTTGATTCCCTCCATGCTTATTGTCACCGCTTCGATAACTGTTATCACTGGTATTATCGTTTTGTCGGCTGCTCTCTTTTGGTTGGGTTAAGTCATTATCGCGCTCCAATAACTGAGCCCTATTAACAACTGAATACAAACACAGTTTATGAGAGATAAGATATTGACGTATCTCAGGTTTCAAACCTCTTAAAAACATTCGTGTCATTCTCTTCTCATTATCAGCCAAATGAGACGCAAACCGGGACAACTCGATAAACTTGGTTTCGTACTGCGACACGGTCATGTTATTTTGTTCCAGTTTAATGAACTCTACCTCTTTCATGTGACGAATACTTTTGGGAAAGTACTTGTCGTTGAACAGTTCTTGGAACTTCTCCCAAGACATCTTGGTCTGGCGGAGTTGAGTACGCTTTACGATTCCCATCGATGTCTGCCTTTGCATAACATGAAGGTGACAAAGGGAACCTTTTTCTCCTCAGAGCATCCCAAGACATCAAATATCTTGTTAATCTGTTTTATCCACGTCTCCGCCTTAAGTGGTTTTGGCTCTCCAAAAAATTCTGGTGGTCCCAACTCCTTGAACTGTTTGGCGGTGACCATTCGAGAGTTGCCAGTGTTTCCACCTGTATTTTGGATAGGATCCGCTCTCGCCTGATGTTGCATGAATTCCATGAAGCCTCAAAACATTCCATCGTTCATTATTTGGTCAGTATTGTTATTTGTATTAGGATTGTTGCCTTCCTGATGCACATTATCCTGATTATTGATCTGTGGAGACTCAACGGTCTCCTGTGCTCCATTGTTATTATCAACATTCTCATATGCCATTTTCAAATACTGCCACAATACAAGGGTTAAATAACATATCACATATTATCCCTATACTCTGACCGACCAATTAAATTGAAAATTAACTTAGGTAGGTCATACTAGCGAAGGAATTCCCCATCTCTCCCCTCCTAGTTCTTGTCTCACATCTTAGCCAGGGATCATATCCCTAAGCTTTGATACCAACTGTGACGCCCCCAAAATAGGTATACATCACCTATTCTGAGTCATCAAATATATGGTACAGAATACAAATACAATCTTTAATATACAACAAGAGAGCTGTGAGTTTTAATACAAATATTGTCTTCTAGACAATATCCACTCTCAGAATAAGTCCTCATTACATTTATTGTCACACTATTTAACATAATAGTGAGAACTACTAATACTATCATCTGGACCGAGTCACTCCGCTTCCCCAGACTAGTCTCTTCTACCACGTTCTCATTTCCTAAAGAGAAATGAAAAAAAAGGTGAGCTCAACTAGCCCAATAAGAAATATTATGACTAAGATAATGCGAATAAATTATCATTAGTCTTCAACAATGTTAAACTGATAAAATAAAATAGACATCAAGTTTAACTGCAGCAGAACATGTAATCCATTAAAAAAGTCAAGTAGAGAATAAAATCTACTATCTTTTATGATTAAAAAGGTTTTTCATCACTTTTATCGTTGGGACTCAGCTTAATAAATAACCAAATCATCCCTGTACTACGGCCAAGGATATTCATAAGTATCACAACCATAAATTATCCATGCACTGCGGGCCAAGGATATTCGTGTATTCATCAATGGTCATGATCATGCCAACAACTGTCCATCAATGCACTACGGGCCAATGAAGACTTTTACCACATCATTTGTAACACTACGGTCATGATTACACCGAATAATCCCTGGTCATAATCATACCAAGTCCATTTATGCACTACAGGCCACAGATGACTTTCAAAAAAATATAAACATGAGGATGATGACAATGATATAAGAATTCAATAAAACAAGTTCAAGAATTAATTTATTCAGGAACTAATAACGTCTAAATTGTCAACATGATACTTCTTTGTAAAGTAAAATTCAAGAATGCTCAGAAGAATATTTCCATGAAAAGATACTAGATGAAGCGCAAATATCAAGGGTATTCCACTAATTTCATAGAGTATAGAAGTCAAAACTTTAACCAACTGAGAATAATAAAGAATGGAATAATAAAAGAAATCACCATGCATGTGGTACTTCGCATAGACAGGTTATTCCAACAGAATAATAAATAACGGAACCAGGTCAGGCGAAATTCGCACCGACAAGATGTTCCAACAAAATAATAAAGACGGAACCAGGTCCGGCGTAAAACGCACAGACAGGATATTCCAACAGAATAATAAAGACGGAACTAGGTCCGGCGTAAAACGCACAGACAGGATATTTCAACTGAATAATAAAGAATGAAATAACAGAAGAATTTCACCAAGTATAGGGTAGCAGCGTATCTGAAGTTATTCCAACATAATAATAAAGAATGGAATAATAGAAGTTCTCTTCATGAATACAAAAAGGAATAATACCCTTACCGTAAAAGAAACTGGATATAAGAGTAGGGAAGTAGCAGAATACTTTTCTTCTTCTTTATCTCTAGAGTTTCATGAATTAAGTAAGAAATAATGAAGGAATGAGCTTCTACTTATAGGAGAATGGAAGGTTACTATTTAGGAAAAATTCACGGACACACAGTTAAAAGAAGAAAAAATTGAACGAATTTTACGGGTTATCAGTATTTGGCGTTAGTCAAAAAAAAAACATCGCATGCCAATTTAAAGAATTAGCCCAATGAGAAACTTTCCCCAATCAAAAGTTGTCAAATAGTAATAGCATTATTGATTTTAGCCAATAAGCTTGCATCCGGCTAATTTAAAGAGGTTACCTTCTTGGAAGGTAATTGAGGATTGTCCATTTCATACACCCACCCATAATTATAATAGTACTCCCACCTTGAATACCTTATTCCCCACCAAAACCCACTACCACACACACACACACATGTCAAATATATATATATATATATATATATATATATATATATATATATATATATACTTTATAACTTCCTTCCGATAATTTTGAAAAATGAGTGAGTGGGAATCTAAATAATGAGTAACAAAATACCTCATAAAAATTACCTCAATATTTTTAATAACATTTATCATCATTATTATAATTCACAATATTAATCGACCAAGTCGTTCTCAGGAAAGAGGGGGCTTTCCAATAAGGATTTCTCCCTATTGACGCGCAATTAGGTGACCAAACCTCTCCTTGGTAGAACTTCTAGACATCGTTAATATTGCAAATAATAATATTAATAACTTTGTTGTCTCAATTATTGATTTACTAATATATAAAATATTGACAATAATTGAATCAATTAACGTGAGATACTATGCAACAATTACTAAAGCAATAATTGAACAAAACTAAGTGACTTCTCACGTAAGCATCAATGATCAATACCGTGTGCTACTATGCAACCACGCGTATTACTGTACTTTTACTACCGAGTAATTCAACAGTATTAACGGTAAAACTTCCGCCATTATTTTTAATAAAATATTTTTATCGTTTTCTCAGTCCGACAATAATTCCGTTGTGGGGTCCACCAATGATTGCGCCGTCGTACGAATATTCCCCGACCAATCGAATATTATATAACAACTTGTGTACTTTGCAAAATTTATAAATATTACCCACAACTATAACATTATATCAAATTTATTCCCTAATATTCAAAAATGATATTTATAGAAAATTCATCTTTATTCATAAAAGTTGGGGTCTTACATACGTGGATGACATCATTGTCAAATTCCAAAGGGGGGAGGACCACCTAGACCATCTCAAGAAGCTATTCAATAGGTTGCGTAAGTACAACTTGAAGTTGAATCCAGCTAAGTGCGCCTTTGGTGTTAAATCAGGCAAGTTGCTAGGTTTCCTAGTTAGCCATAAAGGGATTGAACTGGATCCTACCAAAATCCAGGCCATCAAGGAAATGCCCATTCCTCAGATAGAGAAGGAAATACGGGGATTTTTGGGAAGAATGAACTCCATTAGCAGATTCATTTCTCAACTCACAGCAACCTGTGAGCCCATCTTCAAGCTATTAAGGAAGAACTCCTCCATAAAATGGAATGATGAGTGCCAGAAAGCCTTCCTTACAATTAAAGAGCAGCTGATTAACGCTCCTATTTTGGTACCTCCCAGGGATGATGTTCCCCTGTTCATGTACCTGTCCATTAATGATAATGCCATGGGCTGTATGCTGGGGCAAAAAGACAATAGAGGCCAAGAATGAGCTATCTATTACCACAACAAAAGATTCAGCACCAGTGAACACAAGTACACTCTGATTGAGAAAACTTGTTGTGCTTTAGCATGGGCTTCCATGAGATTACAGCATTATCTCCATGGTCACACAACCCATCTCATATCCCGCGTGGATCCTCTCAAGTATGTGTTCAGTAAGCCCATACTGAATTGTCGACTGTCCAGATAGCAGTTGATCCTACAACAATTTGACATCGTCTACGTGACGCAAAAATCTATCCAAGGTCAAGGAATTGCGGATCAACTGGCCGCCACACCTGCAGGGGATTACAAACCCTTATAAACATACTTCCCCGATGAAGGGGTAATGACAGTTCAGCAACAACATAAGTACGATACATACCGTACGTGGAAAATGTATTTTGATGGAGTTGTTAAGTACGAAGGCTCTGAGCCGAGCGCCTCTAATATCCCAGTATGGGGAGCGGTATCCTATCGTAGTCAAATTGCGGTTTATCGGCACAACAACAACACAAATGTATGAAGGTCATGATCATGGGGCTAAAACTTGCCCGTTCAATGGGCATCAGGCGGTTAACTTTCTTTGGGGATTCTAAATTGGTGATCAAACAATCCACGGGAATCTATCAAACTAAAGAATTACATTTATTGCCTTACCATCTGCAAGTTCTACAGATGGCTTTGGAGTTCAAAGAAATCTCCTTTCTACACATTCCTCGTAATAGGAATGATTTTGCAGATTCATTAGCAACGTTGGCCTCCTTGGTTCACATACCTGACAAGAAAAACATGTCAAGCATCACATTTGCTATGCAAAAAGCCCCAGCTTATGGGAACTACATTGGAGAAGTATCGGATGAGCTACCTCCCATCCACCACCCTTGGTATCAGCATATCAAGGAGTATCTGCAAGATGGATCTACACCCGCTGAGGTGAGCCTAACTGAGAAGAGGCGGATTCATCGACTTGCTATGAAATTCTACCTGAGCGGAGATGCACTCTACAAAAGAGATGCAGGATTAGGTCTCCTCAGATGTCTAGACAAAGACCAAGCTCAAAGGCTCATGGATAAGATCCATGGTGGAGTATGTGGCCCACACATGAGTGGCCCCTTACTTGTCAAGAAAAGTCTCAGAACATGACATTATTGGCTTACACTCAAAGCTGACTGTGATGATCATGTCAAGAGGTGTTATCAATGTCAGGTCCATGGGAATGTTATCCATGCCCCTCCAAGGGAGCTCCACAATACGAGTTCGCCCTGGCCCTTCTCAATGTGGGGAATGGACGTGATCGGGCCCATCGATCCCAAAGCCAGTAATGGTCATCGATTCATATTCACCATGATCGACCACTTCACCAAATGGGTAGAAGCAGAATCCTTCCCCAAGGTTACTAAAGAAGTTATCATTGCTTTCATCAGAAACAATGTCATCTGTCGATATGGACAACCAGAGGTCATTGTGTCAGACAATGCTAAGAACCTCAACAACAAAATGATGGAGGAGTTATGCAGTAAATTCCACATCAAACACCTTAACTCTGTCATCTACCGTCCAAAGATAAATGATGTTGTAGAAGCGAATAATAAAAATATCAAGAAGATCATGCAGAAAATGTCCGCCAATCACAAAGGATGGTCAGACCTCTTGCCTCTGACTTTATTAGCCTATAGAACTTCTAAGCGTACTTCACCTGGGGCAACCCTCTACTCATTAGCCTATGGGATGGAAGCATTACTCCCCATAGAAGTGGAAATGGAATCCCTCAAAGTATTGATGGATGCTCAGTTGGATGAGGACTAATGGGTACAAGACAGGTATCACTAATTGTCTCTAATAGACGAAAGAAGAACCGCGACAATCTTCCATGGTCAATTATATCAACAAAGGATCGCACGATCCTACAACAGAATAGTCCGACTACGACAATTCAAACAACATGACTTGATTTTGAAAAAGATCATTGACAACCAAGATCAATCTAAGGGAAAATTCGCTCCTAACTGGGAAGGCCCATTTGTTGTCAAGGAGGTATTGGCAGGAGGTGCTCTCAGATTGCAGGAAATAGACGGCGATGAATTTCCACAGCTTATCAACTCGGACACCGTGAAACGGTACTATGTCTGAAGTTACCATCAAACAAACATTCTGGTTTTGATCATCCAATCACTAGTCATTCCGATTTTGAACCCTTCCTTTCTATATACTCTTCTGCCCCTCAGGGAAATATACACTTCAAACCAGCAACCTGGTTTCACTTCATTTCAAATCTTTCATACAATTTCGGTTATCCTGAAGACGGGATTGAACCTTTCACACCTGTAGTTTATCCTGAAGATGGGATTAAACTTTTCTAAGCCTGCAGTTTATCCTGAAGACGAGATTAAACTTTTCTACGCTTGCAGTTGGTCCTGAAGACGGGATCAAACTTTTTTCACACCTGCAGTTTGTCCCCATTATGGGATCAAACTTTCTTCTCCCCGTAGTATAGCCTGCACATGGGATTCACACTTCTCTTTAGCTGCGATTCGTCCTGAGGGGCGAACTACGTCGACCTGGTTTCCTCTTCAATAGGAGTACGTAGGCAGTCATATTCTATATGGCCCGGTCGTAATAAAAAAACAACCAAAAACATTTCTGCCCTTTCTCTACAAAAACAAAAAAAAAACAAAAACATTTCTACACCTCTATGCCTTTCAAATCCAGCGTTGAACCTCTTACACCAGGTTCGAACTATGTAGACTTGATCTCCTCTTCAATAGGAGTACGTAGGCAGCCATTCATGGTTCAGTCTAACCCCTACCAGAACAAAAATATTTGTCACACGGTACTGGGATCAACCTTTAATTCACTACATTTCATCGGTTTCAGATCAAAGGGATGGAAATACCCAACCTCTTCTCATAAATAGAAGATTCGGTGACCATCTAAGCTGCGATCATGCCTCGAAGAGCAATACCAACCCATAAGAGATGGAATTAACTAGGCTTCTCACAAATAGAAGTACTAGCGACCATATGTGGTGCGATCAATCTCAGAGAGGAAGAAACCATTCTCCTCTCCACATTTCATACAGATACCAGTCCCAAGACACCAAAGATGGTTGGAATTCATACAGATCAATGATCCGTTCTGAGAGATCTTGTGGTGGCTCAATGTCCACATATCAAGGATAAGTTCAGAATGCATCAAGATCATAAGGCCCTGAAGAAACAGACAAATATCAAGCAAGTATCAAGGCATAACTAAAAGGGAAGTGAATCAAAATATATTTCCCTGCCATACATAATACTGTTTGATATATACATATGTGTTGTACATGACAAAATGGCTAAGCTAGTCTGTGCAGGAAAATATAAAGCTATCTATAGATCTATATACAGGCGAACTATCAGATCTAACATGGCATCCCTCTCTGAAGACGGAGGTAACGTTGCAAGCTCCTGCCCAAGGGTATCTACATGAGCTAGCAGATCAGAGGCTAACTGCATGGTGGCATAATGCTCATCAATGTAAGCACTCATGCCGGCAAGATTGACAGTCATGTGGGATCTCACTGAAGTACTGTCTGCAATGGCCACATCCCTAGCAGATAAGGCGGCATCCCGCTCCACTATCAATGCATCCCTGGCTGATCTAGCCTCATCCCTCTCTAACAGAGCGGCGTCTCTCATATCAAAAGCTGTCAACATCGCGGCCCTAGCCTGATCTCTCTCATAGGTCATCAGATGCAAGCTCTGCTCCAGATGTTGTGCCGAATACTAAGTAATAGTGGCACTCGGGGTGGGAGAATCCATCACAAATGCTGGCAGCCCAGCAGTCAAATCATCGATGGGAATATCAGCCTCCTCTATAGGCTCCTCATCGTCAGAATCAGTCTCCTCCACTGTGGATACTACCACAGCCGATGCAGTCTCTGTCTCAATCCATGCAGAATACTCTGCAGAACAACCTGGATGACTGACAGAAAACATAGCCAGCTCTCGCTAATCCCAACAGGCATACAACCTGGATCTCTCTTCCGCTGATAAATGGTGTGAAGCGAAGCGCTGACTCACTACCCCCTCATAAAGATGAAAATCCTAAAACTGGTCAAACTGACACATCACGGCCAGTGGATGGTAAGTAATCATGCCCCCTCAATCCAGCCAGAGGGAGGTAATCCATGCCCGGAGCATGAGTAATGAAGTTATAGGGTGAGCTAAGCCCTGAACTCGGAAATATAGCAAACGGGTCTTTAATCCCTGCCAAAAAAGCTGACCATGATGCAGCATCTGTACACTCCGCAGGCTGAAAGGAGTATGACATGGATATATCATGGGTGAAGCAAAACCCCTGCCGTCTAACTGTACCAATCGGTCCCATGTGTGACATAAACCACACACACAGCATGACCGAACTACCTGTGAACACTCTTGCCAGATAAGTGCAGCAGTATGTAGCTGACCTCAGAGTCTCTGCAATAATCATCGGTATAATGGTATGACCCTCCCTGAGAGCTCTCACTGCCATAATGACGCCGATATCAAGCTCATCCATATATCATGGCATGTAGACGTATGACAATACGCACAGCAGCAATACATCCACTCTGGCTGAATGCCAATGGTCCTTCGGTGTGGTGAAATCCCCGGAATGTCGTGCATAACTATCCTCAGAGCCAAATCTATCAAAAAGAAAATGCTGGGATATCACGTGGCTGGATGTAATCTCGTCTTGTACCACTCTACGTCTCAATCCAATGAGGTTCATGAACTATCTACTCATGTCTCTGATAGCCATATGCACGCAAGGTCTGTCCAGCGGCAGCATCGTCAAACGTGCATACTCCTCCAAAGTAGGAGTCAACTCCTGAGTGAAAACCTGCCTCTCCGATACCCAGTGCTCGAGCATACCCTCTACAAATCATGTGGGAACCTGAAACATCAATAGGGTCATAGTATGCTGCAGCAAATCATCTACGATCACCATGTCTGATGGTGATATACTATCATACCATGAGCGCATACCAGCTACCACCAAAAATGGTGGGGTATGGTCAATACGGCTAACTGTCGAAGAAGACATTTGTATGGGTCGTGTCATAAGACCATCCAGGGGTCAATGCTGAATATATCTGGACATACATATATATACATAACATAATAACATGCATGATATAATAGATGGCAATATGATATAGGGAATGAAAACGTACATACATTCATAAGTATATCATCATCTAATACATCTCTGTACAGCTAAAATACAGGGAAATGGGGCGAAGCTACCCAACAACTCAACAGAGGCCTATCAAAAGATATACCGAGAATGGGGCGAAGCTACCCAGCAGCTAACACAGGCCTATCAAAAGAGATAACGAGAAATACATCAGAAAAAGTCAATAGTGTCAATGTCTACATCAGCAATGCTATCCACCTGATGTAACTCCTCTTGAGTCAATGGATCTTTATCTACAGGGATGTCAGGCCTATACAAGGGAGGATCTGCACTGGCAAAACCATATGGGTCACCTGAGGGGCCAGCGCCAGAGCTGGAAGGATCAAAAGTATCTACCTCTGAAGGATCTCTGCCCAAATACTGGATGAAGAAATGTTCCCGGTCCAACTGCCGAGTCAATCTATCAATCTGTGTCACATGATTCGGATCTCTGACACGAGCTAGCCAATCCATCATCATCACGGATCCTAGAACCATATCCCCCATAAACTGTGTGGCGCGGGTCTGAGCTCCAAGGTACAAGGGATCCACCAATGCTGGAATATCTCCTGAGTGCAGCCCTCTAACAAAGTAAAATCGGCAATCCCCAACAATGGGATATCAATGATGGGTGACTGCAAAACAGGCCAATAACGCCTAGCAGGAGGCAAGATCGGCATACGAATCTCTCCTGTAGTGCTCCTTATAGAACGCTCTCCTAAATAGAGCTCCCATCCTCCATCTGTGAAGAGAGAAATCCTGCGGGTGGAAATGACGTACTCAACTTCAGTCGGGTACCCATCCTCAAATCCAACTCCCAAATGCTCCCCAGAGTAGGGAACCCATGTGATGACACCTGCTGTCAACAACTCCAGCTGTAGGCGACAATGAGTGAAACCCTCAGCAACAGGGACCTCTGCCAGTATGGAATGATGTCATCGCCGTCCTCGTGGATAGGTGTCTAAACCTAACACGCTCACAGGACGCAAACATGGAATCCTCTTATAAGCCCAAAACTTCTAACACAAAGGCAAACATCTGCTGTCAGTCAACACTCTTAACCTGTACACGGGAAAAGACAAGAGAAACACTCACCAGCAGAAATGGGTAGAATCCTAACCACGCCTCGGTCAAGCCTTGTGATCGCATGCGCATTCCCCTGAGGAAGTAGGCAAAGGTGTAGGAACCCCAATCATAGTCTCCTATACGATCCACGTGTTGAGTGGCGCTAATCAAAGCGAAGGGCACCATAGAGGAATTATCTGCTATTAAGCAGCCCCTAATGATCATCACGAACAATCGCCAAAAAATGTGGTCCCTGACTCTCACATCATCGGGTATAGGCTCACTCAACAGCCCGCTCATAGCATCTATGCTCAAAGGACCTGTACGAACAGTCCTGCCCTTGAGCGCCTCCGCCAAAACTCCCAACAAGAATCTGACGGCAGTAGGGGTAATATCCGCCGTACAAGGCACTGGATCCCCTCCAAACTCTATACCTATGATAAACCGCCAATCCATCGATGTCATCATCATCACCTCACGATCCCAAAGAAATGGAGGATCGAAGTCCGGTGAAACCATCGCTGCGAGACAATGCCACGAGGTAACCCCAGGACAATGACGGGAAGAATGGAAAAGAACGCCCAAATCCCCAGCCATGTACAATCGCTCTGTAATCATCATGCAAGGCCTGATACATAGAGTGGATGCTAAACCAGTTCCCTCGAGGCTGTGTGAAGCCGGGAACCTACATCAAATGCAGATCAACATCAGAATCCTTTACTCCTAATTAATAGGAAACAAGGAAGATTAAGATCTAACTTCATACCTCGTTTGCGTGCAGGTATACTGAAGGATGCCGACTTAAGTCACCCAAAAGATCTGGGTTCGCCACTTGAATTCCTGGCAACTCCCTACGGGGAACACGTACAGCAGGAGCAGGAACCTCGACTGGTACATCCACCTCCTCGTCCTCGACATCCGGCAGTTCAACCCGGATAGGACGTATCACCGCCTCCACCAAACGCATTTAGGTCAGTTCGACAGACGGGCCACCGGCTCTTCAGAAGCCCTCCTCCATACACCTGAAGTAGTCCTACGGGAACTACTCGGCTGATTTGGATCCATAATATCTAGACAACAAGTCTCCAAATCACCTCAGAAATGGTGTGGTAAATTCTTACCTTGAGCTTTTTAACATGCATGCATGCATGCATTGTTTTAACATACATCTACAGTAGAGTTAAAAATGCATGACTAATCATTCCTACATTTTGGGAAAATTTTGCCATAGTTCCTTTGTAAATGGGACTATCCACATGCACATAGGCATGACTAGGTGGCCATTCAGTAGCACGCCTATACACAGTCATATACATCCTATATGCATTTAATACATTGCAATAAAAAATTCGTAAGTGTAGTCTAATTACCAAGATTATTTTACTTGTCTACCTTTACTCATTTGTCCTCAGATAGGATAAGAAATGACAGTAAAAGGTGCAAATTTGACTATTTTAAAAGTTAATTTTTTTTACATCATTATGTTCAGCATGGTTTAATACTAAAATTTACTATGTTGAATATTTTTTATCAAGTCATATCAGCATGCATATTCACTACTATGTGTCTAAATGCATTTCATGTGATAAGTCATTTTCCAACGGATAGAAACTGGAAAAGAATACATGCATATGTTACCAGGACAGTGAAGAGCGCTTGTACGGTAGCAGATTATGCAGAAAGTTGCCCGAACTCAACAAGTCTGATGAGAAGCTCTCAAATTTCCTTCATCGCGCAGTTTGAAAATGACTTATGAAAGCAACCTTTACATAGCCACGGTTGGCCGCAGGTCCACCTGCTGCTGCTGCAGGTGTACCTGTGGCACTCTTACATGGGTCCCACACCTCCGTCTCGCTTCAGTTAGAGTTGCAAAGGAGGTCTCACAAGCTGAAAAGGCCAAATCAGGAATAAAAGCGCTACGCGATTGAGCGAAATAGCCCGAAATCCTGGTGTTCATGTGTCAAACTCTGGCTCCACATGTTCCACATTGGTATTCACCTGCATACAAGGTATACGATACCAAAGGGCCTCGACTTTCATAAATCATGCTCGTGAATACCCCACAAAGGTCCGATGTCATCAATGAAGCGTTAGCGAGTAACTCGTATCCCCCGATCTGAGTTACAATGCAGAATCTATGAAATTCAAGCATCCACGTATCCCCGGCGGGGGTTACAACGCAATCCGACCATTGACACACACATCAATAAAGGTCAAGCAACCTTGACAATGCACCCATCAGGGATCTATCCAGTGATGCACACATCAACGAAGGTCGTGACTCGACAACAATAATAGTCATTGGCGATAACTCCAACAGGATGAGGGAATATGTTATACACATCCTCAAGTAGATAAAGCTTTATCTCCACAGATCTCTTACACACAAGAGGTACCTCTATGAAATATAAGCCAGTGTCTAGGATTCACGACTTTGGTGATAGTCCCAACGTCAACATCCTTGAAGACTTGGATCGCATGTCCAAGCCATCATTGATTGTCATCCCAGCAGGATTACATGACAATCATGCATCATACATTTGCATCATGTTGGCATCATGTTTATTTCACTTGCATTTCAAGTGTCTAGGATTCTTTATCCTATCCATGCCTTGCATTGCATGAATATGATAAAGAGGGGCATCTGTAGACACTCGAAATTTTTTCTGCATAACTGTTACTAACATTACAGGAGGGCAGAATCGTCTTTCGGATATAACCCTGGAAGATAACTCACATCCATTCTGAATACCACTGGAAGTTCGATCTCCATTCCGGATACTACCGGAGGATCAGTTCATAACCCGGACCACACACTGGGAACATCAGTTCATAACCCGGAACATACACCGGGAGTCTCATTCTCAACCCCAGAACACACACCGGAAGGATCATTTCCAACCTTGAAGATAACCCCGAGTTTCGTCCTTGGCGATAACCCCAAGGAATGTTGTTGCAGTTTCGGCGATAACTCCTGAAATGCTTGTTTCAAACACATGTGATCATTCTCATACCTCCTGCCGAGGCACTCATCTCTCATATTGTGTTACATCTGAGATTGGACTGGTGCAAGTGTTTGAATGCCGCAAGGTCATCTTGTAAGTGCCTGTATGCCCGGTGTTAGCTTCGGGTTTGAGAGATGAGTGCATCGGCAGGAGGTCATCTCAGATGTAATCCTGAGCAACGTCTACTTTCAACTCAAACCGGCGATAATCCCGGCGAAGAGTCAAACGTTATCTTTCCACATCATCTGCGCATTGTCTCGACACTTCAATACATATATACATACAACTATGTCCTTCAAGAACCAGGATATCCAATCCCGAGTGACTATTACGCGTGGCAGTACACCGGATAAAATTTGAAGCTTGAAGACCATGGGCATAGTCCCCTCTTCCTGACTTCGTACAACCTCTAATCCATGTCATTGCGTAACTTTCGACACAAGCTATCCGAAGAAGGTCACATATACCTCGTTCGGAAGCTCGAATTAAAGTTCTGCAAGTTCGAGCGGACATTACAGTGTGTGAGTGCACGATTTGCTTGAGACGACAGGACCCATGGCCCGAGCCCACCACACTCACCAAATTAGTAGTAGTGTAATAATTCTTGCCTCGTGTACACCTCAAGCCCATCGGGCCTATAAATATAGGCTGGGGATCAGCCATTTTGAGAGAGAGAAGAGAGAGAAAAGGCGAGGAAGCCCTGTCCATTTTACTCTGTACACATCCATATTGAGTGTTTCCTCTTCTGTTAGCTCACATATAGCTATCTTTTGTCCGGTGGGAGCTGAGTATTTATCTACTTAGAGTCATAGAAGTCTACTTTGGCAGCCCACTGTAAGCCTTCTTACATTTTATAAAGCTTTCTTCTCATATTAACACATACTGTTGTACACATTGAGAGTCGTGTGAGTGTGTTTTCCCGGACTTCGGTCCGTTGTTTTCATTTCATACATATATATATATATATATATATATATATATATATATATATATATATATATATATATATATATATATATATATAACTCGTAGTCGATTTTTTCTCGATGAGCCTGGATTTTACATCCTATGCATTTAATTATATATATATATATATATATATATACATTTTGTCCTCGCCTAAAGTTCATTTCGTGGCGGTTGATAGCTTTTTACAGCTTTATTTACATTCAAGTCCCGCCGGAGTTTACTCAAGTGGCGGTTGATAACATTTATGCTTTATTTACATTTTTGATCCCCCATGGAGTTGCTTCGTGGTGGTTGATCATGCACATATATATATATATATATTTACTTTTATATATATATATATATATATATATATATATATAATCGCTACTACTTTCCATACAAATTGCGATTATCATGTGAGCCTAGAATCATGTGATCACAGATTCATCATCAATCTAGATTCGGTTCCATGATGGACTTTTTCCATCATAGTTACTTGTACATTATTTACGGTTATCTCAATTTCCTTAGATGGTCATCATGCCCCCATAAGGAGTTCTAAGATCTTTCAGATATTATTTTATCGCAGATGCTTCGCATCTCGAAAATAAAAGCAAACAAGCCAAACATTTTAATAATAAAATGGAAGTATCAAAGGCCTCAATTACTATTGAGCACAGGGTTTGAAAAACCTTTTTTATAAAAATTCATTGCTATATCTTGCTTAAAACTGAATTCTACAAAAATTCATTGTTATATCTTGCTTAAAACTGAATTCTACAAAAATTTAAACCCTATGTATATAGGTGCAACGAGGCATAGCACTACTTCCATATAATTACACATTGATCCACACACACACACACACACACACATTCATATAACAGTTTCTTTGAGAAGTGACGGTCACCGTGGCAACACGGATGTCGAGGGGTGCCTAACACCTTCCCTCCGCATAATCAAGCCCCCGAACCCTTAATGAATCTCGGTTTCACAGACCCGTTTAGCAGTGTCACATCACTGGGTCAATGTGCAAACCTTTTGCTTGTTAGTGGTACAACCAGGTTAAATACACCAACTGGCGACTCTTAAAGTCCAATCGTCGACATTACACATGTCGGACCTTTTTCACTTATTTTTTCAAACAAATCTCACATTAACATGAGAACACCAAAGAACAAGTAACGAAAAGGGACATCAAAAAATTCCGGCATCGACAATAATATTATTCAAATAATATGAATTATTGATCTGATAATGAAAAATACTGTGCAGTGACAATTATTGAAACAACAATAATATAAAATATCAACATAGCAATTATTTAATCAATAAAATAAAATATTGAATAGTAATTACTGTAACAATTATTGAGTAGTGCCTTCTTACGTAAGAATCAATAATTGGTGCAATACTGCAAAGCACTCGTGTTTTACCACCGGTATTCCAACAAGGTTAATTGAGAATAACGACGCCATTATTTATAAAAACTTATACTTATCTTTTTCTTCATCCAATCGCTTTACGTTATAGGGCCCACACAAGGCTGCGTCGTCGTACGAATATTCCCCGACAATAAGAATATTTCACGACCAAACGAATATTCCCCGACAACAATGAATATTTTATAACCACTTGCTTATTTGAAATATTTGCGCATTTTACCCATAACTAACCACATTAATCAAATCAACCCTTACTATTTCAAAATAATAATAGAGAAATTTAATTTCATTTATAATAAGTTGGGGTCTTACATGATCTCTTCGATCTCTTCTTCATCTTATTTTTCTTCTCTTCAGTCGATCCTTCAGTCGTATCTCTTCTTCTTCTTTTATCCGGATCTCTTCTTCTAGCGTGATTTTGTCTTCACTCATCATAATCCCCTAAAACATATATATGTTTTCATATAGGCTTAAATATATTTTATTATCCTAAATTATTGGTCATATTTTATTTTGGTGATTCACCTTTTAATTTTGTCAATTAGATAATTAAATTATTAATTTTTTCTATTTTCATTCATTTGGTATGTCACGTCAAAAATTGCTGACATGGAGGTGAATATGTGGCATACCATACTTATGTGTCAAAAGAAATATAATTTTTTAAATTATTGTAAATCATTTTATTAAAATGAAGGGGCAAAAGAATAATTCAACATTCATATTATATTCAATCAAAATAAACAAAAACTATTCTATAAAAATAAAAATCATTTTAGTATAACATAACGAAAAAAAACTATTAAACAAACAAACATCATCAATTCATTCATTCGCTCTTCATTAGAACGAACCCAAAAGCCATAAGTCACCATAAAAATTTTCTACAACTTTCTTCTACAGAAATTATTCAAAAAAATATTTCAAGAGCCATTATAATTCTACTGCTACTTTCTTCTATTTGAAGAACAAATTAAAAAAACAAATCTACAAGTGCAAAATTGACCTTTGAAGAAGAATAGCAAAGAAATACCAAGAAATGACCTTTGTAGAAGAATCGCTGATCAATTAATGGAAAAATCAGTCAAACACCCAACAAACCAAAGAGCAATAACAAAAATCTTGCCAACACAGAACGACTGAATCGCAACAAGAGGAGACCCGCCGAAGCCATTCCATAGATTCCGGCAAGGTTAAGCCCAAAAATCGCTGCGACCGTCATAAAATCCAGCAACAATAAATCATCACAACAGAATCAGAGCATCCTAAAAAAGACGCCAAACACAATCTAAAATTTGGATTTAACAATAAGCACAAATAAGATTGTAAAACACTAAAATCTCTACAACCGAACTTCCCAAACTCGAAGCACGGTACCACCAAAACACAAGTTCTTGACTTTCAACAACGCCTCACTCTCCGGTTGCCTCCTCTCGGCAATGTAGGGCGTTCACACATCCCTGGTCAACCTCAACCTAGACAAGCAAGTCACCGTCACTACAACCCACTCGCTCGCCGTCCTCAAGACCTCCTATCCACCGTCGGTCGGTGCTTTCCGGCAAAATCTGAGAGGATGCATCTCTCATATCATGAACTTTCATGTGAAAACGGGCTCCCCTTCCTCATTAACGCTAATCTGTTCTTCGCATACAAAGGAAATCCCAAACAAGTCCCCCTCGATTACGTTCTATTCCAGCCCAACGCATGCACAGAAGATTCTTCGTTATTATTGTTGAGAAATTTTGATTTTCTGAAATCTAGGGTTTTATCGAGCAAAAGAGGAGGGATTTTTTGACGCTCAATTAAAGAAGGAGATTTGTTAAATTTCTTTTATTTTATTTTAATTGATAATAAAAAATAATTTGCCAAATTTACCCCTATTTAAACATTTTAATTTAACAAATGGTGAAGAAATTATTTTTTTAAGACACGTCAGTTATAGTGGCCCCACTTCGAGGGCCACGTCAGCAATTTCTGACGTGGCAACTTCAATTGAATGAAATTGAAAAAAATCAATAATTCAAACATCTAATTGACAAACTTAAAAAGTGAATTACCAAAGTGGAATATGACCAATAATTTAGAATAGTAAACAATATTTAAGCCTTTTCATATAAAAGTAGAGAGTTTAAGAGTGTTTCTGAAAGCTTAGACTCAATAGCACTCCAGAGTCCAACTAGTGACCTCAAAGTTTTCCTTATAGCATTTACTGCTTATCTGATATACCCGCATGTACCCATTCTTGAAATTAGAATTACCATAAACATTAGCAACTTTACCAGCAAGGAAGAACTTTTCGAGTATTGAAATCATTAAAATGTTGGCAAATCTTTTCTACTGGCAATAAATTGGGAGATTCTATACTTAAAAAGGTTCAAATAATTATTAAAGGGAACTGATATTTCCAAATAGTGAGGGTCGCATTTCTATGTAAAATAGACTCGTGTAAATATCATTTTAACGTGTGAAAATATTAATTTTCGTATTAAATTGCAAGTCCTCAACAACTATTTAGCCATTTTGAGACTCAACTCTGGTGAGCTTGCACAATTCTATGCAGGCAAAACCATATCATATAAAATAATGAACTGTACATCAGAATCAGCTCCTTTTCATTTTTTTTCCTTTTTACTTTTTTACCTTGATGAACAAATAGTTTACACAGCATAGACAAATAACCTGTCGACACAAATCAATTGTACATGAAATTTTAATATACACTATGTACATAAGAATTAGAAGGGAGGAAACCAAACACTTCTTTTTTTTCCTCCTGCTAAGCTGGGATGATACAGGAACATATGTCACATCTCACATCTGTTGGTCAGTTGAATGTCGTCTTCCAGAAAGCAATAGCCGGCATTTTCTATCAGACTTAACTTTGATTAAACTTTCTACAATACTTTGAGCACAAATATGACGAGGGCAGTAGCACAAATCAAAATGCGGGAAGTTAGTTATGCATTAACCTGCAACACGAGAAAATAAATGTGAATTTTATTAGGTTGGAGCAAAATTAAAAGTTGCAAACAGAGTTTTTATCCGTTGCTAAGGATATAATAACTATGTTTGTATCTCCAAAATGTTTCAGTTTATGCTCATACTTATTATCTGGATATACCAAGTTTTCGACTTTTCGGAAATATATTAGTTGATGAATTAGTAGTAGTTGTTCAGGTCCTATATATCAGCATGACATGGATCTTAGAAGAATTATTAACATAAAGTTGCGGTTTATAGGAGCAACTACATGCTACTGCCATTGGTTGCAGAAGAAAGACAGGATTATTGAACAAGTTCAGTTCCTCGATATTACGCACCTTCTTCAGAGAAGGCAAATACACCTCCAAGCATGTCGTCACTATCCCCATCTTCCTCAGAATTAGCCTTGTTGCAAGGACTAGCACTGCTGTCAACGTCAGTTACAACTTCTGTTAATTCATGACACTCATCTTGACTTGCTGCTTTACAGTACCCCTCTTGAAAATAATTCCCAAAATCTAGCTGGTCGTGCATATCTTCATGCACTAGCTCCTCTTCAAGAACGTTCATACTCAAATCAGAACGATTTGAACTTGTGTTTGAAACTTCACCAGTGGCGACACTGCTTGAAGATAGAACCTCTCGAGCAATAGTTCCTCCGGTAGAAGGCGAGCCCTTATTGGGAGAACATGAATGCTTGATAACGTAATCTTCCTCGAGAGAAGAGATGATAGTTGCAGATGGTTCAGGTGAAATTGAAGTATCAGCTCCACTAAAGGAGCTTTGCACTAGCAGAGGAGATACTAACATTGAACTTGGCCCTTCAATACCATCGTTCTCATTAGTGAATGGGGCAAAGGGAGGATAAGACTTCATTGTAGCCATTTGTTCCTTTTTTGGCACAACTGTTGGTGCTCTAGGTGATCCTGGTGGAAATACCATCATTTATAAAGTCATATTAACCGAAGATACAGAATAAAGAAAGTTGGTACCCCTAGGAACAGAAATTGCGTACCAGCATGTGTATTTTCAACTGAGCCAGGTGAAACCAGCTTAGCATGGGAGAAAGCATCTTCCGAAAACTTCTCTTGACCACCATCACTTATTGAAGATGAAGGTGAATATCTACCCCTACCAAGGCCCCTGAAGGAAACAAATCAAAATAAAATATTAGCTTACAACATAGTAAAGATTTGAGACATTCCAAATAAATTCATGGATGGACAAGGGGCAGGTGAGCCAAAGACTAGTTATGGCCGCAAATCATCTCAAGGCTCGATCATAATTTGGAAAAATGGGCCGTTAAGTTCTCCAGTATGATTATTTTGGATTAAAACAAATTATTACTAAAAAGGAGAGAGTAAACTGTCTCTTCTTCAAGTTCTTCAGTATTATAAACAATATAAAAACAGAACAAACAAAGAAAAAGTTTTGGGATACTTTTATTCCCACTGAGCATCCACATATCAAAATAGATAAGGCATAAAACTTGTGGAATACAAAGATATTCATACAAGTTAATTATGGAGGAAAAGAATGTCTTTACACCAATGTGTCAATATTTCCATGCAGGCCCTAATCTTAAGTATACAAGCATCTCTTAAACTCGCATATATGAGGCAGCAAAATATCAATGGCTAGAATGCCTACAGTTAATACCTGTTTTAAGCAAACCACTAGAATTCAAAACTTCAGAAAACTAGGAAGTTGTGACATGTTATAAACACCCAGCACTGAAATGCAATATTTAAGATAATAAGACAATTAGACAAAGGTCACAACTAGATATCCGGATATAACTAAATACGAGATTCAACTATTTTCCTCGGAAGCACTTGCTTGGGAAACCCCGTCAGCCTAGATGAAGCCAATACCAGGGATAACAATAGCTAGAACCATGATGTTAGTAATTCATAATCCAAGATATCCTGATTGTGAACCTCTGAGTGTGCAGAATATCAATGATAAAATCAACAATAAAATCAACAATATCCATTGTAACACAAAATTATTTGGATTGGTCACAATTCAACAAGATGTTAACAAGCACTGTTAATGGAACCCCAGGTAATGATCCCAAATTTTAGATTTTTCACATAAATTAATTAACAAGTACTTCATTTTTGCAACAAGAAACCTATATTTTTTCACCTTATCAGAAAAAATGGGGAAAGGAAAGAAATTGCATCCCAGCTTATGTATGCAGATTACAGATATGCATCTTAACACTAGATGATCTTCTAATCTTCCATGCCCAATGACATTAAAAATAAGTTAATAGTTCGTTGTTAGTGCCTGAGAAGCCAAAAACAATATGACAAGCAAAACAACGTTTGAAGTACCTACAGGGTCCAAAGCACAGCTAAGAAATTATACAACCACATGCTATATGTAGAACATCTACCTGTTATTAATTATTATGTTAAATAGAAGGCCCTACAATAGGAATAAATAATTTACCAACACAAGTCTATCAAATATTACTGGCACTGAATGATTTCATTTACTTTTGAATCCCAAAAATTTCTATTAGGGGTCATACACAGATTTTTAGTCATTTCTTCAAATTTCCCAGAACACTGGCATATGCTGCCTTGTAATGATATATAACTGTTCAAAATGTACTCCCTCTGTCCTATCCAATTGAGCTGCTTTCTGTTTTGCTATGTCCCACAATAAGAGAACATTCTATCACAAGTAGTATCCAATGATTTTAATCTCTCTATCCAATGGTTGTATGAAAAAGTAAAGTACTCTTCACACTTATCCTAAAACTGTGTCCTTCAAATCAGCTCACATAATTTAGAACGGAGAGAGTACAAGTTAGCATCCAGACAAGAATTAAATAAATATAAAGGGAAAAAAAAAATTTGTATTAAAACACAATAATACAAGCAAAAGAATCCATAGACAAGAAAAATTGTTGCTCATTATTGTCTATTTGCTAGTTCAAAAGAACAATAAAAGGCAAATAATGTATTAGACTTATGCAAGATTACTGTTGTTCGTCGCAGCTAAATTCTAGTGTCTATAGAAGCGCATATATCAAGGTCAATTCAAGCATTGTCACGACAGCACATTCAAGTGCACAGAACCTTACAGTGCCTTTAACAGATATTGTATAATCTGGTAATGAGCTTTTGTTATTGAAGGAAATCTTGTACAATCTCTCTGGTAGGCAAGAAGATAGTAAAAAAGTGATAGAGAAAATGGAATTGGATAGAAAGAGTTTCTATTCGGTTGTAAAGACAAGGTAAGGACAAAGAAACAAGAAGGACAAGCAGATCCATCCATGCATAACATTTTCTTCAGTCTGATGGTGCAAAAATTCAGACAAAGTTAACTTTCACATATGCCCTCAAACAACACCAAAGAATGTACACTAATATCAAGTCATACCTGCTAGATAGTGCCACACGGGAAGCGTGCTACGTCCTTTTACAACAAACAAGTCCTAAAAGTAGTTGGAAAAAGTAATCAAAAATATTTTTTAAACGTAGATCTAGTGGCTCAAATTTTCAAAGTGAATGTTAATTGAAAAATATTCTAGACATTTGAATTTTATAAGAAGAATAAAACTGTTACAAGCAGAGAGGGAACAAGGAGACCACCCGCCTGATATAAGCATATGGAAGCAGCATAGAAACATCCTGACAAATAGATGCAACATGTAGGAACATAGATATATATTGTAAAAGATGCAGTTTAAGACAAAAATATTATTCATCATCAATAACATTACACTTAACAATTACATAATGATGAAATGATATAATTCCTCATCAATAACATTACAATTAACAATTACATAATGATGAAATGAAATTCTGTTACATTTTTCTTCTGCTCATAATTTATTTTCGAGTTACGACGTCCATCTATGAGTTGTCAAACCTTTTCTCTTAGGAAAAAAAGGCATGTCTTAATGCTTCTAATTGTGCAGACCAATGTCATCTTAAGAAATATCCATGCAAAATAGATACCGTACCAAGAAATATTCTTAATTGCTGTCCAAGTATCCAACTAAATTTATTTTTATAATAAAAAGCATTCTGTGCATGTCACACAAACATGACTCCTTGTTAATGTATCTATGCTATTTCACAGAGAATGTAAAACTGTATTTCTAAAAGAACGCCGGTTAAAACGAGCAGACAGTAGAGCATCAGTCAATCATGTCTTGGTATTGATTAATTATTAGACATATTTCCTATTGTTCAACAGTTAGGCTGTTAAATATCATGCGTTTAACAAAGAATACTATGGAGTTCTCCTATGATATTTACAGGTAACTGAGTCATTACCTGCCACCATCCCATCCAGGATGGATCCTGTGAAAACGGTCAAAAACAGGCAGTAGATCCTTCTGTCTTACTACAATCTCGTGAGCAGGAAGCTTTTCAATTTCAATCTCTCCACCATTATGATCTATACAGAGATTCTCCCCTTCAAATGCCAGAGGGCTTAGTGCATAAAAATATATCTACAACACAGGAGTGGGATAATAAGCGTATAAAGAAAAACATACATGGGAGCATCACAGATTTGGAACTACAACAAATACCTTAGACTTTTGCCAAACTGGTATTCTGCCAGATATTATCTGCACCTCTGCATTGGAAAGATACCAATGGGATCGATCATGGGGTTTCACCGTATCCTTTCCCCCAATATCATAGTCTTCATAATCTGAAGTATCCATCACTATTTCTGCAGCATCTTGTCTGCCATGAGTAGTACCTAATATGAATTCCTCTCTTTCAGGCCAATCTGCTCTTCGGCAGACGTCCCACCATTGAACAGGGCCAACTTTCACCCTCAAATCCTCCTCCTGCCCCATAGAACTTGTCCCATTTCTCAAAGAAGATTCACCTTGATCTCCCCCCACTGAAGGCAGCAGTTCATATTGAATTACATTACCAGAAGGAGTATAAACCATTAGGTGCTCCAAAGCGTTAACATTTAAGAGAGTAGGTTGTGAATTATGACGTACAGAACTGTGAAAAACGGCAGCAACAACACCAGATGGGACTGACACCTTTCCTGCAGCTGAGGATGCAGCATTGCTCACTGTATTAAGCCACCCAGAATTCTTTATCCTGCTCACCACAGATAGAGTGATAGGAGGGGGTGGTGGTGGAGAGAATGATTGGTTTAACATGAAAGATGAAGTAGACCACCATGGCACAGAAAGAATAGGCAAGAGGGTGGGCCCATTAAGATAAGAATTTTGCATCTGAAGACCAGTCTCACCACCAAAAGGGGATAGAACAAAAACATGACCTGTTCCCCTGGATGAAACAATAGCTACCCACTGACTATAAGGACTAAAACAAATGTCTTGAATCACCTAACACACAAAACACAAAGACTATAATCATATAGCATTCATATAAAGCAACCTCTTCAAGAAAACAGAGATGTGAAACAGAAATTGAAGAAACATACTGCTGAAGTCATGCCACGGTGGAGCTTGTAAAGGTGCACATGAGAAGAAGTCCAATCGTAATTACGAGTTCCTGATCCATTTTGCAAGCAAGATGGCATGATTCGGAAAATATTAATATTGTTCCCATATATTGATGCAGTAACCAGAAGAGCCCCACTTGGGTCAAAACATAAGGCAGATATGGGACTGGTATGCGCCCTAAACTGTGATACAACAACTCTGGATACAAAATCTTTTATGATAACCTGCAATAAATGAATCAAAATAAGAACACTTCTAAAATTCAGGTAATCAGCAAAAACATAAAAAAGCAATCCTTTAGTGTGTCAACATCCTGCTGCAAATTTATAAATCTCACTACTACGAGAGACTTCCAGATGCAAGAAATATATACATACAATCACAAAAAATAAAGACAAAATACAAGTATTTCTTATTCTTTTGGTAAGCTGCACTTAAACAGATGACCTCATTGAGACATTGCAGAATCAACAAGGTTATTGAACATGATTGCTTATTCAATGAAGGTAAAAATTAAAAAATAAAACCAGGTGACATAATTCACATGATGGACAAGAAAACAAAAAAAAAGACTCATTTCATATTCTGAAAAAAGAAATATCGAGCTTTATATTTCTACATTAAACTGAAAATTCAAACACTAGGAAATTATGAGGCTGAGATGAATATTTAACTGTGTGAAAGACTTACCGTCCCAGCAGCAGTATCTGTATCACTTGAATGTCCAGCAGCCCGACCAACTTTCCAGCTTGAATTTGATGACACTGGAGAACTAGAACCATCAGGAAGAAGCTCATGACAGTATTTTGACAACGTTTTGTACCCCATATCTCCTAAATTAATTAGTCCAGTAGCTAATTGTTTACTAGATTCCATGGCATAGCGAGCCACCAGATTTCCATTGCCAGGTGAGGTAGAAGGGCTAACACCTGGAGATGGGCTCAGACTTTGGGGGCTTAAGCGTCCTGTGTTTGATAACAACGGATTATTGGAAGCATAAGCTAACCACCTGGGGCCCACAGCCATAGGACCATAGCCAATGTTAACTCCAACGAGTCCTTGGCCTCCCAACTGAGGGACAGGATAAGTGAGCACGCTGAACTTATTCTCTAGAGTGAGTGCGTCAAAGCAATATATCTGCCAGTACATACACACAAGTCAGGGTGGCAGTTCTAAACTCATATTGTGTTGCACAAGAAATGATTGTAGCATGCTCCCAAGGCATTTCAAACTGAACAGAATACCAATATTCCAAAAGGAAGAACAATGGGAGTGTGCCCTGCAGAACACGTGATACACAATCGGGTTGGTCATGCAGCAGACCTCTAGAGAGTAGTAAAAATGAGAAAAAACAAAACATAGATACATATAGACAACACGACGTGCTTCATATGAGGACTTAGCTAACTAGCAGCATTCTTGTAGCCTGCACAGTTTTGCACAACATCTCCCAGGTATAAAATTAATGATACCAACCCAAATCAAGTTTATAAGAGCATAGAGGACATAGATTTGGTCAATGAATTCTAGCATCCAATACTCAAATCAACTGAGCCTATTATAACAAAATTAAAGAACAGTTGACAAAAGTAAAGGCTTACTTGTGCTGCCAGACCGACAGCCACTATCTTTGGGCTACATCTAACCATATACACAGCTGACCGGAATCTCAAAACATGAACATAACTGTGAGATCTTAATGAGTAAAAACGGACGGCTGTAGGAGACTGCATAATGGCTCCCATTTGAGGCTCAACATAATTATCCCTCAATGGACCATCCCTCCCATTCTGCAATGAACCTGAACTTCTTGTCTCCTCACTTGCTACTACTAAAAGCAAGGGATGAGAAGCTCTGAATCCTTCACGGCCATCAAATTTTGCAGGATTAGGCTGCATCTGCAAAAACGTGACCGCATCATCACGCCGTGAAACCAACTCACTGACGTTAGAAGCATCTTCAACATCAAGTACTTGAAATCCATTGGAGTAACCAAGTAGTAGAACACGCTTGACTACAGATGGAGCAACTTCTAATCTGTCAAAGCAAGCCCATAACACCTGTTTGGCCAAACAAATACATTGCATACTGGTAAGTATATGTTAGAAGTTCTTACATGTAAGAGGAAACTAGAATAAACTAAATCAGAAAACAAAAGAAAAGAGGAATGTCACAAAAGTCGAATCTACGTACAACTCAAACTAATAGCTAGTGAGCACGAACAAACCACATTTATACGCATACAAAATCATACAAGCCATCAAAGGTTTTCTGTGTATATACAAAAGTTCAGACTTTGACTAAAATGCCTAGATACCTAAATTATATTTCTCATCCTCAAACAGTACACAACCAAATATAAAATAAAAACTGCACTCTCCAATGCAAAAAGCATCTTCACCATCTGGAGGAATCACAGCCTATTTAGCAGCACCTGGATTTTAAAAAATCCACATACTAATAAAAAATATTGGAGGATTTACCTTTTTTAATAGGTAATTTTGGATTTTTTTTGAAGTGCCAAGTCTAATGTTCTTCTGAAAAGTATTCTTAATTATTTTGAGTTGGACTCAAAATACACAAGCATCAGTCCATTTTTTTTCTGAATTGTGTGAAGACTCAATGAACTCTCTCATCTTGTGATTTCATAGTTATAACCTTTTTACCCATTTGCACATTCTTTTTATTGAAACAACTCAACAGAACCAAGATTAATCCATCTTCTCAAGACCAATATAGAGAACACACTAACATAACCCAGAAAAACAAATTACTTCTACATGGCATTAAAATGCAACTCACAGTCAAAACCATGTGCAAATACATGAACGGTTAGCATTTCAAGTAAGCTCCCAAATTTATTGACAAGTGGCAATTCAAGCATAATTTATCATAAACTAGCTTCCTTGACAAGATATACTATCTGTAATAATGACATCCAATCAAACTGTGAATAATGGCAATTCAGACCCAAAAATTCTAAGAAGAGAAATGTCAATATGGGTGCATAAACCTACTCACTATCAATTCTGCATTTAGATTAATTGCAACATCGAGGAATTAAGACATCAATGATGCTGCTACGAGCCAGGAGGATCAATTGCCATTTAATCAGCCTAGGTTGAAGTGGCGTTGGACAGCAGACTATACAGCATTTGCACTGAATAATAATGAGATTTATTAAGGCAAAACTAATGATTTAACCACCGAAATTGGCACGTTTTATTGAATACCTGATTGAACTTTTAATTTTTCAAATTAACTCACTGAACTAATTTTTATTTAGACGGTAATTTTTTATCTACGTAGCGCTGGCGTGGACGTAAATCCTTACTACCTTCAATACTAACCTTCCTATCTTCCCTTTTCGCTCCACCTTTATCCACTCTAGTCCCCAAGATCATCTCATTACAGGGTAACCACTTGGATGCTTGCAAAAACAGAAGAATCGAAGATGGTTTCAACGGAGAAACCCCAAACACTCCCACTGCAGAAACCCCAGAACCACAGGTCGTCGATTTCAGCAGCGAAAACAATCCAACAACGATCAAAGAATTCGAATTGTTGCAGAAAATTTCCCCGGTCAGAGCTGCAAACGCAGAATAATTAGACTTCGATCGCTGAAATTCAACATTGGGGGTCGGATTCGGGTTTGAAAAGATCCCGAGACTGGATTGCACACTCGTGAAATAAGCGGCATCCACCGGCCTTGGTGACAGCAGATGACGCTAAGTTTTTGGCAACACAGCCGGAGTAGGTAACGGTGAACTTGATCGCCATAGCTAGGGTTTGTAAAAGCAGTCAAAGAAATGTAACATTGTGGCTTTTCTGAAAATTAGGGAAATTTACAGAAACCCTACTCTGTTGTGAGCTGTAAAAGATTGGGTTTGTTGGGGTCGGAAGGAAATTGTGAGGATTAATGATTTGGTGTTGAGGGCAGTAAAGAGGCAGTCAAGAGTGGGGAAGATGAAGATGAAAATTTGATGAAAATTTGGGGAAGATGAAGATTTTGATAAAAGGGAAGATTTGGGGAAGATGAAAATTTTGATTTTGATTTTGTGTATTTATATGTGGGTTGTATGTTCATCTGTTTTGGTTAGATCTGTTTTGATGAAGAATAAAAGGAATCAAATAAAGAAGATGGTTAGATCTATTTTGCAAAAAAATGTTTTGATTTTTTTGTTTTTATTTTCAAGTTTTTGTTGCCACATAAGCAATATTTTTTATTTTTTTATGCTGTCTTTTATTTTCCATGTCATTTTCTTTTTTTTCCTTTTTTTTTACATCCATTTCAGCGCCACATAGATAAAAAATTAACGTCTGTCAACTTTTTTTAACGGAATGACCCAATTTAAAAATAAAAATTAGTTCAGTGAGTTAATTTGAAAAATTAAAAGTTCAATCAGGTATTCAATAAAACGTGCCAACTTCGATGACTAAATCATTAGTTTTGCCGATTTATTAAATATGACATTACTATGAATTGAAAAGTGGGTGCTAGAAGAAAATATTCAAGGTCGAGATAATTATAAATATGAAAGATTGTCTTGGTATTTTGGTTTTGATACCCTAATTCCTAAACAGCTCTTTATGTTGCAACATTATCCGGCAGAAAATGGGAGATGGTTTTTCTAGACCAGGATTTCTCCATGAAAAACTAACATCTCCTATAGTCTTAATTGTTTCAAACTTTTATGCTTTCAAATGTAAATTGTTTTCTAATTATTATTATTACGTATTAACATTCCTGTGGTATTACCTTGAATTCAATGAATTATAAGATGTTTCTAGTTTCAAATTGCTGCAATTTGTACAACTAAAATTTACTTGGGGTATTTTGCCTGATATTGAGATGTATACATGACAGAGAAAGGCCTCAAATTCAGGACAAGAACATTAAGCTCTATTCTAGTAACTAGCATTTATTTCTTATGTGGGAAGGCATAAAATATGTGAAATCCAAATTCTTGCTCATTATTGATGAGGACATGACATGCGTGGATTCAAACAAGACTAAAGGGACGTGGGAATCAAGCAAGGCTAGAACAAAGAGGTTCAAACAAAGTCTCAATGGATTGATCCAAGATGTTTGAAATGAAAGCTAACGTAAGAAAATCCAAAGAGGAGGCAAAAGAACATGAGACATTAATTTGGGTCAATTTAATACAAGCCCAATTTTAATCTTCTTAACAAAGTCAACATATTTACTTACAAATGAGTATTATGGAAATCCCATGCGATGAAGGATTTTATTTGGATTCTTAATTTTAAATTCTATTGTAATTAGGATTTCTTTTTAATTAGAATTCCTTTTCCAAATTGACTTCTATTTTCTTATAGAATAAGGGTTATAGTTTATAAATTTCTATTAGGATTTGGATTGTTTTGAGTAGTATAAATAGAGGTGCAAGTTGATGTAATATGACACATTATCATTATTTATTATTCAATATATTTGTGAGGTTATTCTCTACTTTTGGTTCTTTGAAGAATTCCTAAGTATTTTTCTTAGTTATTTCTTTGAGATTCAATTTGACTTATCATACAACAATTCATAGTTGTGTGTATGCGTCTTCTACGCATCAATCGTCGATTGTCTTGAGATTACCGCTTCAATATAAGCGAGGGTCAAGGTGTCGTTGGTGTCCATTCAACGCTTGAATTTCGACGCGAGCAATTGTACCAAAATTACCGTCTACATATAAAGCGAGGGGTTAAGGTGTTGCAAGCAATTCACCCAACAACCTGTGCTAGAAAACGATCGGGCGACGACCACCTCACATGCAGCGTCGTAGTGGAGTCTATCATTTGGTATCAAAGCTAAGCCTTTCTAGCAAGTTACTTATCTTTAATTTTTTGTAGAAATATATATTGCAAAAAAAAAAAAAAAAAAGGAAAAAAAAAAAAAAAAAATTCATATTCTATTGTGCTAACCCATTTTTAGCACACCATCAAATCATCAAATTCTAACCAAGAGTTCATACTGCTTTCCATCATCATCAATTACGAAGCGGAGCTACAATTTACGAGTCAAAGCCTCTGAAGAGAGTACAAGACAATCGATCGGTGATTTTTGTGGTATTACGATAACTACACCATCTATATTTTTGTTTAAGTGACAAGTAATTTCGAATTGATTAGTAAAACCAAGAATTTTGCTAGGGAATTCAATAAGAACCTATTAGAGAGAATATTTGAGGTAAAAGGCTTAGTGGTGAGATTAATCGAGGGTAAAAGCCAATTATTGAGAGTATACACGAGTGGACCATTGATTGACGAAACACGTAAGGGAGTGGTGAGGAAACTGTTTTCTACTAACCCTTATTTTGCAGGAAATATGTCTAGCTCAAAGGATAAAGGAACTCATGAGGAACAACCTTCGACAGCTGAATTGAAATTCCAGATGGAAGCAATGCATAAAGAATGGGATCGGAGATTGAGAAAGACTATAGAGCAAATGCAAGAACAATTAGAAGAGATGAGGGTGTACATGGGTGAGCTATCCCAAAACACTCTTGGGATGCAAAAACAAGACGAGGACACAACAAACCGACGAAAAAGGAAGACCACTTACGGTGAGGGCGGTGAGTGCGTGGAAGATCGTGAATCTAATTTTCGACATCAAAGACACGGAGGTGCTAGGGAAAGAAGAGGTCGGAGAGAAGAAGATGGCAATTTGGATAGCATAAAATGAAGATTCCAGCTTTCCAAGGCACGGGTGATCCCGAGGCTTATTTAGATTGGGTAACCAAGATGGAGCGAATCTTTGGTACCGTCACAACTATTCGGACCTCAAGAAAGTCAAACCGCCATTACGGAATTTTACGGATATGCATTGATATGGTGGGATCAGGTTGATGACTAATCGGAAAAGGTGTGACGACGGCGGATTACAACTTGGCGGAGATGAAAGCGATAATGAAAAAGAGGTTTGTACCAACATACTATCAACGGAGATCATTCGTAATTTACAAACTCTTAAACAGGGGAAGTCGGAGTGTGGATGAATATTACGAGGAGATGGAGATGTTGAAGGATCGGACTAACTTGATTGAGGACAATGAAACATCGATGGCTAGGTTCTCGGCGAGGATTGAGCGGGAGATTGCGGACTTGGTTGAGCGACAACATTATTTAGAGTTGGAGGAACCGGGTCCATATGGCTACTAAGATAGAAAACAACTTCAAGAGCGAGTAGTAGACAACGAGGACAATCTAATGCTAGTTCATCATGGAGACCCAATTTGGCAAAGCGTGAGGAAAAAAGGCAATTGCGTTCAAGCGAAAGTGGAACCCAAGCAAGGATCAACTAGCCGAAACTTCAGTAAGCCCGAACAACCTTCTTTTGGTCGTGGCGAGATATTGTATGTTTTAAGTGTCGGCGGGGGACATATTTCTAGCCAATGTCCAAATCGAGAGGAAAATGTTGTTACTTGACAATGGAGATGTGGAGCCGAGGGGAATATAGCGACACCGATTCTATGCCACCATTAGAGGAGATAGGTGAGGATGCAATATACGGTGAAATTACAGTTACAAGAAGAGCACTTAGTACACGAGTTTAAGGAGGAGAGCGGTGAGCAATGGAAAAATCTATTTCATACTCGATGTCTTGTGAATGGGAAAATTTGTTGCGTAGTTATAGATGGAGGCAGCTGTACAAATGTGGCAAGCACTACGATGGTGGAGAAATTGGGGTTACCTACTACCAAACATCCGCAGTAGTGATCGTTTACGTTGGCTCAATGATAATGCGAGACATTAAAGTAACCAAGCAGTGTTAGTTCCATTTGCTATTATTGGTCAGGTATATTGATGAGGTATTGTGTGATGTGGTGCCCATGCGAGCGGGACATATATTGTTGGGTAGACCATGGCGGTTTGATAGGAGGGTTCAACATGACGGGTTTACAACGTATATTCATTCGTTCACGACAAGAAGAAGATCTCTTTGCGTCCTTTGTCACCACAACAAGTACATGAAGATCAAATTCATTTGCAGAAAAATTATGTACAAAGAAAAGAGAGTGAAGAAAAGAAAAATCAAGAAGAAAAAAAAGAAAAGAGAGAGAGAAAAAGAAAGAAGAAAAAAACAAATATCTTGGCAAAAAGAGTGATGTGAGAAGAGCTTTGATTTCTAAATGACCTATGATTTTACTTGGTATAAAGAGGCGCTTTTGACTACTAACGCTAATGATTCTTTACTGGTGTTGTTTCATCTCTCTTCTGAGAATTCAAAGATGTATTTCAGGAGCTTCCTCATGGACTACCACCTATTCGGAAATTGAGCATCAAATTGATTTTGTTCCTGTCTGACGATTCCAAACCGTCCAAATTTTATCGGAGTAATCCCGAGGAAACGAAGGAGTTCAAAGGCAAGTTAATGATGATGGAGAAAGGATTCGTGAGAGAAAGTATGAGCCCATATGCGATTCCGGTGATCTAGTGCCTAAAAAAAGGATGGAAAATGGAGGATGTGCATCGATTGTCGAAGCGGTAAATAACATTACGGTAAAATATCGACATCCCATTCCTCGTTTAGATGACGTATTAGATGAATTACATGGGTCTTGCATATTTTCAAAAATTGATTTAAAAAGTGGTTATCATCAAATTAGAATGCAAGAGGGTGATGAATGGAAAACAACGTTTAAAACTAAATACGGTCTTTATGAATGGTTAGTATTACCTTTTGGTTTAACTAATGCAAGAACACTTTCATGAGATTAATGAACCATGTTTTAAGTCCATTCATTGGAAAATTTGTCGTAGTTTATTTTGATGATATCTTGATTTATAGCAAAAACTTGAAGATCATGCATTGCATTTAAAATCTGCTTTTAGATGTACTTAGGAAAGAAAAGTTATTTGCTAACATGGAGAAATGCCCGTTTTTTTCGGATAGAATTGTTTTTCTTGGCTTTGTTGTGAGTTCACGAGGAGTCCAAGTTGATGAGGAGAAAATACGTGCGATCCGGGATTGGTAGAGTCCAACCAATGTGAGTCAATCTGAAGCTTTCATGGACTCGCAAGTTTCTACCGCGCTTTGTTCGAATTTTAGTGAAATTACAGCACCATTGACCGAGGTCATCAAAGTGTGGGCTTCAAGTGGGGTGATGAGCAGGAAAAAAGCATTTAATTTGATTAAGGATAAATTGACAAATGCTCCTTTACTTATTTTACTTAACTTTGCTAAAACTTTTGAGATTGAGTGTGATGCTTGAGGTTTAGGGATTGGAGTACGTGTTGTTGATGCAAAGGAAAACCGATGGGCGTATTTTAGCGAAAAGTTGAGTGGGGCGACTTTGAACTATCCTACATATAATGAAAAGAGATGTACGCTTTGGTTAGAGCCTTGGAGACATGGCAACATTACTTGTGGCCTAAGGGTTTGTGATCCACACCGATCGTGAATCATTGAAATATTTGAAGGTCAACCTGAAGTTGAACAAAAGAGATACGCACGATGGATGGAATTTATCGAGACATTTCCATATGTTATTCGATATAAGCAAGGTAAGGAGAACGTCGTTGCGGATGCTTTGTCTCGCAGGTATGTTTTGTTAAATACTCTTGATACGAAATTGCTTGGGTTTGAGCAATTAAAGAGTTATATGATAATGACCTTGATTTGGGTGAAGAGTTTAAAACTTGTGAAAAGAATGTTGTGGGTAAATACTTTAGAGTTGATGGATTCTTGTTTTGAGAAAATAAACTATGTATTCCTGCATGTTCTTTCGCGTGAGTTGTTGGTTAGGGAATCACGTAGGGAAGCGGTTTAATGGGACATTTTGGTGTTGATAAAACTTTTCTTTGTTTTAAAAGAACATTTTATTGGCCTCATATGAAAAGGGATGTAGAAAGAATATGTGATAGATGTATTACTTGTGCCATGCTAAATCTCGTGTTCAACCCCATGGATTGTATACGCCATTGCTATTCTAATGAACCTTGGATTGATCTTTCTATGGACTTTGTGTTGGGTTTACCTAGGTCTAAGCATGGTTATGATTCGATATTTGTGGTCGTGGATAGATTTTCAAAATGGGCACATTTTATTCCATGTCATAAAAGCGATGATCGTCTCGTATTCTTTGATTTGTTCTTTAGGGAGATTGTGCGTTTGCATGGTATGCCTAAAACTATTGTTTCTGATAGAGATACAAAGTTCTTAAGTTATTTTTGGAAGACCTTGTGGGGTAAATTGGGTACTAAATTGTTATTTTCTACTACTTGTCATCCACAAACCGATTGGCCAAATGAAGTAGTAAATAGGACTTTATCGGCATTATTACGGCTATCATTAAAAAGAATATCAAGCGATGGGAAGAATGTTTACCACATGTTGAGTTTGCATATAACCGCTCTGTTCATTCTCTGCTACTAATTTTTCTCCATTTGAAATTGTATATGGTTTTAATCCTTTGACATCAGTTGGATTTATCACCGTTACTGCTTTACGAATATACTTAACATGGATGGAGCGAAAAAATTTGATCTTGTTAAGCGATTCATGAAAGAGCCAAAGCTAAACATTGAGCGGAGAAGCGGAACAATACATTAAGCACGCGAACAAGGGACGACATAAAGTGATCTTTGAGCAGGAGATTGGGTGTGGTTACATATGTGGAAAGAAAGATTCCCGTTCAAAGACGTTCGAAATTGCTTCCCAGGGGAGATGGTCCATTTCAAGTTCTCGGCGTGCTCGATGATGATGCTATAAATTGGATTTGCCAGTGAGTATAATGTTAGTGCTACATTTAACGTTCTTGATCTAAGTCCGTTTGATGTAGGTGACGATTTGAGGACAAATCCTTTTCAAGAGGAGAGGAATGATGAGGACATGACGTGCGTGGATTCAAACAAGACTAAAGGGACGTGGGGATCAAGCGAGGCTTAGAACAAAGAGGTTCAAACAAAGTCTCGATGGATTGATCCAAGATGTTTGAAATTTGAAAATTAACGTAAGAAAATCGAAAGAGGAGGCAAAAGAACATGAGACATTAATTTGGGTCGATTTAATACTGAGCCCAATTTTAATCTTCTTAACAAAGTCAACATATTTACTTACTGAAAGTAGTATTATGGAAATCCCACGCAGATGAAGGATTTTATTTGGATTCTTAATTTTAAATTCTATTGTAATTAGGATTTCTTTTAATTAGAATTCCTTTTCCAAATTGACTTCTATTTTCTTATAGAATAAGGGTTATAGTTTATAAATTTCTATTAGGATTTGGATTGTTTTGAGTAGTATAAATAGAGGTGCAAGTTGATGTAATATGACACATTATCATTATTTATTATTCATATATTTGTGAGGTTATTCTCTACTTTTGGTTCTTTGAAGAATTCCTACAAGTATTTTTCTTAGTTATTTCTTTGAGATTCAATTTGACTTATCATACAACAATTCATAGTTGTGTGTGGCGTCTTCTACCGCATCAATCGTCGATTGTACTTAGAGATTACCGCTTGATATAAGCGAGGGGTCAAGGTGTCGTTGGTGTCCATTCAACGAGAATTCGAAACGCGAGCAATTGTACCAAAATTACCGTCTACACATATAAAGCGAGGGTTAAGGTGTTGCAAAGCAATTCACCCAACAACTCTAGAAAGCGATCGAGGACGACGACCACCTCACTTGCGCGTGCTTGTGGAGTCTATCAATTATTCTCCTATATTACCTTCACACTTTATGAATTATAAACATGATTGTTGTTGTCCAAAAACAAACAGCTGTTTTGAAAATCCACAAGAAGATCATCTTTGCGATCTAGTTCACAAACTACCTATTATAATATCTTATCATCCTCATGTGTAGATTATCAAAGATGAAATTATGTTGAGTTATTATGTCCAAAAGAGCAACATTCTACACCATAGCATTATAAATTAAATACGTAGCACATGCTAAGATACTAAAATTTGATTTTTTAAGTAAGCGAACACAACAGCCAAAAAGCATACACATTTGCAAAAATATATTGCCTTGAAAATGAAACATGCAACCCATAAATGTGGTTAGTGATTGTTCTTCGCGTGTACAAAGCTAAAAGTATTTCCATGACCAAGATAATGTGAATAGTTCATGCCAGATTCTGCATGCCATAGAGTCAAGGAGTTGCACCCCCAACCCCCAACACACACAATATAAATATATATATAGGAAAACTCCAATAACGGAGCAAAACAAATAAACGAGGGAATATATTTCCTAACACAATGGGAAAGGGAGGAAAATCAAAGGGAGAAAACAGAAGGTAGAATTAAACTACAACAAAACTCAAACTAGTGATCAATAGTTGTCGCTTTCTCCCATCTTTGCTATATATTATCCTTTGCTATTTTCAAGTCCTAATTTAAACCAAAAAAGTTACTATCTGATATGGTAACAAAGATGATCAAACTTTACCACCTTAATTGATTTTGTCCAGGTTGAAAGATTTTGTCGCAACTTTCATAAAACAAAACAATCAAGCTCAAAGATTATAAATTTTAGTAGTTAAATCTTTCCTTCAACTTGAATCAGAAGCACAATGTACTTAACAAAGTACCGAGACTCATACGAGCTTGAGTACAATTTACTGGATTAGAACGCAATTCTACCCGAGAGGAACATATAAGCAATAGTTGAAGCAAATAAGAGTAGTGGAAGTAGTGGAAAAGAATATGAAGTTTTTTGGACAACACGATAAAAAAGAAAAGAGTAGTGGAAAAGAATTATAAGGTTAATTGTAGGGATGGATATTCTGATACAATAAATTCACTGGACAAGTCTATTGTAGAAGAAAATGGAAGAGGTAGATTTATTTTCAGTTCTACAGGACATATTTAGTGAGACTGAGAGGGAGGTTCAGGTTAATTGGAAAACTTTGACAGACAACAGATCTGAAGTAAGCTCTCTATCTAAGTTGCTCAGCTAGAGGCAGAGGGGAATGGGGATGTTGCTAGTTTGCTTTGGAAAGTAAAATGAGCAGAAATGCACTTCTCAAGGTAAATGTTTTTTGCTACATTTGCTTTTGTGAACAAAGTTTAAACATTTGACATCTTGGGGACAGGCAGCAAGTGATTTCCAACTAAGTTGTACGCACAAATGGTATATCCATAAATGCTACAACTTAAGGGCAATTGTCAGTGTCCTTCAACTGACGTATGGATTCCTTGGCTCATGGGAAGATCAGTAAATGCTGGGGGCCGGCAGAGATATGGTAATCTAAAAGATTAGGCTAACTTAGAGGTGCATACTGACGGAACAAAAGAGGCGTGCATAACGAAGGAACAAAAGAGGCATATGACTTGATCACATTAAACAATGTGATAATTAATCTTTATATTTGCTATCTAATCACGAGTCTTGGTAGAATTCTTAGAGGAAATAAACTTCAGGTAGGATGTCCTATTTCTTTACACTTTGTTTGGAACTCAGAAAGATGTGTGAATATATGTATATATATATATTATATATATATATATATATACACAGAAAATCAAATGAAAATGTACAGTAAAGAAATATAAGAACTTTTTGAAAGATCCATTCACTTCATTTTAGGTTTTGTAAAAGTATATGCGACAGAATTTGTGCTTATTAGGATGAATTTAACTACTTTAGTTTAATTTTCTTCATGATTCTCTTTGTGCATTCCTTAAAAAACCTAACGGGTTTCTTTTGTATACAAATGTCTGTGTTGGCGGCACCTTCATTAACCAAACAGGTGTTTATTGGATCTTGCACTCCAACAAATAGACCAGCACAACAAAGCCACAAAATCAGCAAAAAAACAGGATTTATATGAAAACTAAATCTAAATTGAACAATTTACTGAAAGACAAAAGGCAAAATCATTAATCAAGGTTTCCCCTATTAGGCTATAACCAAATACTGAATTTAGGCTATAACCAAATACTGAATTTAACAAACCACGGAATCTTAATGTAGTAATATACAAACTACCTGAACTAATCTTTTCATTTCTCAAACAGAAAATGAAACTTATCAAGTGATTTGGGGGAAACTTCAAACTTCATTCAACTAAAATCATAAAACAACTATACAACATATATTAATAAACTGATCGCCAAAATGATTAGAAATACCTGGTCTTTATGAAGATCTTCAGAGTCACCGGAGATGGAGCCGGCGACGGAGGCACCGGCGGAGCGGACATTAGAAGATACCGTTTTGATACAAGAGGAAATAAACCTGAATGAATTTGGGATGATGCCACTTGTAGAGTTATCGTTCTTAGCCTTATTATTGTTGCTGTTTTGGTTTTTCCTCATAATCGAAATAGAACTGCTCTGAAGGTTTTTTACCGGCTACCGGCAAAGTTACCGGGAACTACCACTTCTCCGCCACCACTTGCCGCCGAGGGACGAGGGAAATTGAGAATCCAATTGCAAAGGCGGAGATAACACCGGCGAGAATTTGGTCTTGGATGTTGTATTGGTTTGACCTGAACTGAGACGGTTCTTCTTTCTCACTCCTCTCTCTCTCTCTTCCTCTCCATATAGATATTCATATATAGGGTTAAATACAGTAATATCCTTCCAAGTATGACTCAACTTTTACAATCAACCCTAAACTATAAAAACTAATAGTGGTAAGATACAAGTACACTTAATTACACAAAGGTGACCATTCGATCCTCACATTAATCGGAATGGTGACATGTAACAGCAAAATAATGTATTTATATAATTTTAATATTTTTTAATGTATTTTAAAGTTAATTTAATTTTTTTATATAAAAAAATACATTTAATTAGTATAAGCATGTATATTGTGAGACCCCAGATTTTATCAATAAAGATTTAAATTTGGTCGAAATAAATTTTTAATATTATGGTGTGAATTTAAGATAATATTATAGTTGTGGGTAGTATTTATAAATTTTGCAAAGTATACGAGTTGTTATAAAATATTAGTTTTGGTAGGGAATATTCTTTTTTGTTTATAATATTAAATACGACAACCATTCAATCGTTAGTGGACCCCACTGGCGGAAGTATTATCGTAGTTAGAAAAGCGACAAAATTATCTTTCTATAAAAATAACTTGCGAGAGGTATTCTGTTAAAAGCTGTTGAACTACCCATTAGTAAAAGTGCAAAGATGTCTGGCGTGAGTTGTATAGTAGCACGATATTGATTATTGATCTTTACGTGAGAAGTCACTTTCGGTATCTTCAATTATTCTTCTGATAATTCTTTGCGTCATATCTCTTATATTATTGATTCAATTATTGTCACAAATATCATACGTATAATATGTTATAGTATTAAATCAATAATTGAGACGACAAGTTATAAATGATTAATAATTGTTGAAAGATTAAATATGTGTTGATTAAAAATAAAATGATTTGTGGTAATATTTATTCAATCCTTGATGTATATAAAGAGTCCATTATAAGACATTTGTGGTAAATTTGATTATTTTATGGGGGCCCATATGTCATCATCTAAGAGTCTCTTCAATCGATAGTAATTACTTTCGTCGATAGTAATTACCTTTGTGAATAGTAATTATCTTCGTCGATAGTAATTACCTTTGTGAATAGTAATTATCTTCGTCGATAGTAATTACCTTCGTCGATAGTAATTACCTTTGTGAATAGTAATTACCTTCAATCAATAGTAATTACCTTTACCAAAGTCGAACCACTTGTCATTTCACATTCTGAGACGTCGAACCACTTGTTGTTTTCACATTACGGTGCCGAACCACTTGTCGTTTCACATTACTGAGCGTCCGAACCACTTGTCGTTTCACATTACAGTCGTCAAACCACTTTTCTTTTCACATCACCAAATCGTCGCCACTTGCCTTTTCACGTGGCGGTCTTAAGGCTAAAATCTTCTATAAATAGAGGCCTAGTGCTTCATTATTTTCACGAATTCACTTTGAAACTACAGAGAGAAACTATAAAGAAAAGAAGAAAAGTATTCTCGCTACTTCACCTTGCCAATATTCATTCTTCTAAGGTAGGGAATATTATTTGTTGTACCGTAAGGGGTGTTATTCTTTCTTATTCATGAAGAAAGAATGTTGTTATTCCATTGCTTATTATTACATTGGAATAACTTTTGTACTGTGATTTACCTATATACTTGGTGACATTCTTCTATTATTTTGTTGGAACATCACATGCATGTGTTTTACAGGACTTGGTTCGATCTTTATTATTACATTGGAACATCCATGCATGTGTTTTTACACACGGACGATTCCGTCGTTATCATTCTCCGCTGGAATATCCTATCGTATGTTTTACAGGATCTGGTTCCATCTTTATTATTACTGTTGGACATCCTGCTTGCGGTGTGAATTTCACGACTGTTCCGTTATTATTATTACATTGGAATAACTTTGCCTATCACAAATCTGCATGCATGGTGATTTCTTTTGTTATTCCATTCTTTATTATACCCAAATGGTTAAAACTTTGACTTATATACTCCATGAAATTAGTAGAATATCCTTGATATTTACGTTTCATCGATATCTTTCATGGAAATATTCTTACGATCATTCTTGAATTTTACTCTACAAAAAAAGATTATCATTTTGACAATTTGGGCGTTAATAATTCTGGATAAAATAATTCTTGAACTTGTTTTATTGAATTATTATGTCATTATCATCATCCTCATGTTATATTATGTTATCTTGACTTACGTGTATAGATGAACTTAGTATGATTATGACCAGGATCATTCGGTATAATCATGGCTTGTTATAAATGATGTGATAAAAGTTCACGATGGCACAGAATGCGATGATGGATAGTTTTTGGTATGATTATGACCAGGGTGATTCGGTATAGTCGTGACCATTGATAATTTGATGAATATCCTTGGCCAGTAGTGTGTGGGTGATTCGATGATGTGGATTGTTTATTAAAGTGAGTCTCATTATAATAGTGATGAAAAACCTTTTAAAACCTAAAAGATAGTAGACTTTATTCTCTACTTGACTCTTTTAATGAATTGCTTATTCATTTGTGTAGTTAAACTTGTTGTCTATTGTATTTTATCGGTTTAACACCGTTGAAGGCTAATGATAAATTATTACGCATTATCTTAGTCATAATATTTCTTCTTTGGGCTAGTTGAGCTCACCTTTTCTTTCACCGTTCTCTTGAGAAATGAGAACATAGGCGGGACGACAGTCGGAGAGCGGAGTAATGGTCCGAGAGGATAGCATTAGTAGTCCTCACTATTCGGTGAAATAGTGTGATAATAGTAGTAATGAGGACTCTGTTGAGTTTGTATAATATCTAGTAGACAATATTTGTATTCAAACTCACGATTTATGTCGTATTATATACCTACGATTATATTAGTAAGTTGTATTTGAATTTATGTACCATGTAAGTGGCGACCCAAAATGGGTGGCGTATACCTAATTTTGGGGCGTCATGATTGGTATCGAGCTTAGGGATATGATCCTCGCTAAGATGTGAGAATAGTACTAGGAGGGAGAGGCAGGGAATACCTTCGCTAGTATGACCTGCCTAAGTTTATTTGGTATTTGATTGGTCGGTCGAGAGTATAGTGATAATATGTTGCATGTCAATTAAACCTTATTTTGTGGCGGTGTTTGAAAATGGCATCCGAGAATGTTGAGAATAGCAATGGAGCACAGAGAGGCTGTTGATTCTCCATGATCAATAATCGGAGACAATGTGCAACAGGATGGCGATAATCCTCCTGTAAACAACAACACCGATCAATCGATTTAACGACAATGATGCGTTTAAGAAGTTTTAGAATTCATACAACATTAAAGCGAAAGTATTCTTTGTCCAAAACGTAGGTGGAAACACGGAAAACTCTCGGTGGTCCGCTAAACAATTCAAGGAGCTGGGACCACCGGAGTTTAAGGGAGAGCCAAAACCACTTCCGCGGAAGCATGGATAAAGCAGATTACCAAGATATTTGATGTCTTGGGATGCTCAGGAGGAGCAAAGGTTCCTTTTGCGCCTTTATGTTCTTGCGGAGAGGCGATTCTTGGTGGGAATCGGTAAAAGCGTACTCAACCTGCTGTTGTCTTGAAGATATCTTGGGAGAAGTTCCAGAGTGTTCAACGACAAATACTTTCACGAAAGTATTACGCCCATATGAAGGAGGTGGAGTTTATCAAGTTGGAACAAAACAATATGGCCGTGTATACATGATACGAGGCAAAATTTGCGAGTTATCGCGGTTTCGTCCCCACTTGGTGGATAATGAAGAGAGAAATGGGCGCGAATGTTTTTAAGAGGTTTGAAGCGGAGATATACGTCAACATCTTATTTCTCATAAGCAGCGTTTTATTGAGATGTTGTAAATAGGGCTCGATTAGTGGAGCGCGATACTTGAGTCAATCTAACTAAAAGAGAAGCGTAACAAGAAAATTATAATACCGGCGAGAGTAGTCATCGAGCGGTGACAACAACAAGTGGTGGAAAATCAACGGGCCAAATATGGTAACCACTTGGTGGTAATCGGTCAAAAAACAATAAGAATGGACATTTCAAGAAAAGGAGATTCAACAATGATGGAAAGACGCGTCGAAGACCAAAGACCCGTTGTTAAGGAAGGAGAAAGACCACCTATCATATGCTTAAAATGCGGAGGAGAGGGACACATCGATCCCGAGCTGCGCCATGCCAGTCAAAGCATGTTATAATTGTGGAAGAGAAGGTCACTTAGCTCGATTTTGTGTCGTTTCATGAAGACAAATTCAACTAGGATGGAGGCACTAAAGGTTGTCCCGGACAAACCAAAGCCGTGGTTTAAGAGAGCGTTTTTTTCTCGTGACGAGAACACGAATAAAATTATCACGGGTAAGTTAATCATAAGCTCTTGCGAAGTCTATCTGAGTGTTAGATACCGGTTCTACCCACTCTTTTATTTCACCTAGTTGTGTTCAACGTTTAAATTTGACTCAAGAAGTTAAACTTTGACTTATTGGTTGAAACTTCGTTAGTAGGAGCCTTCGTTCTTCCGCTTATATTTTTAAATCTTGTTTGATTCAAATAAACATTTTCACGTTACTGTCGATCTTATTTTTTTGAAAATATTTGCCTTTGATGTGATTTTAGGAATCAATTGGTTAATTACTCATCATGCTTTTAAATAAGGTTGTTAGCTTTTATATTCATAACCACCTTGTTGTGCGAATTCAAAGTAACCAAACCACTAAAAGTCAATCATTGTCATATCAAGCCATAAGTAAAAAGAGCCCCGATCCTTTCGTTGTTGACTTCCTTGTGTGAAATGCACCGAAAGCGGACTTTCTACGTAGGCGACGTCGTGGATCAAGATGGCAAGTTGATAGGTATCATTGTGAGGTGCTATCCAGGGTTAAGGGATAGAAGTCACAGTTGGTATTAATGTGACGTCTTATCCAAGTCTTGGACGAGATAATGATTTTGAATGATATTTCTATCATTAATAAATTTCTTGGCGTATTCTTGAAGACTTCCTAGCCTACCCTAGAACGTGAAATCGAATTTTGTATTGACCCTCAAAGACAAAAAACCCATTTCTTAAACCCTCAAATATTTCTTCAACTAAAAGGATCATGCTTACGTGGATTATGATGAAAGTCATAATAAAAGTATAGAACTGATGAAAATCATGGGTATATGAAGTATTAGTAAGCTTTAAGATGATTTATGTTGGTTATTATGTGAAAACATTAAAGTTTCTTAGAAATCATAAAGAGTTGAAAATCAGATTTTGGTGAAAAACGTAAAATGAAATTCAATTGACCATATCTCTTATTATATTTTGAATTTTTGAGTATGGTCAAGTCCTAGAGTTAGATCTATGAGTTACCTAACTAATCCAAGTGGAATTACTGGAAAAGGTGTTGTAGATTTTTGTTGGGACTGATTTTAGCAAAAGAGTGCAAAGCTGCAAAAAAGCAAAAGCTCACGCCATGATTTTAGACGGGCTGTTTCGCCACTTAAATTATGAGAAAAATTCTGGCCTTTTGGGACATGAAGGTATATGGTATAAAGTACCTCCTGTCCAAAAATGAGCTCATTCGACTTAAAATGAGCAAGTTATGACTATTTCAATAGTTAGGTTTTTCCGATGAAAAATGCTATAACCTGGAGTTCTATAACTCCGATGACCATGAAATTTAAACTGGAAGCTCACGTTAACATGGGTAAGGTCCTGTCAAGATTTGGGAATTTTGGAGTTAAACTTGAGGTAGCTAATTTCTTAAGGAATTAATTAGAAATTGATTTTTGAAAAATAGTAAATGAATTTTAAAATTCCGAAAAATATATTTTCATTATGGGACTATATTATGCTAAATCCCAGAAAAGAAATATTTTTGGACTGATTTGGTATTTTTCATGAAAATAGTTTAATTCTGAACATATGAGTTAAATATGTTATGTGAAGTAACAAAGTTGAAAATAGGATTTTATGGCTAGAGAATCCTATATAGAGTATATGCATATTTTGAGGGATTTGATAATTGGTGATGATATCTTATGAGTATGGCATTTTGAATGATTAAATGCATTATATGGTAAAAGCGTAAACAATTGAGATAAATTGTTTATAAATTTAAGAAGTGATTAAAATATTGTTATAATGTTAATGATATTAGATTATAAGATTATTAAGTGATTGATAACATGGGGATATTCTTGAATCTGGATAAATTATATTATAAATGTTTAATATTTATCCTTTATCTCATTTGATTGATTCTTTATATCATTATCCTCGTGTTTATATTATGTTGAAAGTCATCCGTGGCACGTAGTGCGTAGATGGACTTGGTATGATTATGACCGAGGATTGTTTGGTATAATCATAACCGTAATTGAAAACACGATTATCTTTGGTAGTAGTGCATGGATAATTTATGGTCGTGATACTAATGAATACACGATTATCTTTGGTAGTAGTGCATGGATAATTTGTGGTCGTGATACTTAATGAATACACAATTATCTTTGGCCGTAGTGCATGGATAATTTGTGGTCGTGATACTAATGAATACACGATTATCTTTGCACGTAGTGCATGGATAATTTGTGGTTGTGATACTAATGAATACGATTATCTTTGTACGTGGTGCATGGATAATTTGTGGTCGTGATACTAATAAATACACGATTATCTTTGTACGTGGTGCATGGATAATTGTGGTCGTGATACTAAAGAATATCCTTGGCACGTAGTGCGGGGATGATTCGATGATGTGGATTAATTATTGAAATGAGTCTCAAAGAATGAAATATTAATTCATGGATGTGGTAAAAGTCGTCTTTGGTAGTAGTGCATTGATAGACTTGGTATGATTATGACCGAGGATTATTCTTTATAATCATGATCGTAATTGAAAACACGAATATCCTTGGCGATGGTGCATGGATAATTCGTGGTTGTGATACTATTAAGTGTCGAGTCTCGATATTATTGGTTTCTGATTATATATCTTTGGCACAGTAGTGCAAAGATGAATTGTTAATGAATATCTTTGGTAGGATTGCGAAGATGAATTTAATATTTTTAACGATAAGGTATTCAAGGTATCCTCACCTCTTTATCATACCAGTCGTACCCTAATTTCGAGGGCTAAATTCCATAAGGAGGGAGATTGTGAGACCCCAGATTTTATCAATAAAGATTTAAATTTTGTCGAAATAAAATTTTTAATATTATGGTGTGAATTTAAGATAATATTATAGTTGTGGGTAGTATTTATAAATTTTGCAAAGTATGCAAGTTGTTATAAAATATTAGTTTGGTGGGAATATTCTTTTTTGTCGGGGAATATTCGATGCGACGACTTCAATCATTAGTGAACCCCACAACGGAAGTATTGTCGTAGTTAGAAAACGACAAAATTATCTTTCTATAAAAAAACGACGACGGAGGTGTTACTGTTAAAAACCGTTGAACTACCCTAGTAAAAGAAATGCGATGTCTGGCGTAGTTGTATAGTAGCACCGCGATATTGATTATTGATGCTTACGTGAGAAGTCACTCGGCTATGCTCAATTATTGCTACGATAATTACGCATCATATCTCTTATATTATTGATTCAATTATTGTCACAGATTATCATCATATAATATGTTATAGTATTAAACCAATAATTGAGGCGACAAGTTATAAATGATTAATAATTGTTGAAAGATTAAATATGTGTTGATTAAAAATAAAATGATTTGTGGTAATATTTATTCAATCCTTGATGTATATAAAGAGTCATTATAAGACATTTGTGGTAAGTTTGATTATTTTATGGGGGCCCATATGTCATCATCTAAGAGTCTCTTCGTCGATATAGTAATTACTTTAAATCGATAGTAATTACCTTTGTGAATAGTAATTATCTTCGTCGATAGTAATTACCTTTGTGAATAGTAATTATCTTCGTCGATAGTAATTACCTTCAAATCGATAGTAATTACCTTTGTGAATAGTAATTACCTTCGTCAATAGTAATTACCTTTACCAGGCGTCGAACCACTTGTCGTTTCACATTACAGGCGTCGAACCACTTGTCGTTTCACATTACAGGCGTCGAACCACTTGTCGTTTCACATTCTGTTGTCGAACCACTTGTCGTTTCACATTACAGGCGTCAAACCACTTTTCTTTTCACATCACCAGTCGTCAAGCCACTTGCCTTTTCACATGGCAGGTGCTAAGCTAGAAATCTTCTATAAATAGAGGCCTAGTGCTTCATTATTTTTCACGAATTCACTGAAACTCTAGAGAGAAAACTATAGAGAAAGAAGAAAAGTATTCTGCTACTTCACCTTGCCAATATTCGGTTCTTCTAAGGTAAGGAATATTATTTGTTGTACCGTAAGGGGTGTTATTCTTTCTTATTCATGAAGAGAATGTTGTTATTCCATTGCTTATTATTACATTGGAATAACTTTGTGTATCGCGATTTACCCTATACTTGGTGACATTCTTCTATTATTACATTTGGAACATCCTCATGCGTGTGTTTTTTACACCCCTGGTTCGGTCTTTTTATTATTCTGTTGGAACATCCATGCATGTGTTTTACACCGGACTGGTTCCGTCGTTATCATTCTGTTGGAATATCCTATCATGTGTTTTACACCCGGATCCGGTTCCATCTTTATTATTCTGTTGGAACATCCTGTCGGTTGTGAATTTCACGACACCGTTCCGTTATTATTATTACATTGGAATAACTTTGTCTATCTGAAATCTGCATGCATGGTGATTTCTTTTGTTATTCCATTCTTTATTATACCCATTGGTTAAAAACTTTGACTTCTATACTCCATGAAATTAGTAGAATATCCTTGATATTTGCGTTTCATCCAAAGATATCTTTTCATGGAAATATTCTTCCCGATCATTCTTGAATTTTACTCTACAAAACAAGTATCATTTTGACAATTTGGGCGTTAATAATTCTGGATAAAATAATTCTTGAACTTGTTTTATTGAATTATTATGTCATTGTCATCATCCTCATGTTATATTATGTTATCTTGACTTACGTGTATAGATGAACTTAGTATGATTATGACCGAGGATCATTCGGTATAATCATGGCTTGTTATAAATGATGTGATAAAAGTTCACGGTGGCACATGCACGATGATGGATAGTTTTGGTATGATTATGACCGGGGGTGATTCGGTATAGTCATGACCATTGATAATTTGATGAATATCCTTGGCCGTAGTGTGGGGGTGATTCGATGATGTGGATTGTTTATTAAAGTGAGTCTCAAATTATAACAATGATGAAAAACCTTTTAAAACCTAAAAGATAGTAGACTTTATTCTCTACTTGACTCTTTTAATGAATTGCTTATTCATTTTGCAGTTAAACTTGTTGTCTATTGTATTTTATCGGTTTAACAACATTGAAGGCTAATGATAAATTATTCTGCATTATCTTAGTCATAATATTTCTTCTTTGGGCTAGTTGAGCTCACCTTTTCTTTCACCGTTCTCTTGAAATGAGAACATAGGTGGACGAGTCGAGGAGCGGAGTAATGGTCCGAGAGGATAGCATTAGTAGTCCTCACTATTACGTGAAATAGTGTGATAATAGTAGTAATGAGGACTCTGTTAAGTTTGTATAATATCTAGTAGACAATATTTGTATTCAAACTCACAGGTTTATATTCGTATTGTACCTACGATTATATTAGTAAGTTGTATTTGAATTTATGTACCATGTAAGTGGCGACCCAAAATGGGTGACGTATACCTAATTTTGGGGGCGTCACATATATGCTACTTAAAATAAAAACTCCATTAATTAACTAAATAAAATAATAAACTCTACTAATTAACTTAAATAAAATAACTAACTCAATTAATTAATTCAAATAAAATAATTAATTTCACTAATTATTCTAGTAAAATAATCAAAGTTAATTGTTTTATTTATATTAATTAATGAAATTATTTATTTTATTCACTACACATTACTTTCTTATCCATAAAATATTTAATCTCATTAATTATTTTACTTTATGTTTAGGATAGTAATGTATAGTAAAAAAATTAATTAACTTTGATATTTTACTAAAAAATCAATTAATTCTACTAATTAACTTAATAAAATAACTATCTCAATTAATAAACTCAAATAAAATAATTAAAAAAATTAATTATTTTATTTATATTAATTAATGAGATTATTTGTGACGCTCCCAAAATATATATACATCACTCATTCTAAATCGTCAAATACATGATACAAATTTTAAATACAACTTAATTATACAATTATCGTGTAACATACAACAAAACATAAGTTGAGAGTTTTAAAATGAATATTATCTTCTGGACAATATTCAAACTCAATAGAGTTCCTCATTACAATTATTATCACACTATTTCACAGAATAGTAAGAACTACTAATGCAACCATCTGGACCATCACTCCGTTCCCCGACTAGTCACAGCTATATTCTCATTTTCTGAAGAGAACAATAAAAGCAAAGGGTGAGCTCAACTAGCCCAGTAAGAAATATTATGACTAAGATAATGCAGAATAAATTATTTTTAGCCTTCAACAGTGTTAAATTGATAAAATATAATAAACATCAAGTTTAACTGCAGCGGAACAAGCAATCCATTAGAAGAGTCAAGTAGAGCATGATATCTACTATCTTCTATGATTTAAAAAGTTTATCATCAATTTTATCGAGACTCGACAATAAATAATCCACATCACTGAATTACCCATGCATTACGGGCCAAGGATATTCATTAGTATCACGACCACGAATTATCCATGCACTATGGGCCAAGGATATTCGTGTTTTCGCCAATGGTCATGATCATGTCAACAACTGTCCATCAATGCACTACAGGCCAATGAGGACTTTTATCATATCATTTGTAACATTACGGTCATAATTATACCGAATAATCCCTGGTCATAATCATACCAATCAACAGTCCATCTATGCACGTAAGCCAAAGATAACTTTCATCACAATATAAGCACGAGGATGATGACAATGATATAAAAATTCAATTAAAAGAAAGCAAAGGATAAATTTTAAAGATTTATAATTTAATTTATTCAACATTCAATAATGTCTAAATTGTCAACATGATACTGCTTTGTAGAGTAAAATTCAAGAATAATATTGATCAAAAAAGATTTGGATAGAAAAGAAATTAATTTTTGTAATAAATAGTACATCGGGTGAATAGTACCCCTTGAATAGTACTTCGAGAATAGTACCCCATGAATAGTACTCTAGCATGAAAAAGTTAAAACTTATCAAGAATGCTCAGAATAATATTTTTATGAAAAGATACTGGATAAAGCGCAAATATCAAGGATATTCTACTAATTTCTTGGAGTATAGAAGTCAAAACTTAACAAAATGAGTATAGAATTCGAAATTTGAAACGAAATAATATTACTTACATACTACATAGTATGGAAGAAAATATTATTTCATACGAATATTGACCAAAAATAATACCCCTTACCTTAAAAAGAAGAGTATTCCGAATGGTATAGCGGGGATATTCTTGAAGAAAACTTTCACTATTTTCTACGCTCAAAGCTTTCTTAAACTCTAAAGAAATACGCTCAAGTTTATAGAAGAAGAATTCTCTAATTCTAGTGTAATTTTCAATTCTAAACTAAGCATCCTATTTATAGGAGAATAGCAGGGGCACTATGTAAGAAATTTTCACGAATGAACCATTACGAATTCACGGATTCTTATGAAAAATCACGGACGACTGATTTTTAATATAATATTCAAAAAAAATAAAAACTTTAAATAAAATATAATATATTCTATTTTTTTCATAAAAAACAAAACTTCTAATAATATATATATATATATATATATATATCGAAAAACTTTTTACCGATTATTTTGAAAAAATGGGTGAATGGGGTCCATAAAATAAGAAAAATTTACATCAAATACTTCATAAAATTCCCTCAATATTTTTAACAACATTTATTCATCATTATTATAACTCGCAATATTAACAATCAAATCGTTCCCAGAAAAGAGGGGGCTTTTCGATAAAGATTTCTCCCTATTGATGTGCAATTAGATGAGCAAATCCCTTTCCTCGACAGAACTTTCTAAACATTGTTAATTATGCAGATAATAATATGAATAACTTGTCATCTCAATTATTGATTTAATAATATAAAATATTACAATAATAATTGAATCAATTAACGTGAGATACTACGCAGCAATTACTGTAGCAATAATTGAATAAAACTGAGTGACTTCTCACGTAAGCATCAATAATCAATACTGGTGTACTCTTATGCGATCACGCGTATTCATCGTACTTTTTACCAATTTTATTCCAACAGTTAATGGTAAAATTTCACCGTTATTTTTATAAAAAGATATTTTTGTCATTTTCTAACTCCGACAATAATTTCGTTGTGGGGTCCACCAATGATTGAGTCATCATACGAATATTCCCTGTTAAAACGAATATTCCCCGACCAATCGAATATTATATACTCACTTGCTTACTTTGCAAAATTTGTAAATATTACCCACAATAACATTATATCAAATCCACACCATAATATTCAAAAATATATTTCGAGAAAAATTAATCTTTATTCATAAAAGTTGGGGTCTTACAACCTCCCCTGTTATGAAATTTAGTCCTCGAAATTGGGGTACGTACCTGGTATGTCGAAGAGGTGAGGATACCTTGATTTCATTTCATATTATAACTCCCAGGTCATTTCCCCAACATCGTGGTTTCTCCACAAAAATTTGACTTGAGGTATAACCTTATAGCGTAAAATATGTTCCTTCTTATCCAAAATTTTAACAGGTACCTCTTCATACGTTAAATATTCCGCTATTTCGTCCGGTTCTAACTCAATAATATCATTCGGGTCTTCCACATATTTATGCAACATAGATATGTGAAAAGCATTATGAACACGAGACATACTTGGCGGTAAGGCGAGTCTATAGGCCACAGTTCCTACTCAATCGAGAATTTCGAATGGCCTATTGAATCGAGGATTAAGCTTTCCTCTCTTTCCAAATCTTGTAACTCCTTTCCATGGAGCAACACGTAACAACACATGTTTTCCAACATTGAATTCCACGTCTTTTCGATGAAGATCAGCATAACAATTTTGTTGATCTTGTGATGTTTTTATACGTTGTCGGATAATTTGAATCTTTTTTGTAGTTATACGTACCAACTGTTAGGTTTGTAATATTCAAGAACGCAATCAAATTGCAAAAATAAGCAGAAACGTGTAAAAATCAGAGTTTAAAATTTTATAAACCATATACCCGGATCACCCTTTATGCACAATTATTAATTAAACGAAAAAGATGAATAAGAAACATACCCTTGAAGATCCGAGCTTCCTCAGGTACAAGTTCACCTCCAATCCTTTTCGCGTTCAACTTGAATCCACCGGGTTTGGTTCCTTTCTTTGATCAACGTTAGCCACCCAAGTGTTTGGCCTCTAGAGGTGATCCACCAAGGAAGAAGAAGGATTTAAGAAGATGGCTGGTTGGCTAAACCCTAGTTTTTCTATCTCTATAGAAAAAGAGCGTACTCTCCAACTCATTGGAATTATTACGTATATTTTTTTTTTGATATCTGATATAAGACTCCTCTTATAAAGATATCAAGTATCCTTATTAAAATAAGGTATTTTTAATTAAACTCTTTTAATTAAATGGGCTCCCTAATCTTATTAGGGATAATTAATTAAACTCCTTTAATTAATTTTCCTCCTAATCTATTAGGAATAAATGAGAGTACTTATATTAAATTAATTCCTAAACTCTTTTAGAAATTAAAATAATAATAATTGTAATAATATTAATAAGACTCCTCTTATTAATTTATATTTAATATTTCTAAAATATTAAATAATAAATATTAAGCTATTTAATTTATTCTATCACCATAGATTAAATTAAATATACTTAACATATTATTACGATTATGCCATTAACTTCTTAAATAATTATTCTTCCTTTTATGGTGTGACCCTTTAGGTTCTCCATATTAAACCGGTTGTGAATAAATCAATTAGAACAATTCTAATCTTATTTAAATAAATAAATTAAATAATTAATTTATTTAAATAAATAATATTTATTCTACTGATAGGGATAAGCCTCCTAGCGATCAATGACTTTCCGGATAATATAGATTTCAACATTAATCATAAAAGAACCTTTGAGAAATAAATAGTTACCGTACAATTCAATCCTTCCACCATCTACATGTCCCCAATTAAATATAAGGCATGGAATTCTTGTCAAGTCTTATTTTATTTAATTATATGTATTTCGACTCTTAAATGCACAACTCAAATAATGCAAATTAGAAACTCCTTTCTAATTTCATTACGCTTATAACCAAGGACTCTTGGGTTGTCATTTATCGAATCACATAGGACATTTCTCTTCTTTTAATAAGTGGTAGATTCTTTATTGATCATACATTATCTCCATGTACAACTTATTATACCCAATCATACCTTTGATATACCCTAAGGGTCTTAAGGAATAAGTCAAAGTATAACTCATCATACACAAGATACTATGATGATCTCAAGTCCAAGGATCACTTGTCTACTATCACTACAGAATTCTATTGACGAGCAAGTAAAACTCCATTAGGTATTCCTTAGCGAGCCACGTTCGATGAACTTATTTTCTAATAAGCACCTACATACTTGCTTTAGTGTGTCCACACAAATGATCATGAGATCAATCATCCTCATCCAATGAGCAAGCAACGTATGTACCAATCTATCCGAATTCACTAATCCCTAATTTAGTAATCCAATGATTGGGAACTATTTTAGTTTTAAGCTTTCTAAGAATTTAGATCTCATTAGAACGATCATCATCATTATTCTAAAAGCATTGCTTAAAACTATGAGTTTATCACATATTATAAAACAGCATCATGTAGATAATTAAAAGCCTTTAATAAATTAATACTTTTTATTAATAAATGAATAAGATTGTTACAAAGTATATGCTTTATCATCAAACATGATTGGCTTGTGTGCATACTACTTTCAATCTCCCACTTGCACTAAAGCCAATCGTCATGGCATCTCATATTCTTCTTCTCTAAGTGACGATTATCCTGCTGTTGGATAAGCTTTAGTTAATGGATATGTAATGTTGTTCTTGAGAGTCCACTATCTCTATAGTTATTTCCCATCTTTCAATGATTCTAATAATCAAATGAAAGTGCCACAACACATGTTTAGATCCAAGATGAGACTTAAGAACTATTCCTAGTTTTGTAATGAACTTTTAATCCAAACAATCAACTTGCAGCTTCATTTATAGCTTTATACTTTGTCTTTATCACTAAACCAGTAACTCTTTGCTGTTTGGAACCTTTCAAATTCACTGCACCACTGTTCAAGATAACGCTTTACCTTAAAGTGGATTTTTCATCATCTTGGTGCATACGAAAAAAACTTTGAGTCATTAAGCTCTCTAGTTTTAATTTAGACCCACCATGAATATGATCACATCCTTAGTCTTAGGTTAAGCACTTTAAGATATTTTCAACGACTCATAGTGAACTTCTCCATAATATGGTGATCGACATCGGTCTCGTACATTTCATTGCATACATGATTGTCACTCATGCGACCTCTCTTTTTGAGTCCGTGGGGACTATTAAGAGATATACTCCATAGCTCATCGACATGAGACATCTCTTGAGTTTGCCATGCTAAACGACTTTAGCATCAAATGAATATCGTTCCTTGGGTTAAGTCGATCATCCTCTTGTATCTATCTATATAGATTTTATCCCCAATTAAGATACTCTTCCCAAACCATTCATGGAGGAATGTTTAGACAACTTTATCTTTACTGATTGTAGCATTGATAAGTTATTCCTCATCCGTAGTATATCAACATATAATACTAGAAATTTCACGACGCTCCCAATCGACCCTTTTGTACACACTAGAAGTCTTACCTCATAGAATGTAACTCGGATCATCATCTTCTATGATGTGTACCTCATCATCATCATCCATGATGAATCCATACCTCTAGGTATCTTTGGTACTATTCCAGATTCTGATTCGATTTAATGGTATAATAGAATTACTATCTACGAGTTCCTCTTATTTGACTTATAGTATTTTGTGGTTCTTGAACTCTTGAAGATCTATTATCCTCCCACTAGCCCCTTTTAATGATAAACACCTTTATCTTAGAAAGCGGCGTGTTTCGTAACAAACACCTTTTGCTAAGTAGAATTATAGAACATATACCCTAAACTTACTTTAGGATGTCCCACAAATCATACATGTCAAATCTTGTCCCAAGCTTATCCTTGAAACCTTTTCACATAAGTTGGACAACCCCTTATCTTAACATACTTAAGATTAGGAATCCTCCCATCCATAACTTTTATGGAGTCTTGAAATGGATTTTGAGGTTACCTTTTTCATAGATATGCAACCATTTCTAGGACATGATCCTGAAAGGATCTTTGGAATGTCGGTAAAATCATTATGGACCGCACCATGTCCAACAAGGTACTGAATTTTCCATTCAGATACATCAATCAATTATTGCGTATCAGGATGTGTCCATTATGAGAAAACCATTTGAGATAATCTAGAAACTTATTGCACAAGTATTTAATCCTTGATCCGATCAAAGAATTCTAATACTTTATCAATTTATTTCACTTCTGAATTCTTTGAACCTTTCAAATAATTCATACTTGTATTTCGAAAAATACACACATTCAACTCTTTGAATGATCATCTCATTTTCTTATACTAGTTTGTTCAATTTGCAAAATATATTTTTCACGTAAATCAGTATACAAAATCCATTAAGTTATATTTGAGTTCTATACAAAACATTATTATTATAAATAGAACAACAATTGTTCTTAATTATAATACCAAAAATTTTATTGTCCAACAATAAAATGGAAATAATGTTTCTAACAAGAATTGGAATACATAACAACTTATTGACTTAATAGATTTGCTTCAGTAAGCGATCTTCAAACTATAAGTTTCTATAGCTAATCAACAACCTTTGCTTCATTTTCCACACATAGGATTACTTATCTTTGTTTAACTTTCTACTTACATTTGGTCCTTCATAAATCTATATTTATGATAACCAAAGTCGGTATCCAATACCCAAGTAGAACCTTGACTTAAAGAAAAATTTATTTCAATCATGAACAAATTTGTATTTGTAACCAAAACTTCACTAAGCTTCTTTGGTTAGCCTCTGCAAGATGCTTCTTGATTTCTTTCAGATGTCGAGGGCTTATAGCGGTGGAAGCAAACTCCTTTGCTATCCGTGTCGGTTTTTGTTCTTATTATCTTTTGTTTACGCCTTTTACTGTTTACCTTCTTTGAATCGTTCTTCTTTTGGAAGATCCTTTGGCCCCTACCGGTAAGACTTGATCTTTCTTGGTTGGAAAATGACTCTCAACATTTTTCAATATGTTAAGCAAATTAGCGAGGTGATATCTAGCTTGTTCATATGAAAATTCACAACAATTGAAAGGAGTCCAGAGAGTGAGTGCAAGATCAAATCTTGGCTCAACTCTCCATCCATGACAAAACTTCGTTATCCTAATTGATCAATCAAATTGATAATGTTAAGGACTTTTATCTGCATCTTGTGTAGTGTCATTGGTCATTCTAGATCGGAAGAGCTCCTTAGATATCGATATCTATCGGTCTACTTTCTTCTCACCATCAACTACTTGATGTTCGGGAATATAGTAGGAGCGTCCCATAGTTTCATCTTGACGCTGAAGCTCGTTACTCGTGGATGCGAGCATGATGCATTGAGCCAATCAGTGCATCATCTTGCCACTTTCTAAAAGTAGCAATCTCTTCCTCGGAGGCATTATGCGCAACCATTGCGAGGATAGGTGTATTAAGGACATAAGATAGCTTTTCACTATGAGAACTATTCTCAAATTCCTTAACCAATCCGTTTAATTGATTACAGTTAATTTAGCATCTAATATGCTTGCAATGATAGTAATTTTAGACATTGTAAAATTACGTAAATGAATTTATAATTAACAACATTTTAACATACATTCTTTTATTAATTACCAAAATAAATTAGGTCTTGTTCTAAATTGGTATCTCCCACTATTTTCTTCAAACTATATTACCTCACTTACATAGTTAAATAAAATCTAATTAAAGATTTGCTAGTGAGAATAAGGATCCCATTTCAAATGTATATAGCCTTGTGGTGACACAACAAACTATATATAAATAAATAGGTAGACAACTTTTGTCAATTACATCAACTATCTGACTCCTTTTCTTTTGCCTCTTAGATTATTTTGATCAAGTGGTGGCACATCCAATCAAAATTATCCAAGTTAAGTCCGACCTAGCACTCCATATATTTTAAAAGAAAATATCATCCTTGTGGTGACACAACAAAACAATATTGTTCAATTTTCTTTATAAACATCAAATGTGATAAATTAACATCTTAAATACTTAATACTTGCCTTGTGGTGACACAAAAACTCATATTAAATATTTAATACTCTATTAATTTTATCATGCTTTAGAAAGCGGCGTTCGATATTCCAAATATCTATGAGCGCTTAGGACTTAATATAAAAATTGAGGGTTTGTTATTAAATTGTCTCATCTTGTTTAGCGCGCATTTATATATATATATAAAATATACAGCGTCATATTAATGAACATGCGAAGCATGTTTGCATAATATATAATATATATAGTATAAGCATGCACATATAGAATCTTATATTCTACGAATTGATTATGGACTTTTATTCTAGTTTGGTTCACTAGAGCCACCAAGTGAACCAAAAGGTCAAACCCTAGGGGTGCGAAAATAATATTTAAATATAACTATTACATTTAAACTCGGACTCCATTACAAAGCGGATCTTCATGCGCTTCTTGTCCTTGATCTCCAATTCTTCAAAATAATTCTAACTATTCCTATTACAAAACTATTTAAAATAAATAGAAACTTTGATCGTGATCGAGGGAAGTACATAGGAGAGAGATAGAATTTACATTAAGAAAAATTAGAGAAGGCGAGTCTGCGGACCCCATTTTAATAAAACCCATACATTCATGCATCCAACTAAAATAAAATCCAATCGCATTGGTCAATAGTCCATAATCAATCCCATTTATTATCATACACATCATCATATGCATCAATAAATAACATTCATCTCATGAATAATAAACATTTAATATATATATTGATATCATTTAATGGGCAAAATTAGTTAGTATAAAATCTAATTTTGAATTAAAATAAACTCCTTTATTTTAATCCAAATTTAAATCAAAATAAAACTATTTTATTTTAATTTATTCAATTTTGAATAAAATAAACTATTTTATTTTAATCAAAATATTTAATCAAAATAAACTCCTTTATTTTAATTAATTATGGAATCCAATTCCATGTAAAAAAAAAAAAAATAACTCCTTTATTAAAGGAAACACGGATTCTCTTTCCTATTCACAAATAAACTCCTTTATTTTGAATAATATGAAATCTTATTTCATATCTAAATAAACTTCTTTATTTAAGGAAATTAGGATTCTCTTTCCTATTCACAAATAAACTCTTTTATTTTAAATAATATGAAATCTTATTTCATATCTAAATAAACTCCTTTATTTAAGAAAACATAGAATCCAATTTCAACTCCAATTAGTTATCATGGAATCCAATTCCAACTCTAATTAGTTAGCATGAAATTTAATTTTAAAATTAAAATAAACCTTTTATTTTAAGATTAAAATAAACCTTTTATTTTAAAATTAAAATAAACTTTATTTTAATTATAAAATAATTAAGGATAATATATATTAACGTTACATTACATCATAAAACATGTACCCATAGATTTCTGAAGCATATATAATATATCATATATCTCATATATAAAACACGTGAATCACCGAAATTCATCCTAGAAGTGCAACATATATTATATCTTTATTAACAATTAACAAAGTTATAATATATATATATATATATATATATATATATATATAATATCATACTTTGAAATCCTGGACCTTTTCAAATGAAGACAATCACAGGCAACTTGGATCATATATATATATATATATATATATATATATATATATATATATAAGTAACCATGCCTTAGGAAAAAAAAAAAAAGCATAACCACGTGAAGGAATCAGATTCACCAAAAAAAAAAATCGGTCCTTTTTTTTTTTTTTTTTTAATTCGTCTTGATTAGAATATAATATATATATATATATATATAATATTAAAGCCTTGCAGGATTCACGTAATTCACATGATCAACTGGCATCGTGATCCGCACCTTGAATGTGCAGGAAACAGCAACAACAAAATCGGATCGCGAATTCCTTTTTTTTTTTTTTTTTTATTTAAATTTTATACAATAAAATTATGCCCAATTAAATTGTTCTAAATACATATCAATATATATATTAAATCTGAATAATTAATAATTCGCATAAAGGTTTGGCTCTGATGCCACTGTTAGGTTTGTAATATTCAAGAACGCAATCAAATTGCAAAAATAAGCGGAAATGTGTAAAAATCAGAGTTTAAAATTTTACAAACCATATACCCGGATCACCCTTTATGCACAATTATTAATTAAACGAAAAAAGATGAATAAGAAACATACCCTTGAAGATCAGAAGCTTCCTCGTGTGCAAGTTCACCTCCAATCCTTTTAAGCGTTGACTTGAATCCACCGGGTTTGGTTCCTTCCTTTGATCAACGTTAGCCACCCAAGTGTTTGGCCTCTAGAGGTGATCCACCAAGGAAGAAGAAGGATTTAAGAAGATGGGTGGTTGGCTAAACCCTAGTTTTTCTATCTCTATAGAAAAAGAGCGTACTCTCCAACTCATTGGAATTATTACGTATATTTTTTTTTTGATATCTGATATAAGACTCCTCTTATAAAGATATCAAGTATCCCTATTAAAATAAGGTATTTTTAATTAAACTCTTTTAGTTAAATGGGCTCTCTAATCTTATTAGGGATAATTAATTAAACTCCTTTAATTAATTTTCCCTCCTAATCTATTAGGAATAAATGAGAGTATTTATATTAAATTAATTCCTAAACTCTTTTAGAAATTAAAATAATAATAATTGTAATAATATTAATAAGACTCCTCTTATTAATTTATATTTAATATTTCTAAAATATTAAATAATAAATATTAAGCTATTTAATTTATTCTATCACCATAGATTAAATTAAATATACTTAACTATATTATTACGATTATGCCATTAACTTCTTAAATAATTATTCTTCCTTTTATGGTGTGACCCTTTAGGTTCTCCATATTAAATCGGTTGTGAATAAATCAATTAGAACAATTCTAATCTTATTTAAATAAATAAATTAAACAATTAATTTATTTAAATAAATAATATTTATTCTGATAGGGATAAGCCTCCCTAGCGATCAACGACTTTCCGGATAATATAGATTTCAACATTAATCATAAAAGAACCTTTGAGTAAATAGTTACTGCATCTGATTCAATCCTTCCACCATACTGATGTCCCAATTAAATATAAGACATGAAATTACCATCAAGTCTTATTTTATTTAATTATATGTATTTCAACTCTTAAATGCATGACTCCAAATAATGCAAATTAGAAACTCCTTTCTAATTTCATTACGCCTTAACCCGAGGACTCTTTGGGTTGTCATTTATCGAATCACATAGGACATTTCTCTTCTTTTAATAGAAGTGGTAGATTCTTTATTGATCATACATTATCTCCATGTACAACTTATTATACCCAATCATACCATTTGATATACCCTAAGGGTCTTAAGGAATAAGTCAAAGTATAACTCATCATACACAAGATACTATGATGATCTCAAGTCCAAGGATCACTTGTCTTACTATCACTACTAGAATTCCTATTGACGAAATAAGTAAAACTCCATTAGGTATTCCTTAGCGAGCCACGTTCTCAGTGAACTTATTTTATAATAAGCACCTACATACTTGCTTTAGTGTCTCCACACAAATGATCATGAGATCAATCATCCTCATCCAATGAAAAGCAAGAACGTATGTACCAATCTATCCGGATTCACTAATCCCCAATTTAGTAATCCAATGATTGGGAACTATTTTAGTTTTAAGCTTTCTAAGAATTTAGATCTCATTAGAATGATCATCATCATTATTCTAAAAGCATTGCTTAAAACTATGGGTTTATCACATATTATAAAACAGCATCATGTAGATAATTAAAAGCCTTTAATAAATTAATACTTTTTATTAATAAATGAATAAGATTGTTACAAAGTATATGCTTTATCATCAAACATGATTGACTTGTGTGCATACTACTTTCACCAACTCTGATCACAACAACGTTGCTTTACCCACTTCATCTCAACATACTGAAAAATGACACTTTCCTCCATACAATGCCTCGAATGGAGCCATGCCAATACTTGCTTGATAACTGTTGTTGTAGGAGAATTCCACCAATGACAAGAACTTGTCCTAACTTCCTTTAAAGTCAAGGACACGGAGTCTTAATAGATCCTCAAGAGTTTGAATAGTCCTCTCCGACTGTCCGTCCGTTTATAGATGATATGCCGAACTAAATCTTAAATCTGTACCCATAATTTTCTGCAAACTGACCCAAAATCGTGAAGTGAATCTTGGGTCTCGATCAGAAACTATGGATACTGGTGTTGCCTAATTTTTTTAATAGCACTTTATCACGCAAGTATACGCGTTCAATTATAATATTTAGCAAGCAAGGATATCGTTCCCACGAGGAAATAGACTAATATTTATCAATTACTAATTCCAATGCAATTAATCCTATTTTAAATTACGAAATATTATTTGTGATTTAAAAATTAAACTTAACAAAACTAATAACTAAAATCAGAATTTCACAAGAATAACTGCATATTTAATAGGTTAAGATTACAACTTCCCTTGGTATTTCATTTAAACCAATTTACTTCCCATTGAAATCAATTAATTAATATGAATTATTATCCAAGAATATTTTATAATGCTCAAACACTTCTTCCAAAGACACGTGAACAAATCCTCCTAAATCCAATCCTTAAGACACAGAATTACAAGGAACACCCTATTTAATTAATTCACTATATTCCTATGTGAATCAAGTTAATTAGGATTTTACGAACAAATTCTTTCAATGGATACAAAAGACACATAGGTATATTCCTATCCTACATGCTAATCATATTAACCCGAATCAGATTATATGAACAAATGTTATCATATCCAGATCTCAATCTATACTCCATCTTCCAATTTTATATAGATTATCACAGTAAATTGTTGGCCAAACAATTAATCAATAAGCAAAAGATATAATAAATAATTCAATAAAAATTAACTTTTATTCAATGGGAAGATTCAATTTAAACTACATACCAAGTTCCGTTGCAATCTTAATTAAAGTTTAGTTCATGATAATAATAATAATAAAAAAAAACATCATCCAGATTAATAATCTAAACATCCCAAATAATTACAAAAGATATAAATAGAGAAGAGAAGAAGAAACTCTGAATTTGCTCCAATACTCTCTCTTTGATCTTCAGCCCTTGCATTTCTCCTTCGTGTTATCCTTCGTTGTTCTCTCTGCAAATCTCTAGAAAAATTAAGTGATACGTCTTTTCTAAAGTCTTCTCCTATTTGTATTAGCCTCAGCCCTCTTTTAGATTCCTTCTTGGCTTCAAAAATCCACTTAGTAGTAGAAAAATACTTCTTTAGCCGCACATGAGCGCCTAGGCGCTCAACCCAGGCCATTTCCAAGCGCCTAGGCGCCTGACAAAGACCGCGTAATTATAAAAATGCCACTTAGCTCTAATTTTAATGATTTTTGACCTTTTTCTTCTCCTAAATGACTAATTTGTCCCTCCAGCTCCAACCTACAAGAAATAAACACAAAACACATAAAAAGATACTAAAAAAAATTAAAGATATCAATAATTAAGTTTAATAATATCGGATTCATAGGTATAAAACCTACTCATCAACTGGCATACCATGCAGTCTTACAATCTCATTTATGTACATACGAACAAGACGTTCAAGTGTATAAGTTTCTTGTATAGGTAAGAAATGAACAGACTTGGTCAATCTATCAACAATGACCCAAATTGCATCAATGCCTTGAGAAACCTTGGGAAGACCAATAACGAAATCCATCGTAATGTGCTCCCACTTCCATTTTGAAATTTTAAGTGGTTGCAATGGACCTTTTGGCACTTGATGCTCTACCTTGACTCGTTGAAACGTTAAACACCTTGAGATAAACTCCGCGATCTCTCTTTTCATATTGCTCCGCCAAAATGTATGTCAAAAATCACGATACATTTTGGTACTCCTAGGATGGATTGTAAACGGTGTGTTGTACGCCTACATCATCATCTTATACTTTAAATCAGGGTCGTTAGGAACACAAAGTCTGGAGTTGACTCGAAGTATTCCTTCTTCATCGATTCTTGCTTCCAGAATAACACCTTCTTGCACTTTTTTCTTCATACGCATCAGCTCTAGGTCTGTAGCTTGAACAACTTTAACTTTATCGATTAAAGTCGGTTCTACTCGTATATTTGCCATCATCACGTGGGTCCATGGAGTTTTTAACTCTATCTTCTTCCTTTGTAAGTCATACAAAAATGGGCCTTTACATTGACAATATCACACTGCATTGCCGCGTATGATCTTACTCAATCGTCTACTTTACGTTCGCTTTTCCAGGATGGTATTGAATGGTATGATCATAATTTTTCAACAGCTCAAGCCAACATCGTTTTCGCATGTTGAGTTCCTTTTGGGTGAAGAAATATTTGAGGCTTTTATGATCGGTATAGATCTCCACCTTCTCCCCATACAGGTAATGCCTCCAAATCTTAAGTGCAAAAATGACTGCTACCAACTCTAGATCATGAGTAGGATAATTCCTCTCATATTCTTTGAGTTGTCGTGAGGCATAGGCTATGACTTTCCCATGTTGCATGAGAACACATCATAACCCTCTGCCTGAAGCATTGCAGTAGATGACAAATCCCTCCGAACCAGATGGTATTGTTAGAACAGGTGTTGAAATAAGTCTTCTCTTGAGTTCTTGAAAACTCTTCTCACATTCCTCGCTCTAACCGAATTTTGTATCTTTCTGAGTCAGCTGAGTTAATGGAGTAGGGATTCGAGAAAACCCTTCTATGAATATCCGATAATAACCAGCTAAGCCGAGAAAGCTACGTACTTCGGTCACTGACTTAGGTTGCTCCTAGCTTTGAATTGCTTCAATCTTTGCCAGGTCAACAGATATTCCGTGATTTGATATCACGTGCCCAAGGAATGCTACTTCCTCAAGAGAACTCGCATTTCTTCAACTTAGCATAAAGCTTGTTTTCACGAAACTTTTGGAGTATCAGCCTTAAGTATTGCTCATGATCTTCACGGCTTTTAGAGTAAATGAGGATGTCATCAATAAAGACGACCACAAAATGATCCAAATATTCCTTAAATACTCGGTTCATCATATCCATGAAGGCAGCAGGAGCATTAGTCAATCCAAAAGACATGACTAGAAATTCGTAAGGCCCGTACCGAGTTCTGAAAGCAGTCTTTGGAATGTCATCAGTTTTAATCTTTAACTGATGATATCCGGAACAAAGATTAATATTTGAAAAGAATTTGGCGCCTTTCAACTGGTCAAACAGGTCATCAATGCAAGGCAACAGGTACCTATTTTTGATGATGACGTGATTCAACTCCCGATAATCAATACAAAGTCGCATACTCCTATCTTTTTTCTTTACGAATAGAACAGGAGCACCCTAAGGAGACGTACTAAGATGAATGAAACTGATGTCTAACAACTCCTGTAGTTGGGTTTTTAACTCCTAAGTTCAATAGAAGCCATTCGGTATGGGGCTTTGGAAATGAGTTTTGTAGTTCAAGGTCGATACAAAATTCAATTTCACGCTCTTGGGGTAGGCCATGAAGTTCTTCGGGGAATACGTCAGGAAATTTATTAACAATAGAAATATCATTCAAATCTGACGTATTTTTATTTAAATCTGTGACATGGGCTAAGAAAGCTTGACATCTGTTTTTTAATAAACGAATAGCTTTATGGCTTGATATGACAGTAATTGACTTTAATGGTTTGGTTGCTTGAATTCGCATAATAGGTTGGTTAGGAATATGAAAGCTAACAACCTTACAAAAATAATCAATTTTAGCATGATGAGTGGTTAACCAATCAATCCCTAAAATCACATCGAATGCAAGTATTTTCAAAGAAATAAGATCGACAGGTAATGTGCGATTTTCGATTTGAATCAAACAAGACTTATAAACAGTGGATGTAATGAAGTTTTCTCCCAACGGAGTTTCAACAGATAGGTCAAAGTCTAATTTCTCTGGAGTTAAATTTAAACGTTGAGCGCAAGTAGGTAAAATAAAAGAATGGGTAGAACCGGTATCAAATAAGGTATAGACTTCACTAGAGTTTATGATTATCTTACCCGTGATGACCTCGTTCGGGTTCCTCGCTTTTTGAGAGGTCACGACAAACGCTCTCCCTTGAACTACCGGCTTTAACTTCTCTAGGACGGCCTTTGGTGTCTCCATCCCAGCTGGACTTGACTTCGCTGCACAAAAAAATCGAGCTAAGTGACCTTCTTTTCCACAGTTGTAACACGTTTTGGACTACTGCATGCAATTTGGACTGACGTGTCCCTCCCCTCTGCATTTGAAGCATATGATAGGTGGTCGTTCTCCTTCCTTAATAACGGGTGCTGGTGCTGACGTCTTTTCATCATTGTTGAATCTTCTCTTCTTAAAATTTCCACTTTTACTTTCTTGGCCATGATTACTACCGAAGTGGTTACCATTTCTGGCATGTTGATTCCCTCCACATTTGTTGTCACCGCTTCGATGGCTACCACTGGTATTATCATTTTGTCGGCTACTCTCTCTTAGTTGGGTTGACTCATTATCACGCTCCAATAACTGAGCCCTATTCACAACATCTAAATACAAGCAAAGTTTGTGAGAAATGAGGTATTGACGTATCTCAGGTTTCAAACCTCTTAGAAACATCCGTGTTATTCTCTCCTCATTATCAACCAAGTGGGACGTAAATCGATACAACTCGGCAAACTTAGCTTCGTACTACGACATGGTCATATTGTTTTGCTTCAGCTTGATGAACTCTACCTCCTTCATGTGATGAATACTTTCGGAAAAGTACTTGTCGTTGAATAGTTCGTAGAACTTCTCCCAAGACATCCACAATACGGCAGGTTGTGTATGCTTTACTGATTCCCACCAGTAATATGCCTCTCCTCGCAACATGAAGGTGGCAAAGGGAACCTTTTGCTCCTTAGAGCATCCCAAGACATCGAATATCTTGGTGATCTACTTTATCCACGTCTCCGCTTTAAGTGGTTCTGGCTTTCCCCAAAACTCCGATGGTCCCAGCTCCTTGAATTGCTTAGCGGTGACCATCCGTGAGTTGTCAGTGTTTCCACCTACATTTTGAACAGGAGCATCTCTCACCTAATGTTGCATGAATTGCATAAAGACTCTGAACATCCCATCGTTCATCATTTAGTCGGTGTTGTTTATCTGAGGATTATTGTCTTCCTGATGCACATTATCCTGTGTATTGATCATTGGTGACTCAACAGTCTCATGTGATTCATTGCTGATCTCAACATTTTTAAATGTCATTTTCAAACACTGCCACAAAACAAGGGTTAATAGACATGCCACATATTATCCCTATATTCTGACCGACCAATTAAATAACTAATAAACTTAGGTAGGTTATACTAGCGAAGGATTTTCCCGTCTTTCCCCCTAGTTTTAGTCTCACATCTTAGCCAGGGATCATATCCCTAAGCTCTGATACCAACTGTGACGCCCCCCAAATAGGTATACATCACCCATTCTGAGTCGCCAAATACATGGTACAAAATTCAAATACAACTTAATTATACAACTGTCGTGTAACATACGACAAAACATAAGTTGAGAGTTTTAAAACGAATATTGTCTTCTGGACAATATACAAACTCAATGGAGTCCTCATTATAATTATTATCACACTATTTCACAGAATAGTGAGGACTTTTAATGCAACCATCTGGACCGTCACTTCGTTCCCTGACTAGTTCCAGCTATATTCTCATTTCCTGAAGAGAACAATGAAAACAAAGGGTGAGCTCAACTAGCCCAGTAAGAAATATTATGACTAAAATAATTCAGAATAAATTATCCTTAGCCTTCAACAGTATTAAACTGATAAAATATAATAAACATCAAGTTTAGTTGCAGCGGAACAAGCAATCCATTAGAAGAGTCAAGTAGAGCATGATATCTACTATCTTCTATGATTTAAAAAGTTTATCATCAATTTTATCGCTGAGACTCAGCTTAATAAATAATTCACATCATTGAATTACCCATGCACTACGGGCCAAGGATATTCATTAGTATCACAACCACGAATTATCCATGCACTACATGCTAAGGATATTCGTGTTTTCACCAATGCTCATGATCATGCCAACAATAGTCCATCAATACACTACGGGCTAATGAAGACTTTTACCACATCATTTGTAACATTACGGTCATGATTATACCGAATAATCCCTGGTCATAATCATACCAATCAACAGTCCATCTATGCACGTAAGCCAAAGATGACTTTCATCAAAATATAAGCATGAGGATGATGACAATGATATAAAAATTCAATTAAAAAAAAGCAAAGGATAAATTTTAAAAATTTATAATTTAATTTATTCAGAATTCAATAATGTCTAAATTGTCAACATGATACTACTTTGTGGAGTAAAATTCAAGAATAATATTGTATCAAAAATGATTTGGACCGAAAAAAAATTAATTTTTGTCATGAATAGTACCCCATGAATAGTACTTCGAGAATAGTCCCGTGAGTAGTACTCTGGCATGAAAAGGTTAAAATTTATCAAAAATGCTCAGAATAATATTTCCATAAAAAGATACTAGATGAAGCGCAGATATCAAGGATATTCTACTAATTTCATGGAGTATAGAAGCCAAAACTTAACAAAATGAGTATAAAATTCGAAATCTGAAACGAAATAATATTACTTACATACTACAGAGTATAGAAGAAAATATTATTTCATACGAATATTGAACAAAAATAATATCCCTTACCTTAAAAAGAAGAGTATTCCGACTGGTATAGCGGGAATATTCTTGAAGAAAACTTTCACTGTTTTCTACGCTCAAAGCTTTTTTAAACTCTAAAGAAATACGCTCAAGATTATAGAAGAAGAATTTTCTGATTCTGGTATGATTTTCAATTCTAAACTAAGCATCAAATTTATAGGAGAATAGTAGGGGCACTGTGTAAGAAATATTTACGGATGAACCATTGTGAATTCACGGATGCTTATGAAAAATCACGAATGACTAATTTTCAATATAATATTCAAGTAAAACAAAAAGTTTAAATAAAATATAATATATTCTATTTTTTCATAAAAAATAAAACTTATATATATATATATATACCCCCAAACCTACAGAAAGTTCCACTACCCACCGTTTTAATTTCTCCCCACCCCAAGATTCTCATTTTCAACATATGTGGGCCCCACTTGTGGTCCCCACCTAATATTATATTGTCGACGTCGAGATTTTTAATTGTCCCTTTTCGTTACTTGTTCTTTGGTGTTCTCATGTTAATGTGAGATTTGTTTGAAAAAACAAGTGAAAAAGGTCAGACATGTGTAATGTTGACGATTTGACTTTAAGAGTCGCCATTGGTGTTTTTAATCGGTTGCACTAACGCAAATCAAAAAAGCAGTTTGTACATTGACCCGATAATGTGACACTTTGCTAAACGAATTACGTAAACCGAGATTCATTTGGGTTCGGGAGCTTGGTTATGCGGAAGGAAGTTGTTAGGCACCCCCCGACATCCGTGTTGCCATGGTGACCGCCACTTTTCAAAAAAACTGTTATATGAATGTTTGTGTGTGTGGATCAATGTGCAATTATTTGAAAGTAGTGCGAGGCCTCGGTCGCACCTATATATAAAGGGTTTGAATTCATAGAAAAATTCAGTTTTAACCAACATATATCAATGAAGTTTTGTAAAAAGAGGTTTTTCAAACCCTGTGCTCAATGGGAATTGAGACCTTTTCATACTTCCATTTTATTGTTAAATGTTCTACATTTGCTTTTATTTTCGAGATGCGAGGCATCTTGAAAAAAATAATATCTGACGATCTTAGAACTCCTTATGGGCATGACAGCCATCCAAGGAAATTCAGACACCGTAAATAATGTACAAGTTTCTTACAGCTGAAAATGTCCATCACAGAATCAATCTAGATTCATGAGATCAATCTGTGATCACATGATTCCTAGGCTCATATGATACCGTAGTTTATATGAAAAGCACTAAGCAGTTATATATATAAAAAGTCATATATATATATATATATATATATATATATATATATATATATATATATATATATATCATGATCAACCACCACGGTTTTACTCCAATGGGGATCGTAAAATGTAAATATATAAAAGCAATATATATATATATATATATATATATATATATATATATATATATATATATATATATATATATATATGGACATGATCAACCACCACGAAGCAACTCCATGGGGATCGAAAAAGTAAATAAAGTTGTAAAAAGTAATCAATCGCCACGAAGTAAACTCCAAAGTGGGAAATGTAAATGAAATGTAAAAGGCCACAGTAGTAAACTCCAGTTCGATCCGAAATGTAAATATATATATATATATATAAAAGCAATAAACGCATCGGATATAAAATCCGAGCTCATCGGATATATATTTATAATAATTATATATATATAAATATATATAAAGCAATAATCGCCTCGATGTAAAATCCGGGCTCATCGATATAATCGACAACAATTATATATATATATATATATATATATATATATATATATATAAAAGTAAGTAAACGCTCCGGATGTAAAATTCAGGCTCATTAGACAAAGTCTGACAACAGTTCATATATATAAGTATATATATATATATAGAAAAACAAGTAAACGCTCCAGACATAAGTCTAGGCTCAATCGAGGCATAACTCGATAATGTTAGTCCATATATAAATATATACATATATAAGTATATATATACTGATGAGAAATAAAACCACGAATCAAGAAGTCCGCATACGCACACAACACGACTCTCAATGTGTAGAATAATGTGTGCAAAGATGAAGAGAAAGGCTTTATAGAGTGTAAGAAGGCTTACACTGGGCTGCCAAGGCGGACTTCTATGACTCTATATGGATAAACACTCAGCTCCCGCTGATAAATTTATAACTGTATGTGGGCTAACAGGTGTTTAAAAAGAGCAAACACTCAATATAGGGTGTGTATAGAGCAAATTGGACAGGGCTTCCTCGCCTTTTTCTTGCAAATATGGTCACCCCAAGCCCTCTATTTATAGAGGGGGGAGCCGCAGTGTACTGCGACGACCATGAATGCACTGCTTGTACCCGCCTGAATGCCTCGGGCTCCGCAGGTCCCGTTGTCTCAAAATACGTGCACTCGTACACTGTAATATCTGCTCGAACTTACATAACTTCAATCCGAGCATCCGAACGAGGTTTACAAGACCTTCTTCGAACCAATTTTGTCAAGAGTTATTCCATGATATGGGATTTGCCCTTTTTAATTCTAGGAAGATGGGTCCATGACCGAAATGGCATTTTTGGGTTTTCGTTAGGCAGTCCGTTGAGCCGTTTTGCATAGTTTGCGCTTGGAAGTTGAGATATGGTTCTTGCGGTACATATTTTGATGTGATTTGTATTGAAATGAGTGTATTTGATTTGAAGTGAAGTTGAGTTAGCAAAATGACCATTTTGCCCTTTCCGGGGTTATCTCCGATTTTCGCTCAGTTGTAGCAGTCTTTTCTCAGGGTTTTCTCTGAGGTTGTCATGCTGTTGACTTTGAATGTCCTTAGGGTTATCTCTGAGGTCGGCTTGACCTCCCGGGGTTAACTCCGGGGTCGGGAAATGATGTTGTAGTCCTCCAGGGTTACCTCTGGAGTGAAAAAGACGCTTTTGCCCTCCTGCATAGTTAGTAACAGGAAAAGAAAATTTCGAGTGTCTACAGATGCCCCTCTTTATAATGTTCATGCAATACAATGGAATGAACATGATAAATATTAGTAGCCACTTGAAATATGACTAGGTATTTTAATGATGCAAATCACAATGTAATGAATGTTGTGATGAATGTAAAAATGTTTTCGCAAATCGTAGTTCACAAATCGCATATCACATTTCGCACTTCTTATTTTTCTTTTCGCATTTGGCCAATCGCACTTCGCAAATCGCACATCGCATTTCGCATATCGCAGATCGCAAATCGCAAATCGCAATGTAATGAATGTTATGATGCATGTTTAAAATGTTTTTGCAAATCGCTATACCTTTACCAATCATTGTTGACGCCTATGCTAGTGTTGACTCTAATGGTTTGGCATTTAATCGTTGACGCTTATTTGATGAAGATAAGTTGAGATGTTTTCCACATCTCTGATGGGGATGTCATTCTGAAATCACCAGACCTTCCCGATGTATACGATGGTAGTTTGCAACGGTGCCTACCCTGTTGGTAGTTGAATATGCTGTCATCGTCCAATTATTTCGGTTCCTACTCGAATAGTGGTATTCAAAACTTTCATCACTGAACTGTCTTGATGTTGTGCTGAATTGAAGATAATGGTTTGAATGCCGGATCTTCCGATACCTTCGCTGAAGTAATATTCAAAGGTTTTCTTTGCCAGACTCTGCCTGATGTTACGCTTGATAGAAATGTACGTTGATGTAGCGCTTCTCCCTTTTTGAGGTGCTTTGGAGTTTCCTTTCGCTGTTGGGTGCTCGTGCCCCATTTTCTTGAATATTTGATTCGCAACCCTCTTTGAATGATGACTGAATGTCTTGCCGATATCCTCGGAGGGTGCAAATTCACTTTTTTTTTGTCGAACTTTTGAACTTTAGTGTAGAGGCCTCAATTTATGAGGATTTGACGCAAATTAACACATTTGTCGGTGTAGATTTCATTTGCCAGACCTTTCGTTGTTTGGCCTCGAGTTAAGAACTTTTTGAGAATTTTCCCCTTCTTTCGTAGGGGCACGCTTATGTTGCCATGATTTCTTTCAGGATTTTTCTTTCTTTTGATGAGAGGCATGATCCCACCTTAAAATCCTTCGCTTTTTGGGAATCAGAAAATGCCCCACTCCTTTCGCATGTTGTTGATGGGGATTCATACGAGAAAGTCTCTTTGTTGACCAAATTACGAGTGAACAATATCTGAATCACCAATAAGATAATATGAGGGAAGCTTTGATGATGATGGACCATGCTGATGGTGTTGACTGGTGCATTTTCCTCCTTAGGATGGTTGATAAATGCCCCAGTGTTGAGTTGTCGTAGTTTTCGAGATTTCCCCAGTCTTGTTGTAAGGGTCCCAATATCGGGTTGTCGCCAATGTTGAAATTGCTCCAGCCTTGCTTGTTGTTTGGGATAGTTGCTTTGCTAGGATGCTGAGATAGCAAGAGGCTTTTACCTTTGTATCAGATGGTGAACAGGTAGTGGATTTAGACTTGGATGTCCTCAATCATTGTTCCTGACTTATTCTTGCAATCGGCTTTGATGGTTTTATGAAGACTTGTTGATTGAGGGTGTCGGCTCTTTGAAGGTCCTCGCTGCTGGTTGTCTTGGCGTATCACTGTTTCTTCCTTTCTGGGATTTGTGCCAGATTTGATGGAATGACATTGAAGTGTTTTTGGGTCTTCTCCACATGGGTCGCTGACTTGGAGGGTTGTTCTTGGGCGTAGACTTGGGATTGATGTTTGGGTTTGGATATTTCTTTTGAGGTTCAGACCGCACCACTGATGGTTGCCTACGTACTCCTGTATATGAGGGAGATCAAGTCTGCATAGTTCCTGTTTGATAAGATAAACGGTTTGACAAGTGTTTGTTTGAGAATTGTTTGTTTGAGAAGTGTTTGTTTGGGTTTTTTGGGTTTTTGTTTGGTTTGACCGCACCACTGATGGTTGCCTACATACTCCCATTGATGAGGGGAGATAAGGTCTTTCGTAGTTCAGGCCTGGTGTAAGAGGTTCAATGCTAAATGTGAAAGGCAGATGGGTGTAGAAACTTTATTGATGAAGAAGTGTGTAGAAATGTTTTTGTGGTTTTTGTTTTTGTAGAGAAATGGTAGAAATGTTTTTGTTGTTTTTTGTTTATTGCGACCGGGCCATATAAAATATGGTTGCCTGTGTACTCCCGTGTATCAGGGAGATCAGGTTGACGTAGTTCGCTCCTATGAGCTAAAACCTGAATGACTTGATTTTTGATTTTTCTTTTTTTTTTTTTTTTTTTTTTTTTTCTTTTTTTTCTTTTTTTTTTCAATATTTACACGCATGGAAAATAAAAGGCATACTACGAAGAAATTGATACCGTCCCAACATCTTTTGGAACTCGCAACTTTATCCCCTAGATCTACATCTTTTTGGCTAGTTGAGGCCTGATAGTCCAGTTGTCAGTGGTTATGTTGCCTTCAAGGCTCGCAACAGAGGTTACTTCTTGGTTTTGAATGTCTTCACTTATGGCCATAACTTGATCGCTTCCTGGTTCAGTACATACCTTAGGGATGCTTGAGCTGGACCCATCGCAAAAAGGTATGAACTCTTGATTCTTTGATGGGTTGGTTTCCCCGACAACCTCACTACCTTTTCCTTCATCTGTTCCTTTACGCTTTTTTCCGGGCTTGAGAGGATTCGACCATAAAATCTCCCTCGAACTGTTGTCGCATTTTATACAAGGAACTTTCCTTTTTTGCTTTTTCTTCCTTAGAAAGGATCAGTATTTCCTCCGCATCATCCAAGGTGATAAAATCAGGAACGTGGTTGATAACTTTGGACCAGAAGATGTTTGATGTTGGCGGAGGAATATCCTTTGGGGATTTTCGTGTCTCCCTCTGTCATTCCCTGTATTAGGATTATTCCATCTTGTGTTCTGCCAGGATTATCTCCCATAGCCTTCACCTCATCTGAACTGCCCGTCTCAAGTGGACATCTTAAGCTTTTTATTTCCTTTTTTACTTTTTTGGTCATGGGAAATTATATCTCCAGCTCTCCATTTTCAATGAGATCCTGGATTTTATGTCGCAAAGACCAGCATTCCTCAGTCGTATGTCCAAGTGAGTTAGAATCGTAGAGACATATCTTGGTGGAATTATAACTCTTCATCTTGGGATTTATAGGAGGCAGCAGCTCAGTAATCCTTCCTTCACTTATCATAAGGTGTAGCATTTCTTCATTGGATTTGCTTAGAGGGGTGAATTTTCGGACTCTTGTGGAGGTTGTTTGATCTTTCTTCTTTGAGAATTCGCATTCCCCCGAGCGATTTTTCCATTGGCGAGATCTTCTAACAATTTTATCATCCCCCTTTTCTTGGCCTTCTGATAGTTGAGTGAAAAACTATCTCGTATCCTGATGTTAGCCCACTATCAGCTTAGCTAGCAGATTTACTTGATTCTGGATTGTCTCTAATCTTTGCATTACTATCATACCCTCCTCCAAGTTTTCCCACTTTAGGACATTTGATCTGTGCCTTTGGGGGTAGTCCTCTATCTTTCATATGGATTTACGAATTGGATATATTTCAGCACTTCCTAACCCGATCATGTCTACTTCCCCCGTATCATGCTGCAACGGAAGGTCGGTATTGACATTTTTTTGATCAGGTTGTTGGACCATAATACTGCCACTTTCGATCAGATTTTGAATTTTATGCTTTAAGGACCAACAATCTTGTGTATCGTGTCCTGGAGACCCTGAGTGGTAAGCACATCTCTGGCTTGGATTGTATCTTTTGCTCCCTGGTTCCAGAGGTGGAGCCAGTTCGGTAATTTTCTTGTGATCCATTAATATCGCCAATACATTTTCAAGGGAATCGCCTAGAGGAGTGAACACCCGATTTTCTGATCTTTCAAATTTTCTTTTCCTGTCTGGGTATTGGTTGAATGCAGCCTGTAGTTGAGATGGCAGATTGTCTTGCTTTTTCCAAATGGGTGGACTGTAGGTTGGTTTCCTAGCTTGCTCCTGTACAACAAGGGATACATCTTCAATGCCTTTATCGGGTACACCCTTGGGATCACTCGCATTTTACCAGTCTGTAAATGTTTGGCGACTGCTTCCAAGGCAGTGAAGTCTTTAATCTTGCCTGCCTTTAGGCCCATTTCTGCCATTTCGCTGTGTTTGATCATTTCCGAGAATGGCTTTCCAATGTCTGCTAGGATCCTCTCATAGTAAGGCGCCTCTTGAATGTCAATAAACGTCATTACCATCTCAGTTTTAGTCATTGATGGAATGACTTGCGCTGCTACATGTCTCCACCTTTGGGCATATTCTCGGAAAGATTCAGTACTTTGCTTTGTGACTTTAGTTACTTGGTATCGATCAGGTGTCATTTGTAACTGAAAACTGTATTGACTTAGAAAGGTGTGGGCTAATTCTTTCTAGTTATGGATTTTGGCATTGTCAAGTCGGGCATACCATGCCTTAGCCTCTCCAGTGAGACTCTTTTAAAAAAATTGCATTCTGAGGCTTTCATCTTCAACATAAGACCCCAGTTCACCAATGTACACTTTTAGGTGCGTATAGGGATCGCCTTCCCCATTGTACTTTTCAAACTCTGGGACTTTGAATTTGGTAGGATATCGAGCCCCTGGGAATATGCAGAGATCTGAATAGGTGACACTCCCATAATTTCCAGTCCCTTTGATTGACCAGATGCTCTCCTCCATTTGTTGGACTTTCTTTCTTAGATCCCCAGTTTCTCGAGCATCCCTGAGATTTGTGATTTCTTTATTGGAATGAGGTTTAGGTATCTGGGTTTTCATCTTTTTACCAATACCCTGACTGCCCCCTGGTGTGGATGACTCTGATTGAGTAGGCATTGTTTGGCCCTGGATTCCTCCATGTGCAGAGGATTCTAGGTGGATGGGTATTTGGGTACCCTGAGTGGATTGGTGTAGTTCTTTGAGCATAACAGCCAACTCTGTAATTTGATAGCTTAATCTTTCGAACTCTTCATGAGAGAGCAGAGTAGGATCAGTGGGCACTTTTATCCATGTCTAACTGTGGGCTTAATGCCCTTTTGGACTTTGAACGGGAAACGGGCCCAATTGCTTCCCTACAAAAAGACTTACGTAGTTTAGTCTTAGGGAATAATGTAAATGCTATTATAATGTGTCCGTTTTAGGAATATTGTCCTGCAAAAACGGGTGTTAATTGATAACATGTCATGCACAAATATTCTTTATATTTTCCATTACATATAGATGAGCATGGAATAAAAATTACAAGTAAATGCTTTTACAAGTAATTGAAAATGGAAAACATGAAGAGACTTTCCTCCGCGTTTGGTTTATCAGAGGTTGACCTATCTTAGGGTTACTCTCGCGGCTTTTTGGCATGAAGGTTCCCAAATCATCGCAATCTAGTTGACGGAAAGTTAATCCGGTCTTTTAACTGGAGCGAATCTGGGTGGTACCTTTCCTGAGCCTCGTTGGAATTAGTCTTCCTACGAGTCTAGTAATCAAACACCGACAGGATAGCCTCCTGGTGGAGGAACCACACAATATACATTCACATACAACGTGTCTCACCGTTTATGCAAAATGATGACATGTGCGAAGCACTAATATCACAGATAGATATTTTACAGTGCAGTAAGTAAAATGTATTCGTACACATTCATCATAAATGTAAATGCAACATTCACACACAAGCATATAACAATTTTCAAAAGCTTGTAATAGCGGCTTAAGCCCTCTTACTGGAGTCCCTAGCAGAGTCGCCACCTGTCGACGTCGGGATTTTTAATTGTCCCTTTTTGTTACTTGTTCTTTGGTGTTCTCATGTTAATGTGAGATTTGTTTGAAAAAACAAGTGAAAAAGGTCCGACATGTGTAATGTTGATGATTTGACTTTAAGAGTCGCCGGTTGGTGTTTTTAACTGGTTGCACCAACGCAACTGAAAAGGTTTTCACATTGACTCGGTGATGTGACACTGCTAAACGGGTCTGTGAAACCGAGATTCATTTGGATTTGGAAGTTTGGTTATGCGGAGGGAAGGTGTTAGGCACCCCCCGACATCCGTATTGCCACGGTGACCGCCACTTTTCAAAGAAACTGTTATATGAATGTGTGTGTGTGGATCAATGTGCAATTATTTGAAAGTAGTGCGAGGCCTTGGTTGTAAAATCCCAAAATTTATGAATAAAGATTTAAATTTCTCAAAATATTTTTTTGAATATTATTGTGTGAATTTGAGATAATGTTATAGTTGTGGGTAGTATTTATAAATTTTGCAAAGTATGCAAGTTGTTATATAATATTCGATTGGTCGGGGAATATTCATTTTAACAGGGAATATTCGTACGACGACACAATTGATAAGTGGGTTTTATACCTACTTATTGGATATCAATTTATGCGAATTATGCCCACCTCAAGTACATTTTAGTCTGTTTTAGTCGCATTTCATGTTATTTTGCATTGCATGTACTGAGAACTCCTTTTGGTGAAAAAGTACAGGAAATGGCCTAATTTTGTGGTATTAGTGGGCACGAGGCTAATGGATACATGAGGTGAGGCACAAGCTGGCTGATGTAGATGGCATGAGGTTGACGGATGCATGGCATGAAGGTATAATGGATCAAGGAGACCAAACAAGGAAAAGAATGAACAAGTCGCAGCAAAGAACACCTGCAGAACGAACCGTAATCCACAGATTTGCAAAGCTACGCAGTACGCATGCATATTAGGCTCGAGGGCGCCGCTTGCGTCAGAGCAGACTAGACAAATACATGTGACTTATCTTGCAAGTCTCACGCCTGCATGCCGAGAATATATCTTTTGAGGCCTTGCCTGCCGCCATGCGATAGCTAAAAGCTATTTGATTTGTTTTATTTTAATTTCCAATTTTAAAGGGTTGTAATGGATTAAAATGATATCTGACTAGTGTCAGACATAACTTACATAACTTGAATAATTTTACGTATTTTTATATCGTAAATAGGGTTTACACTCTGGGAGAGATTCCAACGAAGAACGAAGCCAAAACTCCATCTTTTCTAATTCTTCTTGGGATTTTCTGTCATTGTGGATTTTTATTATTGTTTAATTGGATTTTTATGAGGAGTTAAACGTTGATATTGGTTTCCAATCTGCAATTGAGTTTGATCGTTCTATCCTTCATCTTTCAATTGTTTGCTTGATAATCATGTATAGCGTTGATCCCATAATAGCTTTTGGTTCAGTCATGAACTAAACTCCATTATGGGATTCTAACGGATTTTAATATGTAGTTTAGTTGCATGCTTGATTGCTGGGGTTGTTTTACATATCATATGGGAATTCTATTATGATTGTTTTACATGTATGAATGCTTGATCACCATTCGTTTCAGTACTTGTATGGAATTGACAATGAACATGCGAGCATGGATTGTAGTCATGATAACATATGTATATGGGACTGTTTTATATGACTTGTGTATTTCGTGAATGAGATAGACATATACTTATTCACCGTATGAGTTAAAATAAGGGCTTGTGCTTAAATTCAGTATGATTGCAATTTCACATAGACATATAGTGATTTTAGTTATATTGATGATTACATGGAGTTTATCATTTGTGGATGCTGTGTAAATAGGTCATAGTGCATTGAAAAATGGCTATGACTCTATTAGTGTTCTTGACTATTTTCCTGTGATATGTGAACGTTCTTGGATGATAGTGGTAATTAGATGAAATATTAAATGAATTTAGGATCCCAATATTTCCAGATTTGACTTATTCCATTCTTATTCTCATTTTAGTTATTATTTGCAGTTAGAATAAACCACACTTTTGATCTTTAGTTTAAGCATATAAAAAAATAGTGATTGAATTGATGAATAGTAGTTTAAATTTGACAACTTTCTCCGTGGGATCGATACTTTACTTACTCTGTATTATTTGTTGACACATGTATGCTTGAATGAGTTAGAACTCTTTTATCATAACTGAAAAAGAGGCAACAACAATCATTGGTGGACCCCACAACGGAATTATTGTCGGATTGAGAAAACGACAAAAATATTTTTATAAAAATAACGACGGAAGTTTTACCGTTAATACTGTTGAACTGCTCGGTAGTAAAAGTACAGTAATACGTGTGATTTCATAGTAGCACACGGTATTGATTATTGATGCTTACGTGAGAAGTCACTCAATTTTGTTCAATTATTGCTTCAGTAATTGTTGCATAGTATCTCACGTTATTTGATTCAATTATTGTTGATATTTTATATATTATTAAATCAATAATTGAGATGACAGAGTTATTAATATTATTATTTGCAATATTAACGATGTCTAGAAGTTCTACCAAGGAGAGGTTTGGTCACCTAATTGTGCGCCAATAGGGAGAAATTCTTATTGGAAATCCCCCTCTTTCCCGGGAACGACCTTGTCGATTAATAGTGTGAATTATAATAATGATGATAAAGTTTTGTTTTATTAGTATTATTAATGTAATAAAACAGAAAAGCTTTTTATATAAAACATAATACTTTTATAAAGTTATTTGTTTTATTAGACAATAATTAGAATATATTATATTTTATTATGCATATTGTTTGCATAGTGCTACGTATAGTGTTTGCATATAGTAAAATCTTTTTATATAAAACATAATACTTTTATAAAGTTATTCGTTTTATTAGATTATAAATAGAATATATTATATTTTATTTAAAAGATTTTGCTTTATTAGAATATTTTATAGTAAACCAATCTGGACCGTCCGTTTAAAAGTAAATCAATCTGGACCGTTAAGGAATTAGTTACTATTCATGTGACGCCCCCAAAATAGGTCCATTCCATCCAACCCATTCTGAGTCGCCAAATACATGATATGTAAATAACTACAACTTTATTATTACAACATATAAACTGTGAGTTTAAATACGAGATATTGCCATCTAGACAATATCCACACGCAAATAAATCCTCATCATAATTATTGATACATTATTTTACAAAATGGTGAGGACTACTAAACAACTCTCTCTAGAACCTTCATTCCATACCCAGACTAGTACTCGCTTTATATTCTCGCCTTTACGAGAAGAAAAATGGAACAACAAGGAAAAAAGGGTGAGCTCAACTAGCCCAATAAAGAATATTATGACTAAGATAATATACAACAAATTATCGTTAGTCTTCAACAGGAAAAATCTAATAGAATACAATAGACAACAAATTTTAAATCAATATTCGCAATGAAATAATAATTCATTAGAAGAGTTAAGTAGAAAATGCAAACTACTATCTTCTATATATGAATTTAAAAGTTCATCGTCGATATTTTATCCTTGTAACATCAATCAATATACATATCTGAATCAAATATTCATCTTTGCACTACAGCCAAAGATATTCATCGATTAATCATGTTCATCTAAACACTGTTCATCTTTTTACTACGGGCCAAAGATATTCTTCGAAATCATTCATCTTTTTGCTACGGGCCAAAGATATTCCATAATATCATTATTTAAGACCAAGATGATGAAAATATTTTTAAAGAAACGAATCGATTGAAACAAAATGACAAGGATTAAGGATTAAGGATTCGTGACTTTGTTTTATCCACGTCCAAAAATACCTCAAAAATAATCATAGGGGTGTAAAATTCAAGAAATATCAAAACATGGATACAATCAAAGCTAGTATCCAGAATAGATATTTTAGACGAAAAGAAAAATTTTCATTTTTTCGGTGAATAGTGTCGATTCGTGAATAGTGCTAGTGATATCGTGAATAGTCTTGTAGTATCGTGAATAAGAACTCGACACCAAACGATAGAAATTCCACAAAAAACATCTTCACGCTTCATGAATAGTTCTCGTGAATAGTAACTCGTGAATAGTAACTCATGAATAGTAACTCGTGAATAGTAACCCCGACATGAAAAAGTTCCAAATTTGATAAAAAGTTCCAACCAATATTTCAGCATAATGGTATTAAAGAAATAATATCATTTGAGAAGAAAATAACATCCCTTACCTCGAAAGACAGTACTTCTAGTTGAAACACCGGATATAGGCTATGACTTGAACTTGTTCCGTATATCAACAATCAAAGTATACTCACAAGAATACGCTCAAAATATCGAGAGAGAAATAGAGAGAAAACTTCAATTTCTGGTATGTTTTTCAATTCTAACCTAAGCTCCCTATTTATAGGAAAATGCTTAGAACACCAAAGTAGAAAATTGAATATAATAATATTATTTATAAACAAAATTCCTTAGCCCACCTTTGAAATCTAATTTCAGCCATAGCACATGTTAAATGAGGTTCACAAACTCACCAAAAATGTTTTTCTCAAAATAATTAATTAAAACTCCCAAAAATCAATTATTTCAGAACTCCGAAACTTCAATAATTCATAATAAATAGCCCTTTTATCAGAAAATTCAAATCTCGCGAGTTTTTATAGGAAATTCAATTCTCTAAAACTTTACAGAAGAAAGGATTTCCAAATTCCAAACATAAATTGACCGAAATCCACAAACGGTCGATTTTACAGTCTATAATCAATTTCAGTCAAGAAATGGGGTCCACCGACATGTTTAACATGTTTTAAACATTTATTGCAACAAAAATACTCTTCCTCCTCGTATACTCATATATCCCACATTCGTTGTAAAAATATCACCGTTAATATATTATTAAAATAATATATTTAAATGAATTATTTTATCAAAAAAAGATAAAATATTAATTTTCAACAATTGTCATTTTAAAAATTTTCTCCATCTATATCCACATAAAATCAATATTTTCCTCATCATATAAATCAATAATTAATTATTCACAAATAATATTACGAGAATCACATTATTGACAACCGAGTGGTTCTCTAGGAAAGAAGGGGCTTTCAATAAGGATCTCTCCTTCTTGGCGCATGATTAGGTGACCAAACCTCTCCTTAGACGAACTTTCTAGACATTGCCAATAATGTTAACCAATAGTATTATTCAGGATAATATGAATTATTGCTCGATAATGGAAAATACTATATAATGACAATTTATTGAAACAACGGTAATATAAAATATCAATGCAACAATTATTGAATCAATAAAATAAAATCTTGAATAGTAATTCTTTGTATAATTATTGAGTAGTGCCTTCTTACGTAAGAATCAATAATTGGTGCAATCTGCAGTGTCTTCTTGTCAACAACGCCAGTATTAGTGTGTTTTAACCACCGGTATTCCAACGATGATAATTGTAAAACTAACTACGCCTCGTTATTTATAAACAACTTTTATTTGTCGTTTTCTTCATCCAATCGCTTTTAGTTATGGGGCCCATAAAGATCAAGCTGTCAGTCGTCAAATATTCCACGACCAAACGAATATTCCCCAAACAATAATGAATATTTTATAACCACTTGCTTATTCGAATATTTGCGTATTTTACCCATAACTATCCACATTAATCAAATCAACCCTTACTATTTTAAAATAATAAATAGAGGAAAATAAATTTTATTTATTAATAATTTGGGCTCTTCTGACATCCCTCCTTATGAAATTTAGGTCCTCGAAATTGGCGTATGTACTGGTGTTTCAAAAGATGAGAATACCTCGCTTTCATTTCTGCTTTTCAACTCCCGTGTCATTTCCTCGATAGCATGGTTTCTCCACAAAACCTTAACTTGTGGTATAACCTCGATACATAGGACATGTTCTTTCCTATCCAAGATCTTGACAGTACCTCCTCGTGCGTTAAGTCTTGGCTATCTCGTCCGGTTCTAACTCAATGAGCGTGGTTCGGGTTAGTCCACATATTTACGTAACATCGATATGTGAAAAGCGTTATGAACACTAGCGTCGTACTTGGCGATAAAAAGCGAGTCTATAGGCCACGCTTCCTATTCGATCGAGAATTTCAAATGGATTAATAAATCGAAGGTTTGAGCTTTCCTCACCTCACCGATTCTCGCTTTTGAAATAACAACTTCTTGCACCTCCTTCTTCAAATTCATCGACTCCGGTTGTGTAGCTTGAGCGACTTTAACTTTATCGATTAAAGTTGATTATACTCAGATATCATCACGTGGGTACCTAGAGTTTTCATCTCCATCTCTATTATTTGTAAATTATACTGAAATGAGTCTTTGACAATATCGTACTCGTATTTGTATCGATCTTCTACTCAACACGTCGGCTATCACGTTAAGCTTTTCCGGGATGGTATGGTCAGAACATGTGCTGAAATGAGTCTCCTCTTGAGTTCTTCAAAGCTCTTCCCACATTCCTTGCTCCATTCGAATTTTGTATCTCTACGAGTCAGCTGCGTTAATGGAATAGCGATTCGAGAATATCCTTCAACGAATCTCCGATAATAACCAACTAAGCCTAGAAAGCTACGTATTTCGATTCTGAAACTTAGGTTGTTCTCAAGCGTGACTCATATCCCAACCTTGGATAGCATTACAATGACACTATCGGTTTACTATCGCACGAATATGGTGTCCCCTACGGAGAATGTCTGGATTGATTGCATTCCACAAAGGAAGTCACCAGATAAAGGCTCAGGTACCAAATTCTATAGTTGAATTTTTAACTCCTGAAGTTCAATAGGAGCCATTCGATATGAGATTTTAGAAATGAGTTTTGTACCGGGTTCAAAGTCGATACAAAATTTAATATCAGGCTTTGGGAGTAAGCCAAGAAATTCTTCAGAAATACATCAGGAAAAATCAATAATAACAGAATATTATTCAAATCGGCGTGTCTTTATTCAAATCCATAACATGGACTAAGAAAACTTGACATCCATAATAAACGAATGACTTCATGGCTTGATATGAAAATGTTTGACTACAATGGTTTGATTGCTTGAATTCGAATATTAGGTTGCTTAGGAATATGAAAACTAACAACCTTACGAAAGTAATCAATTTCGGCATGATGAGTAGTTAACCTTAAAATCACATCAAAAGCAAATATCTCTATAGAAATAAGGTTAATAGGTAATGTGATAGTGCCAACCTGAATCAAGCAAGATTTCTAAACAACGGATGTAATGAAAGTTTCTCCTAACGGAGTCTCCATAAATAGGTCAAAGTCTAATTTCTCCGTAGTCAAGTTCAAACGTTGAGCGCAAGCAAGAGAGATAAAAGAATGGGTAGAACCCAGTATCTAGTAAGGTATAAACTTCGCAAGAATTTAAAATTAACTAACCCGTGCTAACCCGTTCGGGTTCCTCGCATTTTGATGAAGTCGACAAAAACGCTCTTCCGAGAACCGTTGACTTTGACTTTTTCAGGACATCCTTTTGAGTCACCATTCTGCTTTGGATCGGGTTTCGATATCGTCTAATCTCGGCGATATGTCCTTCTTTTCCATAATTATAGCATACCTTAAACTGTTGTGGGCGGTTTGGGTGATATATCCCTCTTTCCAGATTTGTAACATCGATCGATGGTCTTTCTCCTCCCTTGGAACCGATTTACTCTCGGCGTTGGCGTCTTCACATGGTCGTTGTTGAATCTCCTCTTTTAAAATCTCCTCCCCACTCGCTTCTTCTATTTTCATGGCCACGATTACCACCGAGTGGTTCTGCGCTTTGTCCGTATTCTTCTTTCTCCGTGGTTATCGTTATTACGATGACTTCTATCTTGGTATGATCCTCGGTTATGGTTCCTCGGTTGAACGTACTCGTTATCTCGCTCTAACAACCGAGCCCTCATTGACAATATCTCGAATAGAGAGAAAATTTATGAGAAATGAGATACTTGGCGTATCTGGGTTTCAAACCTCTCGAAACATCCGCGTAATCGTTCCTCATTCTCCACCAAATGAGGTGCAAACACTGGATAACTCCGCGAACTTCGCCTCGTCTTTGGGACACCGTCATGTTATTACTGCTCGATCTAATAAACTCCACTTCCTTCATATGACGAATACTTTCAGGGAAGTACTTGTCATTGAACTATTTCTGAAACGTCTCCCATGACATGCTGAGTGCAGCTGGATGGGTACGCTTCACAGATTCCCACCAGTAATGTCCGCCTCATTACTGGAACATAAAAGTAGCGAATGGAACTTTCGTTCGTCTGTGCATCCCAAGACATCGAATATCTTGGTAATTTGTTTGACCCACGTCTCGCCTTAAATCGGATCCGCTTTCCTAGAATTACGGTGGTCCCAACTCTTTGAAGCGCTTGGTCATGTGACCACCCATGAATTGCTATCATTTCTCCTCAGTATTTTGAACACGAGTCTCCTCGTCTGATTTTGCATGAACTGCAAAAAGCTTCTAAACATCCCTCGTTCATCATCTCGCTTTCGGTGGTGTTGTTCATGGAGAGGTACATTGCCCGACTGTTGCACGTTCTCCTCATTGGTAAGATACAGGCATCTCCACGGTCTCATTTACTCCATTGTTAATATTCTCAATCGACATTCTCAAATCTTTGTCATAAAACAAGGGTTAATTAAGGAAATCAATATATCACATAATATCCCTATATCTTGACCAACTAACAAATAAGCTTAGGTAGGACACACTAGCGAAGGATTTACTCGTCTCTCCTCCTAGTTCTATTCCCCGATCTCCGCCAGAGATCATATCCCTAAGCTCGATACCAACCGTGGCGCCCCCAAAATAGGTCCATTCTATCCAACCCATTCGAGTCGCCAAATACATGGTGCGTAAATAACTACAACTTTATTATTACAACATATAAACTGTGAGTTTAAATACGAGATATTGCCATCTAGACAATATCCACACGCAAATAAATCCCCATCATAATTATTGATACATTACTTTACAAAATGGTGAGGACTACTAAACAACTCTCTCTAGAACCTTCATTCCATACCCGACTAGTACTCATTATATTCTCGCCTTTCCGAGAAGAAAAATGGAACAACAAGGAAAAGGTGAGCTCAACTAGCCCAAGAAAAGAATATTATGACTAAGATAATATACAACAAATTATCGTTAGTCTTCAACAGGGAAAAATCTAATAGAATACAATAGACAACAAATTTTAAATCAATATTTGCGGTGAAATAATAATTCATTAGAAGAGTTAAGTAGAGAATGCAAACTACTATCTTCTATATATGAATTTAAAAGTTCATCGTCGATATTTTATCCTCAGAACATCAATCAATATACATCTGGAATCAAATATTCATCTTTTACTCTGAGCCAAAGATATTCATCACGATTTAGTCATGTTCATCTAAACACTGCTCATCATCTTTTCACTACGGGCCAAAGATATTCTTGAAAAATCATTCATCTTTACTACGAGCCAAAGATATTCCATAATATCATTATTTAAGATCAAGATGATGAAAATATTTTTAAAGAAACGAATCGATGAAACAAAATGACAAGGATTAAGGATTAAGGATTAAGTACTTTTGTTTTATCCACGTCCAAAATACCTCAAAAATAATCATAGGGGTGTAAAATTCAAGAAATATCAAAACATGGATACATTCAAAGCTAGTATCCGAATAGATATTTTAGATTTAAAGAAAAATTTTCATTTTTCTATTGAATAGTCTTGTAATGATTCGTGAATAGTGCCAGATATCGTGAATAATAGCCGTATATCGTGAATAGTAACTCGACACCAAAAGATAGAAATTCTACAAAAAAACATCTTCACGCTTCATGAATAGTACTCGTGAATAGTAACTTTCGTGAATAAGAACTCATGAATAGTAACCCAAGCATGAAAAAGTTCCAAATTTGATAAAAAGTTCCAACCAATATTTCAAAGATAATGGTATTGAAGAAATAATATCATTTGAGAAGAAAATAACATCCCTTACCTCGAAGACAAGATTTCTTAGTTGAAACAGGATATAGGCTATGACTTGAACTTGCACCGTATATCAACACTCAAAGTATACTCATAAGAATACGCTCAAAATATCGAGAGAAAATAGAGAAAACTTCAGCTTTACGGTATGTTTTTCAATTCTAACCTAAGCTCCCTATTTATAGGAAAATGCTTAGAACACCAAAGTAGAAAATTGAATATAATAATATTATTTATAAACAAAATTCCTTAGCCCACCTTTGAAATCTGATTTCAGCCATAGCACATGTTAAATGAGGTTCACAAACTCACCAAAAACGTTTTTCTCAAAATAATTAATTAAAACTACCAAAAATCAATTATTTCAGAACTCCGAAACTTCAATAATTCATAATAAATAGCCCTTTTATCAGAAAATTCAAATCTCGTGAGTTTTTATAGGAAATTCAATTCTCTACAACTTTGCAGAAGAAAGGTTTTCCAAATTCCAAACATAAATTGACCGAAATCCACAAACGGTCGATTTTACAGTCTATAATCAATTTCAGTCAAGAAATGGGGTCCACCGACATGTTTAACATGTTTTAAACATTTATTGCAACAAAAATACTCTTCCTCCTTGTATACTCATATATCCCACATTCGTTGTAAAAATATCACCGTTAATATATTATTAAAATAATATATTTAAATGAATTATTTTATCAGAAAAAGATAAAATATTAATTTTCAACAATTGTCATTTTAAAAATTTTCTCTATCTATATCCACATAAAATCAATATTTTCCTCATCATATAAATCAATAATTAATTATTCACAAATAATATTACGAGAATCACATTATTGACAACCGAGCGCCTCCAAGAAAGAGGTGGCTTTCCAATAAGGATCTCTCCTTACTGGCGCGCAATTAGGTGACCAAACCTCTCCTTAGACAGAACTTTCTAGACATTGCCAATAATGTTATCCAATAATATTATTCAGATAATATGAATTATTGCTCCGATAATGGGAAATACTATATAATGACAATTTATTGAAACAACAGTAATATAAAATATCAATGCAGCAATTATTGAACCAATAAAATAAAATACTGAATAGTAATTACTGTAACAATTATTGAGTAGTGTCTTCTTACGTAAGAATCAATAATTGGTGCAATATCGTGTGCTACTGTTCAACAACGCGTATTAGTGTGTTTTAACCACCGGGTATTCCAACAAGATAATTGGTAATAACTACGCCGTTATTTATAAACAACTTATATTTGTCGTTTTCTTCATCCAATCGCTTTTTCATTATGGGGCCCATAAAAGATCTGCTACCAAATCGTCATTTAATATTCCCTCACGTATGAATATTCCACGACCAAACGAATATTCCCCGACAATAATGAATATTTTATAACCACTTGCTTATTCGAAATATTTGCGTATTTTAACCATAACTATCCACATTAATCAAATCAACCCTTACTATTTCAAAATAATAAATAGAGGAAAATAAATTTCATTTATTAATAATTTGGGGTCTTACAATTCAGTCCATTCTCCTATAAATAGAAGCTCATTCCTTCATTATTTCTTACGAATTCACTGAAACTCTAGAGAGAGAAACTGTAGAGAGAATTCTTCTTCTATAATCTTGAGTGTATTTTCTTTAGAGTTTAAGAAAGCTTTGAGCGTAGTGCAAGTTTCTTCAAGTATATCCCCGCCCTACCCGTCGGAGCACTCTTCTTTATAAGGTAAGGGATATTATTTGTTGTACTCGTAAGGGGTATTATTTCTTTCGTATTTATGAAGAGAACTTCTATTATTCCATTCTTTATTATTCTATTGGAATAACCTATATACGTGGACTACCCTATACTTGGTGAAATTCTTCTGTTATTCCATTCTTTATTATTATGTTGGAATAACCCGTCTATGCGAAGTACCGCATACACGGTGAAATTCTTCTGTTATTCCATTCTTTATTATTATGTTGGAATAACCTGTCTATGCGAAGTACCGTATACATGGTGAAATTCTTATATTATTCCATTCTTTATTATTATGTTGGAATAACCTGTCTATGCGAAGTACAACATACATGGTGAAATTCTTCTGTTATTCCATTCTTTATTATTCTGTTGGAACATCATGTCTGTGCGTTTACGCATGACCTGGTTCCGTTATTTATTATTACTTGGAACATCACGTATCGGTGCAATTTTTGACCGATCCGGTTCCGTTATTTATTATTCTGTTGGAATATCCTCATGTGTGCGTTTACGCATGACCTGGTTCCGTTATTTATTATTATATTGGAATAACCTGTCTGTGCGGTCTATCGCATGCCTGGTGATTTCTTTTGTTATTCCATTCTTTATTATACTCAGTTGGTTAAAGTTTTGACTTCTATACTCCATGAAATTAGTGGAATATCCTTGATATTTGCGCTTCATCCAATATCTTTCATGGAAATATTCTTCCTTCGAGCATTCTTGAATTTTACTCTACAAAGAAGTATCATGTTGACAATTTGGACGTTATTAGTTCCTGGATAAATTAATTCTTGAACTTGTTTTATTGAATTCTTATATCATTGTCATCATCCTCAAGTTTATATTATGTTGAAAGTCATCTGTGGCCTGTAGTGCATAGATGGACTTGGTATGATTATGACCAGGGATTATTCGGCATAATTATGACCGTAATGTTACAAATGATGTGGTAAAAGTCCTAATTGGCCCGTAGTGCATTGTTGGATAGTTTTTGGTATGATTATGGCTATGGATTTTCTTCGGCCAAGGGTGCAAAGATGAATTGTTTTATGGCATGATCATGACCGTTGATGAATACACGAATATCTTTGACCCGTAGTGCATGGATAATTTGTGGTTGTGATACTAATGAATATCCTCGGGCGTAGTGCGAGGATGATGTGGATTATTTATTGTCGAGTCCCAAATGATAAAAAAGTGATGAAAAACCTTTCAAATCATAAAAGATAGTTGATTTTATTCTCTACTGACTCTTTTAATGGATTGCTTGTTCCACTCGCAGCTAAACTTGATGTTTATTATATTGTATCGCTTTAACATTGTTAAAGGCTAATGATAATTTATTCTCGCATTATCTTAGTCATAATATTTCTTCTTGGGCTAGTTGAGCTCACCTTTTACTTTCATTGTTCTCTTGAAGAAATGAGAACGTAGCGAGGGGACTAGTCGGGGAACCGGAGTGATCGTCCGGATAATAGCATTAGTAGTCCTCACTATTCTGTTAAATAGTGTGATAATAAATGTAATGAGGACTCAATTGAGTGTGGATATTGTCTAGATAACAATATTTGTATTAAAACTCACAACATATGTTTTGTCGTATTTTACACATTTATATAATTAAGTTGTATTTGAATTTTGTACCATGTATTTGGCGACTCAAGATGGGTGATGTATACCTATTTTGGGGGCGTCATAGTTGGTATCAAAGCTTAGGGATATGATCCCTGGCTGAGATGTGAGACAAGAACTAGGAGGGGAGAGACGGGAAATTCCTTCGCTAATATGACCTACCTAAGTTTATTTGGTATTTAATTGGTTGGCCAGAGTATAGGGATAATATGTGATTTATTAAATAACCCTTGTTTTGTGGAAGTATTTGAAAATGGCATCTGAAAATGTTGAGGTAAGCAATGGGGCACATGAGACCGTTGAGTCACCGATGATCAATAACCAGAATAATGTGCAACAGGATGGCGATAATCCTCTTGTAAACAACAACACTGATCAAATGGCGAACGACGGTACGTATAGGAGCTTTTTAGAATTCATGCAACACCAAACAAGAGAGACTCCTGTTCATAATGCAGGTGGAAACAATGGCAACCCACGGTTGGTTACCGCTAAGCAGTTCAAGGAGCTGGGACCACCGGAGTTTTTGGGAAAGCCAGACCCACTTAAGGCAGAGACGTGGATTAAGCAGATCACCAAGATATTTGATGTCTTGGAATGCTTAGAGGAGCAAAAAGTTCCATTCGCCACCTTTATGTTGCGTGAAGAAGTAGATCATTGGTGGGAATCTGTAAAATGTACCCAGCCTGACGCACTTAAGATGTCTTGGGAGAAATTTCAAGAATTGTTCAATGACAAGTACTTTCCTGAAAGTATTCGTCACATGAAGGAGGTGTAATTTATCAAGCTGGAGCAAAACAAAATGACCGTGTCGCAGTACGAGGCTAAGTTTGCGGAATTATCCCGGTTTGCATTCCATTTGGTCGATAATGAGGAGCGAATGATGCGAATGTTTCTACGAGGTTTGAAACCCAATATACGTCAATACCTCATTTCTCAAAAACTTTGTTTATATTCAGATGTTGTGAATAGGGCTCAATTATTGGAGCGCGATAATGAGTCAGCACAACCAAAAGGCAACAACTAACAACACGATAATAATTGTACCAGTGGCAACGACCATCGGAACAATGATAACCATCGTGGGGGAAATTATCATGCCAAGAATGGTAACCACTTCGATGGTAATCAATCATGACCAAGATAATAGAAGTGGAAATTTCAAGAAGAGAAGATTCAATAATGATGGAAAGACAGCAACATCAGCACCCGTTTCAAAGGAAGAAGAACAACCACCGGTCGTATGTTTCAAATGCGGACAGGAGGGACACATCCGTCCAAACTGTACGCAGCAATCCAAAGCGTGTTTCAATTGCGGAAGAGAAGGTCACCTAGCTCGATTTTGTCGTGTAGTGAAGTCAAGTCCAACTGGGATGGTGACGCCAAAGGATGTCCCAGACAAGTCAAAGCCGGTAGTTTAAGTGAGAGTGTTTGTCGAGGAACCCGAACGAAGTTGTCACGGGTAAGTTAATTATAAACTCTTACGAAGTCTATACCTTATTGGATACCGGTTCTACCCACTCTTGTATTTCACCTAGTTGTGTTCAATGTTTGAACTTGGCTATTGAGAAATTAGACTTTGACTTATCTGTTAAAACTCTATTAGGAGAAACCTTCGTTACATCCATTATTTATAAATCTTGTTTGATTCAAATCGACACTTTCACATTACCTGTCGATCTTATCTCTTTGAAAATACTTGCCTTTGATGTGCTTTTTGGAATCTATTGGTTAACTACTCATCATGTTTTTCGTAAGGTTGTTAGCTTTTTTATTCCTAACCAATCTGTTATGCGAATTCAAGCAACCAAACCACTAAAATCAATTACTGTTATATCAAGCCATAAGTAAAGAGCCCTGATCCTTTCGTTGTTGAATTCCTTGTGTGGAATGCACCGAAGCCAGACTATTCGTAGGGGACGTCGTGAATAACGGTGGTAAGTTGATAGATATCAATGTGACGTGCTATCCAAGTTTTGGATGAGGTTCATAGTTTTGAATGATATTTCTATCGTTAATAAATTTCTTGACGTATTTCTGAAGACTTCTTGGCCTACCCCAGAGCGTGAAATTGAATTTGTACTGACCCCAGTACAAAACCCTATTTTTTAAAACCCTTAAATATTTCTTCAACTAAAACGAACGTAACATGCGCCAAAGACGTTGACTCGAGCTGTTGAAGATTACGATCGTACCAGTCAATACCATCGTGGAAAAACGAACGTGGTAGCTGACGCGTTGAGTAGAAGATCTTATGCATTTATGAGTATGAATATACGAACCTACGGGAAGATAACGAATATATGAGTAGAATTGACTTTAATTGATAAAGTTAAAACCGCTCAAACTACACACCCGAAGCTAATGAATGTGAAAAAAGAAGGTTCAAGAGGGCGTTATTCTAGAAGCAAGAATTGATGAAGAGAGAAAATGTCAACCCTCGATTTAATTGGTCCATTTGAAATCCTCGATTAAGTAGGAACTGTGGCTTATAAACTCGTTTTACCGCCAAGTATGTCGCGTGTTCATAACTTTTTTAACGTATCGATGTTACGTAAATATGTGGACGACCCGAACCACATTATTGATTTAGAATCGGACGAGATAACGGATAAATTAACATATGAAGATGTACCTATTAAAATCTTGGATAAGAAGGATCATATTAGACACTCAAAGGTTATACCTCAAGAGTTAGAATCTAACGAGGTATCCTCATCTGTTTGGCATACTAGGTACGTACGTAAATTTCGAGGGCGAAATTTCATAAGGAGGGGAGATTGTAAAATCTCAAATTTTATGAATAAAGATTTAAATTTCTCAAAAATATTATGGTGTGAATTTGAGATAATGTTATAGTTCTGGGTAGTATTTCTAAATTTTGCAAAGTATGCAAGTTGTTATATAATATTCGATTGGTCGGAGAATATTCGTTTTAACAGGGAATATTCGTACGACGGCACAATCATTGGTGGATCCCACAACGAAATTATTGTCGGATTGAGAAAACGACAAAAATATTTTTATGAAAATAACGGCGGAAGTTTTACCGTTAATACTGTTGAACTACTCGGTAGTAAAAGTACAATAATATGTGTGGTTGCATAGTAGCACACGATATTGATTATTGATACTTACGTGAGAAGTCACTCAGTTTTGTTCAATTATTGCTTCAGTAATTGTTGCATAGTATCTCACGTTATTTGATTCAATTATTGTTGATATTTTATATATTATTAAATCAATAATTGAGATGACAGAGTTATTAATATTATTATTTGCAATATTAACGATGTCTAGAAGTTCTACCAAGGAGAGGTTTGGTCACCTAATTGTGCGCCAATAGGGAGAAATCCTTATTGGAAATCCCCCTCTTTCCCGGGAACAACCTTGTCGATTAATAGTGTGAATTATAATAATGATGATAAAGTTTTGTTTTATTAGTATTATTAATGTAATAAAATGAAAAAAGCTTTTTATATAAAACATAATACTTTTATAAAGTTATTTGTTTTATTAGACAATAATTAGAATATATTATATTTTATTATGCATAGTATTTGCATAGTGCCTGCATAGTGTTTTCATAGTAAAGTATTTTTATATAAAACAGAATACTTTTATAAAGTTATTCGTTTTATTAGATTATAAATAGAATATATTATATTTTATTTAAAAGATTTTGTTTTATTAGAATATTTTATAGTAAATCAATCTGGATCGTCCATTTAAAAGTAAATCAATTTGGACCGTTAAGGAATTAGTTACTATTCAGTCCATTCTCCTAAAAATAGAAGCTCATTCCTTCATTATTTCTTACGAATTCACTGAAATTCTAGAGAGAGAAACTGTAGAGAGAATTCTTCTTCTATAATCTTGAGTGTATTTTCTTTAGAGTTTAAGAAAGCTTTGAGCGTAGTGCAAGTTTCTTCAAGTATATCCTCGCCCTACCCGTCGGAGTACTCTTCTTTATAAGGTAAGGGATATTATTTGTTATACTCGTAAGGGGTATTATTTCTTTCGTATTCATGAAGAGAACTTCTGTTATTCCATTTTTTATTATTCTGTTAGAATAACCTGTGTACGTGGACTACCCTATACTTGGTGAAATTCTTCTATTATTCCATTCTTTATTATTATGTTGAAATAACCTGTCTATGCGAAGTACCGCATACATGGTGAAATTCTTCAGTTATTCCATTCTTTATTATTATGTTGGAATAACTTTTATATCGCATAAGTCCGCAAACATGGTGAAATTCTTCATTATTCCTTTCTTTATTATTATGTTGGAATAACTTTTACATCACAAGTACCGCATACATGGTGAAATTCTTACATTATTCCATTCTTTATTATTATGTTGGAATAACTTTTGCATGTGTAAGTACTCGCATACAAGGTGAAATTCTTCTGTTATTCCATTCTTTATTATTACATTAGAAAATCACATGCGCAATGCGTTTACGCATGACCGTTCCGTTATTTATTATTACATTGGAACATCCTCATCGGTGCAATTTTGCACGACACGGTTACATCATTATTTATTATTACATTGGAATATCCTGCTTTGTGCGTTCTGCGCGCACACCTTTCCGTTATTTATTATTCTGTTGAATAACTCATATCTGCAATGGTCTATCGCATGCCCGGTGATTTCTTTTGTTATTCCATTCTTTATTATACTCGGTTGGTTAAAGTTTTGACTTCTATACTCCATGAAATTAGTGGAATATCCTTAATATTTGCGCTTCATCCAAAGATCTTTTCATGGAAATATTCTTCCGAGCATTCTTGAATTTTACTCTACACGTAAGTATCATGTTGACAATTTGGACGTTATTAGTTCTGGATAAATTAATTCTTGAACTTGTTTTATTGAATTCTTATATCATTGTCATCATCCTCAAGTTTATATTATGTTGAAAGTCATCTCAGTGGCACAGTAGTGCATAGATGGACTTGGTATGATTATGACCAGGGATTATTCGGCATAATCATGACCGTAATGTTACAAATGATGTGGTAAAAGTCCTCATTGGCCCGTAGTGCATTGATGGATAGTTTTTGGTATGATTATGGCTATGGATTTTCTTCGGCCAAGGGTGCAAAGATGAATTGTTTTATGGCATGATCATGACCGTTGATGAATACACGAATATCTTTGACCCGTAGTGCATGGATAATTTGTGGTTGTGATACTAATGAATATCCTTGGTCAGTAGTCTTGTGGGGATGATGTGGATTATTTATTGTTGAGTCCCAACGATAAAAGTGATGAAAACCTTTTAAATCATAAAAGATAGTTGATTTTATTCTCTACTGACTCTTTTAATGGATTACTTGTTCACCGCAGCTTAAACTTGATGTTTATTATATTGTATCGGTTTAACAACGTTGAAGGCTAATGATAATTTATTCGCGCATTATCTTAGTCATAATATTTCTTACTGGGCTAGTTGAGCTCACCCTTTTACTTTCATTGTTCTCTTCAAAAAATGAGAACGTAGCAGGGACTAGTCGGGGAACGGAGTGACGGTCCAGATAATAGCATTAGTAGTCCTCACTATTCTGTTAAATATTGTGATAATAAATGTAATGAGGACTCAATTAAGTGTGGATATTGTCTAGATAACAATATTTGTATTAAAACTCACAGCATATGTTTTGTCGTATTTTACACGACTGTTGTATAATTAAGTTGTATTTGAATTTTGTACCATGTATTTGGCGATTCAAGATGGGTGATGTATACCTATTTTGGGGGTGTCACATCGGTCGCACCTATATATAAAGGGTTTGAATTCATAGAAAAATTCAGTTTTAACCAGCATATATCAATGAAGTTTTGTAAAAAGAGGTTTTTCAAACCCTGTGCTCAATAGGAATTGAGACCTTTTCATACTTCCATTTTATTATTAAATGTTCTACTTGTTTGCTTTTATTTTTAGAGATCTGAGGCATCTTGAGAAAATAATATCTGAGATGTCGAACTCCTTATAAGCATAATGACCATCCAAGGAAATTCGAGACCTTTGTAAAATAATGTACAAGCCGCCATAACATGAAAATGTCCATCACGGAACCTAATCTAGATTCAATGAGACTAAATCAGTGATCACATGATTCCTAGGCTCACATGATACTGCATGATTTATATGAAAAGCGATAAGCGCTTATATATATAAAAGTCGTAAATATATATATATCTGAGTATATGATCAACCACCACGGCGACTTCTATGGGGATCGAAAATGTAAATATATAAAAGCGGTAAATATATATATATATATATATATATATATATATATATATATATATATGGACATGATCAACCACCACGAAGCAACACCATGGGGATCAAAAAGTAAATAAAGTCAGAAAAGCAATCAATCATGAGTAAACTCCAAAGTAAGACGTAAATGTAAATAAAGTCATAAAAGCGATCAACCGCCACATGAAAGTAAACTCCAAGAGGACGAAAATATAAATAAAACTATAAAAGGCCACAAAGTAAACTCCAGGCCTGACAGAAATGTAAATATATATATATATATATATATATATATATATATATATATATTTTATACATATATATATATAAAAGCAGTAAACGCATCGGATATAAAATTCAGGCTCATCGGATATGTCCGACAATAATTATATATATATATAGAGAGATATATATAAAAACAATAATCGCTCCGGATGTAAAATCCAGGCTCATCAGATATGTCTGAGAACAATTATATATATAAGTGTATATATATATAAAAGTAAGTAAACGCTCCGGATGTAAAATCCAGGCTCATCAGACAAAGTCTGACAACAGTTCATATATATAAGTATATATATATATATATATATATATATATATATAGAAAAACAAGTAAACGCCTCGAGACATAAGTTCAGGCTCAATCGAGGCATAACTTCGATAATGTTAGTCCATATATAAATATATACATATATAAGTATATATATACGATGCGAATAAAAACCACGGATCAAGTCCGGGCATACGCACACAACACGACTCTCATTGTGTAGAATAGTGTGGGCAAAGATGAAGAGAAAGGCTTTATAGAGTGTAAGAAGGCTTACGTTGGTCGCCAAAGCGCTTACGTGATTCTATATGGATAAACACTCACCTCATGCAGAAATTTATAAGCTCAGATGTGGGCTAACTGCAAGACCCCAACTTTTATGAATAAAGATGAATTTTCTATAATTATCATTTTTTGAATATTATGGAATAAATTTGATATAATGTTATAGTTGTGGGTAATAGTTATAAATTTTGCAAAGTACGTAAGTTGTTATATAATATTCGATTGGTCGGGGAATATTTGTTTTAACAGGGAATATTCGTACGACGGCATAATCATTGGTGGACCTCACAACGGAATTATTTTTGGATTGAGAAAATGACAAAAAATATTTTATGAAAATAACGGCGGAAGTTTTATCGTTAATCATTGAAACACCCTTATTGTTAAAAATAAAAGAATACGCTGGCGTGGTTGCATAGTAGCACACGAGTATTGATTATTGATGCTTACGTGAGAAGTCACTCAGTTTTGTTCAATTATTGCTTTAGTAATTGTTGCATAGTATCTCACGTTAATTGATTCAATTATTGTCGATATTTTATATATTATTAAATCAATAATTGAGACGACGAAGTTAGTAATATTATTATTTGCAATATTAACGATGTCTAGAAGTTCTTCCAAGGAGAGGTTTGGTTACCTAATTGCGCGCCAATAGGGAGAAATCCTTATTAGAAAGCCCCCTCTTTCTTGCGAACGACCTGGTCGATTAATAGTGTGAATTATAATAATGATGATGAAGTTTTGTTTTATTAGTATTATTAATGTAATAAAATAGAAAAGCTTTTTATATAAAACAGAATACTTTTATAAAGTTATTCATTTTATTAGACTATAAATAGAATATATTATATTCTATTATGCGTAGTGTTTTTGCATAGTAAAATCTTTTTATATAAAAAATGTAATACTTTTATAAAGTTATTCATTTTATTAGACTATAAATAGAATATATTATATTTTATTATGCATAGTGTTTGCATAGTGCACGCATAGTATTTTGCATAGTAAAATCTTTTATATATAAACAGAATACTTTTTTAAAGTTATTCATTTTATTAGATTATAAATAGAATATATTATATTTTATTTTAAAAATTTGTTTTATTAGAATATTTTATAGTAAATCAATCTGGACCGCTCAAGAATTAGTTACTATTCAGTCCATTCTCCTATAAATGAAGCTCATTCCTTCATTATTTCTTACGAATTCAATTTGAAACTCTAGAGAGAGAAATTATAGAGAGAAAGAAGAAAAGTATTCTCTACTTCTTCACTACTCCTATATCCAGTTTGTTCTAAGGTAAGGGTATTATTTCTTTCAGATTCATGAAGAGAACTTCATTATTCCATTTTTTTATTCATTGTTGAATAACTCAGATACGCTGTGATCACCCTATACTTGGTGAAATTCTTCCATTATTCCATTCTTTATCATTATGTTGGAATAACTTTTATACATCAAGTACCGCATACATGGTGAAATTCTTACATTATTCAATTCTTTATCATTATGTTGGAATAACTCCGTCATGCTGAAGTACCGCATACATGGTGAAATTCTTCTCATTATTCTATTCTTTATTATTACATTGGAACATCCTCGCCATGCATTTACGCATGACCTGGTTCCGTTATTTATTATTCTGTTGGAACATCCTGTTAATGCGAATTTCGCCTGACCAGGTTCCGTTATTTATTATTCATTGGAATATCCCATACGTGCATTCTACGCATGACTGGTTCCGTTATTTATTATTACATTGGAATAACTTTTGTCTGTCTGCGATTCATCGCATGCCTGGTGATTTCTTTTGTTATTCCATTCTTTATTATACTCAGTTGGTTAAAGTTTTGACTTCTATACTCCATGAAATTAGTGGAATATCCTTGATATTTGCGCTTCATCCAGTATCTTTTCATGAAAATATTTATCTGGGCATTCTTGAATTTTACTCTACAAAGAAGTATCATGTTGACAATTTGGACGTTATTAGTTCCTGGATAAATTAATTCTTGAACTTGTTTTATTGAATTCTTATATCATTGTCATCATCCTCATGTTTATATTATGTTGAAAGTCATCTGTGGCCTGTAGTGTATAAATGGACTTGGTATGATTATGACCAAGGATTAATCAGTATAATCATGACCGTAATGTTACAAATGATGTGGTAAAATTCCTCATTGGCCCGTAGTGCATTGATGGATAGTTGTTGGCATGATCATGACCATTGATGAATACACGAATATTATTGGCCCGTAGTGCATGGATAAATTGTGGTTGTGATACTAATGAATATCCTTGGCCGTAGTGCAGGGATGATGTGGATTATTTATTAAGCTGAGTCCAAGTTGTAGACACTCGAAATTTTTTGCACTCCTATTCCTAACATTGCAGGAGGGTAGATTTGTCTTTTGGAGATAACCCTGAAAGACAGCTTACATCCATGCCGGATACTACCGGAAGTTCAGCTCCAACCCGGAACACAAACTAGGAACATCATATCAACCCGAAACACACACCAGGAGTGTCATTTCCAATCTCGGAGATAACCCCGAGATATGCAGATCAAAAAATTGGCAACAACACCGGAGAGGACAGTCCTGTCTCGGCGATAACACCGCGACGTTCAGTTCCAGTTCCAGAGATAACACTGGGAGTAGAAACCCCATCCTTAGTGATAGCCCCAAGGGATGCCATTGCAGTTCCGGCGATAACCTCTGAAATGCTTGTTTCAAACATGTGCGATCAACTTCAATCCAGATGACAGTGAGGCATACAAACAAGCAGTCCAATCTCAGATGTAACCCTGAGCAACGTTTGCTTTCCGCTTAAACCGGCGATAACCCCAGTGAGGAGTCACAACGTCATCTGACCACGTCAATAAGATGATATCGCGGCATACCAACAAGTAGTCCAATCTCAGCTGTAACCCTGAGCAACGTTTACTTTCAACTCAAACCAGCGATAACCCCGGCGAGGAGTCAAATGTCATCTTGTTCCTTCAACAAATGGCACGTCGTCTCAATACTTCATACATACATACAACAAATGTCCTACAAGAGCCGAGGATTGACAATCCCGAGTGACTATTACGTGTGGCAGTACTTTGGATAGAATTTGAAGCTTGAAGACCATGGGCATAGACCCTTCTTTCTGACTTCGTACAACCTCTAATCCATGTCATTACGTAACTCTCGACACAAGCGATCTGAAGAATTACAGATATACTTTGTTTGGATGCTCGGATTGAAGTTCTGCAAGTTCGAGCGGACATTACAGTGTACGAATGCACGTACTACAAGATGACGGGACCTGCGAGGCTCGGATCCACCATGACCAGCCGCAGGTACAACTGCGGCTGCCGCAAGTGTACCTGCGGCCATCTGTCTATATATACAAGGCTTGGGTCAGCCATTTAAGAAGAGAGAGAAGGAAAAAGGCGAGGAAGCCCTGTCCATTTTGCTCTGCACACACATCTTTTGAGTGTTTCCTCTTCTTTAAACACTAGTTAGCTCACATATAGCTACTTTTTATCCGGCGGGAGCTGAGTGTTTATCCATTTAAAGTCTAAGAAGTCTACTTTGGTAGCCCACTGTAAGCCTTCTTACATTCTATAAAGCCTCTTTCTCATATATCACACACTGTTGTACATGTTAATAGTCGTGTAAGTGTGTTTGCCCAGACTTCGGTCAGTGGTTTTCATTTCTGTCTATATATATATACTAATATATGTATATATTTCATATATATGGACTAACATTACCGAGTTATGCCTCGATTGAGCCTGAACTTGATGCGGAGCGTTTATCTGCTATATATATATATATATATATATATATATATATATATATACTTATATATAAAACGTGCTCGCACTACATCCATTGAGCCCGAATTTTACATCCTGAGCATTTAATTGCTTATATATATATATATATATATAATTTATCGAGACATATCGATGAGCCTGGATTTTACATTATATGCGTTTACTCGCTTATATATATAATTCGAGAGCATATCAGATGAGCCCCTGATTTACATCCTAATGAGTTTATGCTTTTATATATATTTTACATATATATATATATATATATTTTTTTACATTTCATCAGTTCTGGAGTCTACTTATTGGCCTTTTACAACTTTATTTACATTACATTACTCGCACAGAGTTTACTTCGTGGCAGTTGATCGCTTTTACAGCTTTATTTACATTTCGTCCCTCCTAGAGTTTACTTCGTGGCGGTTGATCATGTTCATATATATATATTTACAGCTTTTATATATTTACATTTTCGATCCCCCATGGAGTTGCTTAAGTGGTGGTTGATCCAAATCTGTATATATATATTTATAGCTTTTATATATATAACGCTATCGCTTTCCATACAAATTGCAGATGTCGTGTGAGCTTAGGAATCATGTGATCACGTGTTTAGTCTCATCAATCTAGATTCTGGTTCTCATGATGGACATTTTTAGTTGTAGCGACTTGTACATTATTTTTTACAAAGGTCTCGAGTTTCCTTGGATGGTCATCGTGCCCATATGAGTTCTAAGATCATGTTGTATATTATTTTCTCGAGGATGCTTCGCATCTCGAAAATAAAAGCAAACAAGCCGAACATTTAATAAAATGGAAGTAGTAAAAGGTCTCAATTCCTATTGAGCACAGGGTTTGAAAAACCTCTTTTATAAAACTTTATTACTATATCTTGGTTAAAATTGAATTTTTCTATAAAATTCAAACCTTGTGTATATAGGTGTGAACGAGGCCTTGCATTACTTTCAAATAAATTGCACATTGATCCACACACACACACACACACACACACACACATTCATATAACAATTTCTTTGAAGAGTGGCGGTCACCGTGGTAACACAGATGTCGGGGAGTGCCTAACACCTTCCCTCCGCATAATCAAGCCCCGAACCCTTAATGAATCTCTTTTCACAGACCCGCTTTAGCGATGTCAAATCACTTTGGGTCAATGTGCTAACCTTTTGATTCGCGTTGGTGCAACCAGATTAAATACACCAACCAAGCGACTCTTAAAGTTAATCGTCGACATTATACATGTCGACCTTTTTCACTTGTTTTTCAAACAAATCTCACATTAACATGAGAACACCAAAGAACAAGTAACGAAAAGGACACCAAAAATCCAAGACGACGACGACATGTGGCGACTCTGCTGGGACTCCAAAGAAGAGGGCTTAAGCCGCTATTACAAGCTTTTCAAAATTGTTATATGCTTGTGTGTGATTGTTGCATTTACATTTCGATGAATGTGTACGAATGCATCTTAATTATTACACTACTAAATATCTATCTGTGATATTAGTGCTTCAAGCACATGTCATCATTTTGCATAAACGGTGAGACACGTTGTATGTGAATGTATGTTGTGTGGTCCCTCCACCAGAGGCTATCCTGCCGATGTTTGATTCTTTGGACCCGTGGGAAGAATAATTTCCCGGGGCTCAGGAAAGGCACCACTCAGATTCGCTCCAGTTGAAAGACCGGATTAACTTCCCGTCGAGTAGATTGCGATGATCTGGGAACCTTCATGCCGAAAAACCGCGAGAGTAACCCTAAGATAGGTCAACCTCTGATAAACCAAACGCGGAGGAAAGTCTCTTCATACTTTCCGTTTTCAATTACTTGTAAAAGCATTTACTTGTAATTTTATTCCATGTTCATCCATATGTAATGGAAAATATGAAGAATATCTGTGCATGACATGTTATCAATTAACAAACCAGTTTTGCAGGACAAATTCCTAAAACGGACATGTTATGATAACATTTACATTATTCCCTAAGACTAAACTACGTAAGTCTTTTGTAGGGAAGCAATTGGGCCTATTACCCGCTCAAAATCCAAAAAGGCCACAAGCCTACAGCCAATCATGTCTTCTTCCGAACAGTCTAATCCTGTTTTCGGAGAAGAATTTGTCGGATTGAGTAAACAAATCACAGACTTGGCTGTTCTACTGAAAGAATTACACCAGTCTACTCAGGGTACATAGATACCTACACATACAGAGCCCTTTACACAAGGAGTTCAAGGTCTGGAAAAAATAATTCCAGAACATCAGTTGGATACAACCAACAAAGACACTGAAGGCACCCATCTCCAAGAAGATCCAGACAACGGTGACATCAGGAAGAAAGTCCTTCAAATGGAGGAAACCATTCGTGTTCTCAAAGGGATTGGAACTCATGGCAGTGTTTCATATAAAGACCTTTGCATATTCCCTGGTGTTCATTATCCGGAGAAATTTAAAGCCCCTGATTTTCAAAAGTATGACGGATTAGGGGATCCTTATACACATTTAAAAGTGGTCATTGGAGAACTTCGGATCTTATCTTTGAGAATGAAAAGCTCGAATGCAAATTGTTCCGAAAAAAGTCATTGGAGAAGCCCGTTCATGGTATACCAGATTAGACAACTCTAAGATCCATAGTTGAGAAGAGTTGGCCCACGCCTTCCTCACTCAATACAGTTTTCAATCTCAGATGGCTCCTGACCGGTACCAAATTACCAAAGTCAATAAACAGTCTAATGAGTCATTCACAGAGTATGCTTTCAAAGGTGGAGGCGCCTTCTTTGCTCAAGTTATTCCTTCCATGCGAGAATCGAAATGGTCATGACTTTCATAGATATCTGAAGCCCTTTCTATGAAAGAGTTCTAGCTGGTATTGGCAAGCTATTTTCTGAAATGATCAAACATGGCGAGATGGCTGAAATGGGATTGAAGTCCAATAAGATTCAAGACCTAGCCGCTCTTAAAGTCATTCTTTGAGCACATCCAAATCCGGACTCTTATGGAAACAACTTCCCGGGTCCATAAAAAGAAAGAGGAGGATGTTTCCTTGATACTACAAGGACAAAAAGGAAATCCAAGCATTCCTATGTAGAGGAGAAACTACTCCCCTTTTCCAGCACAATCTTCAAACCCTCCATGACTCGCTCGAGAATATTCAAGCTCTTCTGCCTGCTCAGAGGAAAATTAGACATCTTCTTCCACCAGTCAACCCTAATGGGAAGGGTTTTAATGCTACTCAGAAGTGTGCTTACCATGCCGGGGCACCCGGACATGATACTCAAGATTGTTGGGCCTTGAAGCATAAGATTCAAGATCTAATAGACAATGGTGAGATCGTGGTCACTAAACCCGATCAACCTCACGTTTAAGACAACCCTCTTCCTCAACACAAAGAAGAAGATGTCAACATGATCAGTTGGAGCACTGGACATGGTTCCAATTCTACTGGTGAATCATCCCAACCCATCAAAGACAGTGTTGACAAATGGGATTATGCAAAGTTCCAGTTTACCATGGAACAAAAAATGAAAGCTCTTTGCAAACAAATTGAGCAATTGGAAGAACTGGTGACCCACCATCATCAAGTCACACGCCAATTAATCAGGCAGGAGCACGCCTATCTCCTTCCATTTGTTATGAATGCTTCATCAACACCTTCAGAAAGCGAAGCTATGGAGGATAAGGTTGCAAAGCGAGCAAGTGCTAAAGCCCGTCGGGATTTCGCCAATAAAAGGGAATTCACCTATTTGGGCCAATCTATGGAGGAGATACTTCAAATGTTGATCAACAAAGGAAGAATCACATTCCTTCTACCTCCAATCAATCCCCGCTCAGGGCGGTTCAATTCTGATGAAATGTGTCAATATCATTCACATTCTCGCGGTCACAGCATAGAAGAATGCTGGGCACTCCGTCATCTCATTCAGAATCTTATTGATAGCGGTGTCCTGCAAATAGCGGATGATTACACTGTGCAACTTAAGGGTGGGAATGCATGCCCTATCCAATGGAAGGGATCAATAGCAGTTATATCCGAAGTGGATGATGAGACTGTCAAAGTATTTCCCATACAACCAATTCATCTCAAAGGAGCTGACAATCCTTTGAAAGTGGCCGCACCAGAGCCAATTCCTTTACCTTGCGCAGACTCACAACATCACGTTGTCGACCACACAAAAGTTCCATGGAATTATGGAGAAGCTGAAGGATCCACGTCTCATACTACTGCTATAGTGTCGAAAGAGAATCCAATGTACCTTCCTCAACGGGTTATCAATCCTACTTGCGAAGCAAAGGGGAAGTTGCCCATGGAGAAGATTAAAAAATTCCTCCATACTATGGGCCATAATGAAGCCAAAGTGGTTTTAAGCTTTCGAGAAGCTCCACACCAGATTTCAATTCTAGACCTGGTTTTCTCTTCTGAGGAGCATCGGAAGATCTTGCTAAAGGTTTTGGAAGAAGCCTACCTGCCAAAATCAGTGAATGTAAAAAAAATTCAACATTTGGTTGATCACATTTTCAACAACAATGTGATATCCTTCACTGATGATGACATACCTCCCGAAGGGACCGGTCATTGCAAACCACTACACATCACAGTGTTGTCTTCCTGGTACATGCTGTTAGGTTTGTAATATTCATATGCGCAATCAAATTGCAAAATAATGCGGAAGCGTGTAAAATCAGAGTTTAAAAAATTTACAAACCATATACCCCGATCACCCTTTATGCACAATTATTAATTAAACGAAAAGATATGAAGAACAAACATACCCTTGAAGATCCGAGCTTCCTCAGGTACAAGTTCACCTCCAATCCTTTTCGCATTCAACTTGAATCCACCGGGTTTGGTTCCTTCCTTTGATCAACGTTAGCCATCCAAGCGTTTGGCCTCTAGAGGTGATCCACCAAGGAAAAATAAAGAATTCAAGAAGATGGTGTATATGGCTCAAACCCTAGTTTTCTATCTCTATAGAAAAGGGCGTACTCTCCCACAATTGGAATTATTACGTCGTCCAAATATCCGATATAAGACTCTCTTATAAAGATATCGTAACCTTATTTAATAAAATAAGGTATTATTTAATTAAACTCTTTTTAATTAAATGGGCTCCCTAATCTTATTAGGGATAATTAATTAAACTTCTTTAACTAATTTTCCTCCTAATCCTATTAGGAATAAATGAGAGTACTTATATTAAATTAATTCCTAAACTCTTTTAGAAATTAAAATAATAATAATTGTAATAATATTAATAAGACTCCTCTTATTAATTTATATTTAATATTTCTAAAATATTAAATAATAAATATTAAGCTATTTAATTTATTCTATCACCATAGATTAAATTAAATATACTTAACATATTATTACGATTATGCCATTAACTTCTTAAATAATTATTCTTTCTTTTATGGTGTGACCCTTTTAGGTTCTCTATATTAAACCCAATTGTGAATAAATTAATTAGAATAATTCTAATCTTATTTAAATAAATAAATTAAACAATTAATTTATTTAAATAAATAATATTTATTCTACAATAGGGATAAGCCTCCCTACTATCAATCGACTTTCCGTATAATATAGATTTCAACATTAATCATTAAAGAACCTTTGAGTAAATAGTTACTGCATACAATTCAATCCTTCCACCATACAATGTCCCAATTAAATATAAGACATGGAATTATCACAAGTCTTATTTTATTTAATTATATGTATTTCGATCCTTAAATGCACAACTCCAAATAATGCAAATTAGAAACTCCTTTCTAATTTCATTCTGCCTTGGCCAAGGACTACTGGGTTGTCATTTATCGAATCACATAGGACATTTCTCTTCTTTTATTAGAAGTGGTAGAATCTTTATTGATCATACATTATCTCCATGTACAACTTATTATACCCAAGCATACCCTTTGATATACCCTAAGGGTCTTAAGGAATAAGTCAAAGTATAACTCATCATACACAAGATACTATGATGATCTCAAGTCCAAGGATTACTTGTACTACTATCACTACAGGAATTCCTATTGACAGCAAATAAAACTCCATTAGGTATTCCTTAATTGAGCCACGCTTCAATGAACTTATTCTCTAATAAGCACCTACATACTTGCTTTAGTGTCTCCACACAAAAATGATCATGAGATCAATCATCCTCATCCAATGAGCAAGCAACGTATGTACTAATCTATCCGGATTCACTAATCCCCAATTTAGTAATCCATCGATTGGGAACTATTTTAGTTTTAAGCTTTCTAAGAATTTAGATCTCATTAGAATGATCATCATCATTATTCTAAAAGCATTGCTTAAAACTATGGGTTTATCACATATTATAAAACAAAGATCATGTAGATAATTAAAAGCCTTTAATAAATTAATACTTTTTATTAATAAATGAATAAGATTGTTACAAAGTATATGCTTTATCATCAAACATGATTGGCTTGTGTGCATACTACTTTCAATCTCCCACTTGCACTAAAAGCCAATCGTCATTTGATCTTATACTCTTCTTCTAAAGTGACGATTATCCTGCTTGTTGGTTAAGCTTTAGTTAATGGATATGTAATGTTGTTCATGAGAGTCCACTATCTCTATAGTGATTTCTCATCTTTCAATGATTCTAATAATCAAATGAAAGTGCCACAACACATGTTTAGATCCAAGATGAGACTTAGGAACTTTTCCTAGTTCTGTAATGAACTTATCGTCCAAACAATCAACTTGCAGCTTCGTTTATAGCTATATACTTTGTCTTTATCACTAAACCAAAGAACTCTTTCTTTGCTTGGAACCTTTCAAATTCAACGCACCAATTTATCAAGATAACGCTTTACCTTAAAGTGGATTTTTATGTCATCTTGGTCTGTCTGAAAAACTTGAGTCTGTTAAGCCCTCTAGTTTTAATTTAGACCCACCATGAATATGATCACATCCTTAGTGCCGGTTAAGCACTTAAGATGTTTTTCACTGACTCATAGTGAACTTCTCCATAAAATGACTGATCAACATCAGGTCTCGTACATTTCATTGCATACATGATTGTCACTCATGCGACCTCTCTTTTCAGGAGTCTGTGGGGACTATTAGGAGAGATACACTCCATAGCTTATCTACATGAGACATCTCTTGGAGTTTTCCATGCTAAACGACTTTAGCATCAAATGAATATACGTTCCTTGGGTTAAGTCGAGCATCCTCTTGTATCTATCTATATAGATTTTATCCCCAATTAAGATACTCTTCCCAAACCATTCATGGAGGAATGTTTAGACAACTTTATCTTTACTGATTGTAGCATTGGTATGTCATTCCTTATCCGTAGTATATCAACATATAATATTAGGAATGTCACGGCGCTCCCACTGTCCCTTTTGTACACACTAGAACTCTTACCTCATCGTATATAACTGGATCATCATCTTCTATGATGTGTGCCTCATCATCATCATCTATGATGAATCCATACCTCCTAGGTATCTTCGGTACTATTCCAGATTTACTATTCAGTTGTGGTATAATTGGTCTATCTACAGGTTCCTCTTATTTGACTTATAGTATTTTGTGGTTCTTGAACTCTTCAAGATCTATTATCCTCCCACTAGCCCTTTCAATGATAAACACCTTTATCTTAGAAGGCAACGTGTTTCGCAACAAACACCTTTTGCTAAGTAGAATTATAGAACATTTACCCTAAACTTACTTTAGGATGTCCCACAAATCGACACTTGTCAAATCTTGTCCCAAGCTTATCCTTTGAAACTTTTTCACATAAGTTGGACAACCCCTTATCTTAACATACTTAAGATTAGGAATCCTCCCTGTCCATAACTTTTATGGAGTCTTGGGGTTGGATTTTGAGGTTACCTTTTCGTAGATATGCAACCATTTCTAGACATGATCCTGTAAGGATACTTGGAATGTCGGTAAAAATCATTTTGGACCGTACCATGTCCAACAAGGTATGATTTTTCCTTTCGGATACATCAATCAATTATTACGTATCGAGGGCGTCCATTATGAGAAAACCATTTGAGATGATTCGAAACTTATTGCACAAGTATTTATTCCTTGATCTAATCAAAGAATCTTAATACTTTGCCAATTTGTTTCACTTCAATTCTTTGAACCTTTCAAATAATTCATACTTGTATTTCAAAGAAATACACAAATTCAACTCTTTGAATGATCATCTCCTTTTCTTATACTAATTTGTTCAATATGCAAAATTATTTTCATGTAAGTCAAGTATACAAAATTTATTAAGTAATATTCCATTTCTATACAAAACATTATTATTATAAATAGAACAACAATTGTTCTTAATTATAATACCAAAGATTTCATTGTCAACAATAAAATGGAAATAATATTTTAACAAGAATCTGAATACAATAACAACTTATTGACTTAATAGATTTGCCGTAGGCATTGCTAAACTATAAGTTTTTATGACTAATGTGGCAACCTTTGCTACATTTCCATACATATAGATTACTTATATTTGTTTAGCCTTCTACTGCTTTGGTCCTTCATAAATCTATATTTATGATAACCAAAATCGGTATCTTATACCAAAGTAGAACCTCGACTTAAAGAAAATTTATTTCAATCATGAACAAAATCGATTGTAGAATCGAAACTTCACTAAGCTTCTTTGGTTAGCCTCTGCAAGATGCTTCTCGCAGCTTTCTTTCCAAAGGTCCTGCTTATTGCGAAGGGAAGCAAGCTCCTTTGCTATCCTAATCAATTTTGTTCTTATTATCCTTTGTTTATGCATTTCTATTTACCTTCTTTGAATCGTTCTTCTTTTCGTAAGATCCTTTGGCCCCTACCAAGAAGACTTGATCTTTCTTGGTTGAAAGTGACTCTCAACATTTTTCAATATGTTAAGCAAATCGAGAGGGCGATATCTAGCTTGTTCATATGAAAATTCACAACAATTGTGAAAGGAGTCCGGGAGTGAGTGCAAGATCAAATCTTGGCTCAACTCTCCATCCATGACAAAACCAGTTGTCCTAATTGATCAATCAAATTGATTATGTTAAGAACTTTTGCACTGTTACTATAGTGCCATTAGACATTCTAGATCTAAGAGCTCCTTAGATATCTCGATATCTATCGGTCCCCACTTTCCTCACCATCAACTACTTGATGTGTAGGAATATAGTAGAGCATCCATAGTTTCATCTTGTCGACGCCAAGCTCGTTACTCATGGATGCGAGCATGATGCATTGAGCCAATCAGGCATCATCTTGCCACTTTCTAAAAGTAGCAATCTCTTCCTCGAGAGGCATTGTCGCAACCATTGCGAGGGATAGGCGTATATGGACATATGATAGCTTTTCACTATGAGAACTATTCTCAAATTCCTTAAGCAATCCGTTTAATTCTACCTGGTTAATTTAGCATCTAATATGCTTCGCGATGATAGTAATTTTAGACATTGTAAAATTACAGAAATGAATTTGTAATTAACAACATTTTAACATACATTCTTTTATTAATTACCAAAATAAATTAGGTCTTGTTTTAAATTGGTATCTCCCACTATTTTCTTCAAACTATATTACCCTCACTTATATAGTTCGGCAAAATCTAATTAAAGATTTGCTAGTGAGAATAAGGATCCCATTTCAAATGTATATAGCCTTGTGGTGACACAACAAACTATATATAAATAAATAGGTAGACTACTTTTGTCAATTACATCAACTATGCAACTCCTTTTCTTTTGCCTCTTAGATTATTTTGATCAAGTGGTGGCACATCCGAATCAAAATTATCCAAGTTAAGTCCGACCTAGCACTCCATATATTCAAAAAGAAAATATCATCCTTGTGGTGACACAACAAAATAATATTGTTCAATTTTCTTTATAAGCATCAAATGTGATAAATTAACATCTTAAATACTTAATACTTGCCTTGTGGTGACACAACAAACTCATATTAAATATTTAATACTCTATTAATTTTATCATGCTAGAAAGCTGACGTTCGATATTCCAAAATCTTTGAACGCTTAGGACTTAATATAAAAATTGAGGGGTTTGTTATTAATTTGTCTCATCTTGTTTAGCGCGCATGCACATATATATATAAAATACGCGTCATATTAATGAACATGCGAAGCATGTTTACATAATATATAATATATATATAGTATAAGCATGCACATATAGAATACTATATTCTACTCGGATTGATTATGGATTTTTATTCTAGTTTGGTTCACTAGAGCCACCAAGTGAACCAAAAGGTCAAACCCTAGGGGGTGCAAGAAATAATATTTAAATATAACTATTACATTTAAACCCTGCTCCATTACAAACGGGTCTTCAAGCGCTCCTTGCTCCTTGATCTCCAATTTTTCAAAATTAATTCTAACTATTCCTATTACAAAACTATTTAAAATAAATAGAAACCTTGATTAGCAGTCAAGGGGAAGTACATAGGAGGGAGTTAGAATTTACATTAAGAAAAATTAGAGAAGACGAGGTACGCAGACCCCATTTAATAAAACCATACATTCATGCATCCAACTAAAATAAAATCCAATCGCATTGGTCAATAATCCATAATCAATCCCATTTATTATCATACACATCATCATATGCATCAATAAATAACATTCATCTTATAAATAATAAACATTTAATATATATATTGATATCATTTAATGGGCAAGTTTAGTTAGTATAAAATCTAATTTTGAATTAAAATAAACTCCTTTATTTTAATCCAAATTTAAATCAAAATAAAACTATTTTATTTTAATTTATCCAATTTTGAATGAAATAAACTATTTTATTTTAATCAAAATATTTAATCAAAATAAACTCCTTTATTTTAATTAATTATGGAATCTAATTCCATGTAAAAAAAAAAATCTTTTATTAAAGGAAACACGGATATTCTTTCCTATTCACAAATAAACTCCTTTATTTTGAATAATATGAAATCTTATTCCATATCTAAATAAACTCCTTTATTTAAGGAAATATAAAATTCAATTTCAACTCTAATTAGTTATCTTGAAATCCAATTCCAACTCTAATTAGTTAGCATGAAATTCTAATTTTAAAATTAAAATAAACTTTTTTTTTTTTTTTAATATTAAAATAAACCTTTTATTTTAAAATTAAAATAAACTTTTATTTTAATTATAAAATAATTTAGAATAATATATATATATATATATTATATAACTATTATATATATATATATAATATAAACCGAATATATATATATATATATATAGTTAACTATTAACATATTATAATATATATATATATATATATATATATATATATATATATATATATCAAACGTTCCTTTTAAAAAAAATTGATGATCAGGATTCTTAAGTTTTTTTTTTTTTTTTTATATGGAACTTTTCCATCAAGCTTCTGCCGAATTGAACATACTCCAAGCTGCCTTGTTTTTCTTGTTTCACGTGCTTGTTGCTCTTGTTTCCTTTTTTTTTTTTTATTATTAGCCGTGAGGCATACTAATATATATATATATATATATATATATATATATATATATCATATATCATATATATAATATCTGATAGATTGAACTTTTCAAAATTTGTATGCATCCTGATTTCAAAAGAACTCTGATTCCTTTATATAATATATATATATTATATAATTATTACATCTTTAGACAACCCACGTGATATAATACAACGATCACCAAAAAAAATGATTCATGAAATTTCGTAATTCTAAGAAATTAAAAAATAAAAATTCGCTTTCAATATTCGGTAATCAAAAAAAAAAAAAAATTAATAAATTTTATACAACAAAATTAAGCCCAATTAAATTGTTCTAAACACATATCAATATAGATATTAAATTAAAACAATTAATAATTTACATAAAGGTTTGGCTCTGATGCCACTGTTAGGTTTGTAATATTCATGTGCGCAATCAAATTGCAAAATAATGCGGAAGCGTGTAAAATCAGAGTTTAAAAAATTTACAAACCATATACCCGGATCACCCTTTATGCACAATTATTAATTAAACGAAAAGATATGAAGAGCAAACATACCCTTGAAGATCCGAGCTTCCTCAGGTACAAGTTCACCTCCAATCCTTTTCGCATTCAACTTGAATCCACCGGGTTTGGTTCCTTCCTTTGATCAACGTTAGCCACCCAAGCGTTTGGCCTCTAGAGGTGATCCACCAAGGAAAAATAAAGAATTCAAGAAGATGGTGTATATGGCTCAAACCCTAGTTTTCTATCTCTATAGAAAGGGCGTACTCTCCCACAAATTGAAATTATTACGTACGTCAAATATCTGATATAAGACTCCTCTTATAAAGATATCAGGTAACCTTATTTAATAAAAGTAAGGTATTATTTAATTAAACTCTTTTAATTAAATGGGCTCCCTAATCTTATTAGGGATAATTAATTAAACTCCTTTAACTAATTTTCTCTCCTAATCCTATTAGGAATAAATGAGAGTACTTATATTAAATTAATTCCTAAACTCTTTTAGAAATTAAAATAATAATAATTGTAATAATATTAATAAGACTCCTCTTATTAATTTATATTTAATATTTCTAAAATATTAAATAATAAATATTAAGCTATTTAATTTATTCTATCACCATATATTAAATTAAATATACTTAACATATTATTACGATTATGCCATTAACTTCTTAAATAATTATTCTTCCTTTTATGGTGTGACCCTTTAGGTTCTCCATATTAAACCGGTTGTGAATAAATCAATTAGAAACAATTCTAATCTTATTTAAATAAAAAAATTAAATAATTAATTTATTTAAATAAATAATATTTATTCTACAATAGGGATAAGCCTCCCTAGCGATCAACGACTTTCCAGGATAATATAGATTTCAACATTAATCATTAAAGAACCTTTGAGTAAATAGTTACCGTGACAATTCAATCCTTCCACCATACAATGTCCCCAATTAAATATAAGACATGGAATTACTGCACAAGTCTTATTTTATTTAATTATATGTATTTCGATCCTTAAATGCACAACTCCAAATAATGCAAATTAGAAACTCCTTTCTAATTTCATTCTTATGCCAAGGACTACTGGGTTGTCATTTATCGAATCACATAGACATTTCTCTTCTTTATTAGAAGTGGTAGATTCTTTATCGATCATACATTATCTCCATGTACAACTTATTATACCCAAGCATACCCTTTGATATACCCTAAGGGTCTTAAGGAATAAGTCAAAGTATAACTCATCATACACAAGATACTATGATTATCTCAAGTCCAAGGATTACTTGTACTACTATCACTACAGAATTCCTATCGACAGCAAATAAAACTCCATTAGGTATTCTTTAGCGAGCCAATGCTCAAAGGAAACTTATTCTCTAATAAGCACCTACATACTTGCTTTAGTGTCTCCACACAAATGATCATGAGATCAATCATCCTCATCCAATGAGCAAGCAACGTATGTACCAATCTATCCTGGATTCACTAATCCCCAATTTAGTAATCCATCGATTGGGAACTATTTTAGTTTTAAGCTTTCTAAGAATTTAGATCTCATTAGAATGATCATCATCATTATTCTAAAAGCATTGCTTAAAACTATGGGTTTATCACATATTATAAAACAAAGATCATGTAGATAATTAAAAGCCTTTAATAAATTAATACTTTTTATTAATAAATGAATAAGATTGTTACAAAGTATATGCTTTATCATCAAACATGATTGGCTTGTGTGCATACTACTTTCACATGCTAGCTGGAGTATTGATAGATGGAGGTTCATCTCTTAATATCTGTCCTTATGCCACCTTGGTGAAGATGAATATAAATCTCAATCGAATCCAAAGTAGCCATACGATCATCCGAGATTTTGATGGATCTCGACGAAATTCTGTTGGAAATATTGAATTGCCAATTGAGATTGGTCCTAATACATTCAACGTATCCTTCCACGTCCTCAAGATAGATTCAGGATACAACCTGCTATTGGGGAGACCATGGATACACATGGCTGGAGCTGTTCCCTCCACATTACATTAACAACTCAAATACATCATCAACAACACCAAGTCACCGCCAATGCTTTGGCCGAATGTCCTAGATCAGGAACTCTACCAATTATCAGCTTCAATTCAGAAGTTGAGCTGGCCAGTTTTCATACTTTGGAAGTGAGTAACACGCAATACCATTCTATTGAAGCGCCACTTCCCGTACCCAAGATTTCTGATGAGGTTATTTCAGCCACTCAAGAAATGATGTTATTGGGTTATCAACCTGGACAAGGGCTTGGTAAGGATCAACAGGGTATTAAGCACCCTATCCAAATGTCCAATCAAATTGGGACAAATAGGGCTATTCTATTCTGCTAGTTCCACTCACGTGAACCCTCATAAGCATAAACAGTTCCTCAAACTTCCATGACGCACGATTTTCTATACCTTTACCACACGAGTTGATGCGGTCTCCAAAAAAGGTAGCTAGCCCATGCTTTGTGGTTATCTTGCTTCAAACCGGTGCAATCAAAGCTAAAGAGGTGTTGATTCCTCGGTCCCAAGCGGAAGAAAAGGAACGAAAACGTAAACATGACCTTTTCCTTGATGATGGCGATTCATTAGCGTCATTGTTCATAATGAACACACCAATGAATACACCCCTGCATTTATGATTGCCCGATGTCATGGTTATCATTCGGAAAAGGAGGACACCGACGATCTTTCTATCACTGCAAATCCATCAGACTTTTCCTCGACAATTGGGCGCAAGACTCCATACATTGGTCGACGAGGTAAAATGGGCGTAAAATCCTCCGCCATGTAGATAACTTTAATTGCTTGATTTCCTTTTTACAAAGACTAGCAGTTATTTTATAACGTATAAACACTTTTGTATGATTAACAAGTTCCATATATTAAGTGAAAGCAATTTTTTGCCTCATTCTGTGCGAGGTAGTGCAATGCGATCGCCAAATAGGTCCATTCCATCCAACCCATTCTCGAGTCGCCAAATACATGGTACGTAAACAACTACAACTTTATTATCACAACAATAAAACTCGTGAGTTTAAATACAAATATTATCTTCTGTACAATATTTATACTCAAATAAATCCTCATCACATTTATTGATACATTATTTTACAATAATGGTGAGGACTACTAAACAACTCTCTCTAGAACCTTCATTCCATACCCCGACTAAGTACTCGCTACATTCTCGCCTCCCCGAAGAAAAAAATGGAACAACAAGGAAAAGAGTGAGCTCAACTAGCCCAAGAAGAAGAATGTTATGACTAAGATAATATACAACAAATTATCGTTAGTCTCCAACAGGAAAAATCTGATAGAATACAATAGTACAACAAGTTTCGTATCAATATTCGCAATGAAAATAATAATTCATGTAAGAGTTATATAGAGAATGAAATCTACTATAATCTATGAATTTAATAAATTCATCATCAATATTTTATCCTCGTAACATCAATCAATATTCATCTCAAATCAAATATTCATCTTTGCACTACAGCCAAAGATATTCATCAATCCATCATGTTCATCTCAACACATGCTCATCTTTGCACTAAAGGCCAAAGATATTCATCAATCTATTATGTGTTCATTTAAACACCGCTCATCTTTTTACACTACAGCCAAAGATATTCATCGATCATTATGTTTATTTAAACACCGCTCATCTTTGCACTACAGCCAAAGATATTCTTCAGAAATCATTCATCTTTGCACTACAGCCAAAGATATTCTTCAAAATCATTCATCTTCAGCACTACAAAGCCAAAGATATTCAATAATATCATCATTTAAGACCGAGGATGATGAAAATATTTTAAAGAACGAATCCAAAGAAACAAAATGACAAGGATTAAGGATTAATGATTCGTACTTTTATTTTATCCATGTCCAACAATACCTCAAAAATAATCATAGTGGTGTAAAATTCAAGAATGATCAAAACATGGATACAATCAAAGCTAGTATCCGTATTAGATATTTTGGACGAAAAAGAAAAAATTTTATTTTTCTATGAATAGTGCCAGATTCGTGAATAGTGTCAGATACGTGAATAAAGCCGTATACGTGAATAGTAATCCGACACCAAAAGATAGAAATTCCACAAAAAAAACATTTTCACGCTTCATTTAATAGTACTGTGAATAAGAACTCGTGAATAGTAACTCATGAATAGTAACTCGTGAATAGTAACTCATGAATAGTAACCCCGATATGAAAAAGTTCCAAATTTGATAAAAAGTTCCAACCAATATTTCAAAGATAATGATATCAAGAAATAATATCATCCGAGAAGAAAATAACATCCCTTACCTCAAAGAATCAAGATTTCTAAGGAAAGGTCAAGTGATGTCGAATGAAACTTGTACCGCAATAAAGAACTCTCAAAGTATCTAAATACTCACAAAATACGCTCAATAATATAGAGAGAAAGAGAGAAAACTTTGTTTCGTGTGATTTTCAATTCTAACTTAGCCTCTCTATTTATAGAAAAATGTTAGCCCACCAAGGCATTTCGACCACCACCCGATGGCTTTACTCGCTACTATTGCCACCCACCACATTTGAAATAAAATTCAGCACATTTCTTCACCAACCACAAGTGGGGCCCACTCAATTCTAGAATTTTCCACCAAAATCAATTATAAACCTAATTTCCTAATCCGACACCTCTTAAAATTCACAACAAATCATTCGTGATTTTTTAACTGCTCAAAATTTGTGGATATATACTCAACTTATGTATGTATAACATACCCAAAAATTACCACAATCCAACTATTTGATTAAAATTATAACCCCGCAATATATCTCAAAACCCCGATTTGATTTTTAATACCTCCAATCCGATAAAATACCGATAAAACACCTCAACATTAATTCCTTCATTAATAACCACATAAATAAATCCATCATTTATATTCATATAAAATAAATATTTCTTTATCATATGAATCAATAATTAATTATTCACAAATAATATTACGTAATCACATTTATGACAACCAGCCGCTCCTGTGAAAGAGGGGCTTTCAATAAGGATCTCTCCTCATCGGGCCGCAATTAGGTGACCAAACCTCCTTAGATGTAACTTTCTAGACATTGCCAATAATGTTATCTAATAATATTATTCAAATAATATGAATTATTGATCCGATAATGGGAAATATCAAGCAAAGGACAATTATCAACAACAATAATATAAAATACCAACGCAAAGAATTATCAATCAATAAAATAAACTATCAACAAGAATTACCGTGAAAATTATCGAGTAGTGCCATCTTACGTATTTAATCAATAATTCAACAATACTGCGTAATACCGCAGTGCTACTCAGGCAACCAATGCCAGACATCAGATTTTTTTACCAACGGTATTCCAATGCCTTAATCTCAGAATAACTACGCCAAGTATTTATAACCAACCACCCAAACTTTGTCGCTTTCCTCATCCAATCGCTTCACATTATGGGCTCCACACATGGTCACGCTTGGCCGCATTTAATATTCCCCGACAAGATTAATATTCCACCACCAAACAAATATTCTCCACAAAGATTTAATATTCCACGACCAAACGAATATTCCCCGACAAAAAATGAATATTTTATAACCACTTGCTTATTTTGAAATATTTGCGATTTAACCCTTAACTATCCACATTAATCAAATCAACCCTTACTATTTCAAAATAATAAATAAAGGAAATTCCTTTTATTTAAAAAATTTCGGGTCTTACAACCTCCCTCCTTATGAAATTTCGTCTCTCGAATCGACGACGCACTCGTGTGTTTCAAAAGGTGAGAATACCTCGCTTTCATTTCCGCTTCCAACCCCAGTCATTTCCTCAATAAAGATGATTTCCTCCACAAAACTTTAACTTATGGTATAACCTTTGCGCATAGGTGACATGCTCCTTCCTATCCAAAATCTTGACAGTACCTCCTCATACGTTAAGTCTTCGCTTATCTCATCCGGCTTCTAACTCAATAACGTGTTTCGGTCGTCCACATATTTACGTAACATCGATACGTGAAAAACGCATGAACACGCCATACTTGGTGGTAAAACGAGTCTATAGCCACGCTCCTATTCGATCGAGAATTTCAAATGGATTAATAAATCAAGGTTCGAGCTTCCTCACCTCACCGATTCTCGCTTTTAAAATAACAACTTCTTCGCACCTCCTTCTTCAAATTCATCATCCGCAGTAGTAGCTTGAATAACTTTTAACTTTATCGATTAAAGTCGATTATACTCAGATATCATCACGCATCAGATATCATCACGTGGGTACCTAGAGTTTTCATCTCCATCTCTATTATTTGTATATTATACTGAAATGAGTCTTTGACAATATCAGACTCAGATCAGATACGATCTTCTACTCAACACGCCACCTACCACGCTCGCTTTTTCCAGATGGCATGGTCGTAACATATGTCAAATGAGTCTCCTCTCGAGTTCTTCAAGCTCTTCCCACATTCCTCGCTCCATTCAAATTTTGTATCTCTACGAGTCACCACGATAATGGAATAGCGATTCGAGAATATCCTTCAACGAATCTCCGATAATAACCAACTAAGCTTCTAGAAAGCTACGATTTCGATTATCGACTTAGGTTGCTTCTCAACCGCGACTCATATCCCAATCTTGATAAAGACGTCACAATGACACCTATCGCTTTACTATCGCATCTAATATGACGCCCCTACAGAGAGTCTCGCTTAGTGAATTCCACAAAGGAAGTCACAAGATAAAGGCTCATGTACCAAATTTATAGTTGAATTTTTAACTCCTCAAGTTCAATAGAGCCATTCGATATGAGATTTTAGAAATGAGTTTTGTACCGTTCAAAGTCGATACAAAATTTAATATCGCTTTGGGAGTAAGCCAATAAATTCTTCAGAAATACGCCGAAAAATCAATAACAACAAGAATATTATTCAAATCGACGTGTCTTTATTCAAATCCATAACATGGACTAAGAAAACTTGACATCCGTAATAAACGAATGACTTCATGGCTTGATATGAAAATGTTTGACTACAATGGTTCGATCGCTGAATTCAATAATGTGTTGCTTAGAATATGAAAACTAACAACCTTACAAAAGCAATCAATTTTGGTATGATGAGTAGTTAACCAATCAATCCCCAAAAGCAAGTATCTTTAAAGAGATAAGGTCAATGTGTAAGGTAATGGTGCCAACTTGAATCAAACAAGATTTTTTAAACAACTGATGTAATGAAAGTTTCTCCTAACTGAGTCTCCATAAATAGGTCAAAGTCTAATTTCTCCGTAGTCAAGTTCAAACGCTGAGCGCAAGCAAGAGAGATAAAAGAATGGGTAGAACCGAGATCTAGTAAGGTATAAACTTCGCAAGAATTTATAATTAACTAACCCGTGCTAACTTCGTCGGGTTCCTCGATTTTGACCGGGCACGACAAACGCCTTCCGTGAATCGCTGACTTTGACTTTTCGACATCCTTTTGAGTCACCATTCCACCGACTAGGGTTTCGATATCGCATAACTTCGAGCGATATGTCCTTCTTTTCCACAATTATAGCATACCTTAAACTGCTAGGGCGCGCTTGGATGATATGTCCCTCTTTCCCGCATTTGTAACATACGACCGATGGTCTTTCTCCTCCTTGAACCAGCCACACCGGGCGCCGACGCCTTCACATGGTCGCTGTTGAATCTCCTTTTTTAAATCTCCTCCCAACTCGCTTCTTCTATTTTCATGGCTACGATTACCACCAGAGTGGTTACCGCTTTGTCCGTATTCTTCTTTTCTCCACCGGTTATCGCTATTCGATGACTACTATCTTTGGTATGATCCTCGTTATGGTCCCCTCATTGAACGTATCGTTATCTCGCTTCTAACAATCGAGCCCCTCACTTACAACATCCTAATAGAGAGAAAATTTATGAGAAATGAGATATCGACGACGCCGGGTTTCAAACCTCTCGTAAACATCCGCTATATACGCTCCTCATTCTCCACCAAATGAGGTGCAAACTCGATAACTCCGCAAACTTCGCCAGATCGGGACACCGCCATGTTATTCGCTTCCAATCTAATAAACTCCACTTCCTTCATACGACGAATACTTTCGTGAAGTACTTGTCATTGAACTGCTTCAAACGCTCTCCCACGATACGCCGAAAAGCAAATTGAATGGGTACGCTTCACGTATTCCCACCAAAGAATCGCTTCGCCACTTTAACATAAAAGTAGCGAATGGAACTTTCGTTCTTCGCATCCCAAGACATCGAATATCTTGGTAATTTGCTTGACCCATGTTTCCGCGCCATGATCGGATCTCGCTTTCCCTGCACTCGTGGTCCCAACTTTTTGAACTGCTTTCGGGCGCAGGACCACCCGTGAATTGCTATCATTTCCTCCTCAGATTTTGAACACGAAGTCTCCTCGTCTGATTTTGCATGAATCGCAAAAAAACTTCTAAACATCCCCTCGCTCATCATCTCGCCAAAGGGTGTTATTCACAGAGGAACATTGCCACTGCTTGCACGCTCTCCTCGCTGTTAAAGCACAGCATCTCCACTGGCCTCATTTACTCCACTATTAATATTCTCAAATGACATTCTCAAATATCGCCATAAAACAAGGGTTAATTAAGGAAATCAACAAATCACATAATATCCCTATATATCGACCAACCAACAAATAAGCTTAGTAGACACACTAAAGCAAAGGATTTACCTGCCTCCCTCCTCCTAGTTCTATTCCCCATCTCCGCCAGAGATCATATCCCTAAGCTCGATATTAACCGTGACGACCCAAATAGGTCCATTCCATCCAACCCATTCTCGAAGTCGCCAAATACATGGTACATGTAAACAACTACAACTTTATTATCACAACAATAAACTCAGAGTTTAAATACAAATATTATCTTCTAGATAATATTTATACTCAAATAAATCCTCATCACATTTATCGATACATTATTTTACAATAATGGTGAGGACTACTAAACAACTCTCTCTAGAACCTTCATTCCATACCCCGACTAAGACTCGCTACATTCTCGCCTCCCGAGAAGAAAAATGGAACAACAAGGAAAAGGGTGAGCTCAACTAGCCCAAAGAAGAATGTTATGACTAAGATAATATACAACAAATTATCGTTAGTCTCCAACAGGAAAAAATCTGATAGAATACAATAGACAACAAGTTTCGCATCAATATTCGCAATGAAATAATAATTCATGTAAGAGTTACGTAGAGAATGAAATCTACTATAATCTATGAATTTAATAAATTCCATCATCAATATTTTATCCTCGTAACATCAATCAATATTCATCTCAAATCAAATATTCATCTTTGCACTACAGCCAAAGATATTCATCAATCTCATTATGTTCATCTCAACACTGCTCATCTTTGCACTAAAGGCCAAAGATATTCATCAATTCCATTATGTTCATTTAAACACTGCTCATCTTTGCACACTGCTCTCAGATATTCATCACCATTATGTTCATTTAAACACCGCTATTCATGCACTACAGCCAAAGATATTCTTCAAAATCATTCATCTTTGCACTACATGTGCCAAAGATATTCTTCAAAATCATTCATCTTTGCACTACAAAAGCCAAAGATATTCAATAATATCATCATTTAAGACCGAGGATGATGAAAAATATTTTTAAAGAACTAATCCAAAGGAAACAAAATGACAAGGATTAAGGATTAATGATTCGTATTTTTATTTTATCCATGTCCAACAATACCTCAAAAATAATCATAGTGGTGTAAAATTCAAGAATGATCAAAACATGGATACAATCAAAGCTAGTATCCGTAATAGATATTTTGACTTAAAAGAAAAATTTTATTTTTCTATGAATAGTGCCAGATTCGTGAATAAGTCAGATACGTGAATAAGTATACGTGAATAGTAATCTCGACACCAAAAGATAGAAATTCCACAAAAAACATTTTCACGCTTCATTTAATAGTACTCGTGAATAAGAACTCGTGAATAAGAACTCATGAATAAGAATCGTGAATAAGAACTCATGAATAGTAACCCCGACATGAAAAAGTTCCAAATTTGATAAAAAGTTCCAACCAATATTTCAAAGATAATGATATCAAGAAATAATATCATCTCGAGAAGAAAATAACATCCCTTACCTCAAAGAATCAAGATTTCTAAGGAAAGGCTCAAGTGATGTCAATGAAACTTGTAATCGAATAAAGAACTCTCAAAGTATCTAAATACTCACAAAATACGCTAATAATATAGAGAGAGAAAGAGAGAAAACTTTGTTTCGTGTGATTTTCAATTCTAACTTAGCCTTCTATTTATAGAAAATGTTAGCCCGCCAAGCAGACTGACTCGACCACACCGATGGCTTTTACTCGCTACTATTGCCACCCACCACATTTGAAATAAAATTCAGCACATTTCTTCACCAACCACAAGTGGGGCCCACTCAATTCTAGAATTTTCCACCAAAATCAATTATAAACCCACTTCCCGATCCGACACCTCTTAAAATTCACAACAAATCATTCGCATTTTTAATCTGCTCAAAATTTGTGGACATATACTCAACTTATGTATGTATAACATACCCAAAAATTACCACAATCCAACTATTTGATTAAAAATTATAACCCCGCAATATATCTCAAAACCCCGATTTGATTTTTAATACCTCCAATCCGATAAAATACCGATAAAACACCTCAACATTAATTCCTTCATTAATAACCACATAAATAAATCCATCATTTATATTCATATAAAATAAATATTTCTTATCATATGAATCAATAATTAATTATTCACAAATAATATTACGTAATCACATTTATGACAACCAGCCGCTCCTCAGAAAGAGGGGCTTTCCAATAAGGATCTCTCCTTATCGGGCGCCGCAATTAGGTGACCAAACCTCTCCTTAGATGTAACTTTCTAGACATCGCCAATAATGTTATCTAATAATATTATTCAAATAATATGAATTATCGATCCGATAATGGGAAATATCATGTGCAAAGGACAATTATCAAACAACAATAATATAAAATACCAACGCAAAGAATTATCAATCAATAAAATAAACTATCGAATAAGAATTACCGTGAAAAATTATCGAGTAAAGCCATTCTTACGTATTTAATCAATAATTCAACAATACTGCGGTAATACCGCAAAGCTATCGCAAAACCACCACGCCAGACATCGTATTTTAACCAATTTGTATTCCAATGCCCTTAATTCAGAATAACTACGCCAAGTATTTATAACCACCCAAACTTTATCGCTTTCCCTCATCCAATCGCTCACATGGGGCCCACATATGGTCATGCTAGTCGCTTCCCGACATCAATATTCCACGCACCAAACGAATATTCCCGACGCATTTATTTAATATTCCACGACCAAACGAATATTCCCAAATAAAAATGAATATTCCCCACAAAAAATGAATATTTTATAACCACTATCCACATATTTTGAAATATTTCAAAATTTAACCCTTAACTATCCACATTAATCAAATCAACCCTTACTATTTCAAAATAATAAATAAAGGAAATTCCTTTTGGATTTAAAAAACATTTCGGACATGGTCGCACTATTAGCCCAATTCCGTGATGTGTTTGCATGGTCTCATGAAGACATGGTGGGATTGTCCACCCGACATTGTTCTTCATCGCCTTCCCATTAAAGAAGGATTCAAGCCGCTAGTAAAAGCTCAAAGCGATTGAACCCGAGTGGAGTTTAAAGTTAAAGAAGAAATTGTGAAACAATTTCAAGTCGGCATCATCATGGTGTCTACATATCCTAATGGATATCCAACATTGTTCCTGCGTTTCAAACCAGGGAAAGGTGCGAGTTTTATGTGGATTATCTGATTTGAACAAAGCTTGCCTTTTTAAAGATATCTTTCCTGCCATTTATCCACATTCTCGCTGACAATATTGCTTCAAGACGCAGATGTACTCCTTTGTCGATTGCTTTCATGTACCATCAAATTATGGTCACCGAGGAAGATCGTGAGAAAACCGCTTTCATCACGCTTTGGGGAACCTTTTGCTATGCGATCGATTGTCATTCGGCCTCATCAACGCCGGCAACCTACCAAATGAAGCTATGATGGCTCTTTTCCATGATTTAATGCACAAAGAGATAGAGATCTATGTGGATGACATCATTATCAAATCTCTAAGGAGGATGACCATTTAGACCATCTCAAGAAGTCGCTCAACAAAGTCATGTAAGTACAACTTAAAGTTGATCCCGCCAAGTCGCCTTTGGTGTTAAGTCGCAAGTTGCTAGGCTTCCTAGTCGACACAAAGGGATTGAATCGATCCTACCAAAATCCGTGCCATCGTGGAAATGCCCATTCCTCGCATGTAGAAGGAAATACGGGATTTTTGGGAAGGATCAACTTCATTAGCCGATTCATTTCTCAACTCACGACAACCTCAGAGCCAATCTTCAAATTGTTAAGGAAGAACTCCTCCATGAAATGGAACGACGAAAGTGTTAAAAAGCCTTCCTCACAATTAAGGAGCAACCGATCAATGCTCCTGCTTTGGTAACTCCTAGGGATGATGTTCCTCTGCTCATGTACCGCCCATAAATGACAATGCTATGGGTCAGATGTCAAGCAGAAAGACAATAGAGGCCAAGAGCGAGCTATCTATTACCTCAAAGAAAAGATTCAAAGATCGCGAACACAAGTACACTCGATCGAGAAGACTTGTTGTGCTTTAGCATGGGCTTCCATGAGATTACAACATTATCTCCATGGTCACACAACCCAACTCATATCCCGTGATGGATCCTCTTAAGTATGTGTTCAAAGAAACCCATATTAAATTGTCGATCGTCCGTATAGCAGCTTGATCCTACAAAGCAATTTGACATCGCTTCACGTGACTAAAAAGCTCATTAAAGGTCAAGGAATTGTTGATCAATCGTCAGCGCACCCGCAGGGATTACAAACCCTTAGAAACATACTTTCCTCGATGAAGGAGTAATGACAATTCAAATACCACATCAAGACGATATATGCCATTTGTGGAAAATGTATTTTGATGGAGATCATAACTCGTATGGCTATGGAGCCGAGCAGCTTTTTAATATCCTCAGACGGGAGCAGATCCCGTCAGCCACAAATTGCAAATTGTCAACACCAACAACACAAACCGAAAGTATGAAAGGTCAGATCATGGGACTCAAACTTTCCTGCTTAATGGGTATCAAAGGTTAATCGCCTTTGGGGATTCCGAATTGGTAATAAAGCAATCCATAGGAATCTATCAAACCAAAGAATTACATTTATCGCCTTACCACTCGCAAGAAGTTCTACAGATGGCTTTGGAGTTCGAAGAAATCTCTTTTCTACACATTCCTCATAATAGGAATGACTTTGTAGATGCATTAGCAACGTTGGCCTCCTTGGTTTATATACCTAACAAGGAAAACATGCCAAGCATCACGATTGCTATGCAGAAAGCCCCAGTCTATGAGAATTACATTGGAGAAGTATCGGATGAGTTGCCTCCCATCCACAACCCTTGGTATCAACATATTAAGGAGTACCTACAAGATGGATCTACACCCGCTGAGGCGAGCCTAACTGAGAAGAGGTGGATTCATCGACTTGCTATGAAATTCTACCTGAGCGGAGATGCACTCTACAAAAGAGATACAGGATTAGGTCTCCTCAGATGTTTGGACAAAGACCAAGCTCAGCGACTCATGGATGAGATCCATGGTAGAGTATGTGGCCCTCACATGAGCGGACCCCTACTTGTCAAGAAAATTCTCGTAACGGACATTATCATTTTACATTCAAAGTCGATCGCGATGATCACGCCAAGAGGTGCTATCAATGTCGATCCATAGAAATGCTATCCACGCCTCCAAGGAACTCCACAATACGAAGTTTGCCATGACGCTTTGCAATGTGGGAATGGACGGATCGCCCATCGAGCCCAAAGCCAATAATGGACATCGATTCATATTCACCATGATCGACTACTTCACCAAATGGGTCAAGCGCCTTCCTTCCCTAGGGTTACTAAAGAAGTCATTATTGCTTTCATCAAAAATAATGTTGTTTGTCGATATGGACAACCAGAGGTCATTATGTCGCATAATGCTAAAAACCTCAACAACAATACGATGGAGGAATTATGCGTAAAATTCCACATTAAACATCTTAACTCGCCTATCTACCGACCAAAGATGAATGGTGCCATTGAAGCGGCTTAATAAAAACATCAAGAAGATCATGCGTAAAATGTCCGCCAATCACAAAGGATGGCCCGACTTCTCGCCCCCAACTTTATTAGCCTATAGTAACTTCAATGCGTGCTTCCACCGGGCAACCCCTACTGTTAGTCTCATGGGACTAAGCAAAGGTTCTATAGAAGTGGAAATGGAATCCTCGTAGTATCGATGGATGCTCGCTTAGATGAAGACCAATGGGTACAAGATGTATCACCAATTATCTCTCCGATAGATGAAAAGGCGAATCATGGCTATCTTCTTCCATGGTCAAGATATCAAGAAAGGATCGTATGATCCTACAATGTAAAAGTCCGACCACCAAGAATTCAAACAATACGACTTAGTTTTGAAAAAGATCATCGACAACCAAGATCAATCTAAGGGAAAATTCGCCCTAACTGGGAGGCCCCATTTATTATCAAAGAAGTATTGATGAGAGGTGCTCTCGATTGCAAGAAATGGATGGCGATGAATTTCCACAAACTTATCAACTCGTGATACCATGAAACGGGTACTACGTCCGGGTTACCATCAAACAAACATCCCGGTTTTGATCATCCAATCACCACCATTCCAATTTTGAACCCTCTCCTTTTACAAACTCTTCGCCTCGTGGAAACATACACTTCAAGCCAGCATCCTGGTTTTACTTCATTTCAAATTTCACACCTGCTTCTCTTGAAGACGAGATTAAACTTTTCACACCTGCTTCTCCTGAAGACGAGATTAAACTTTTCACACCTACTTATCCTGAAGACGAGATTATACTTTTCACCCCTGCAGTTTATCCTCAAGATAGGATTAAACTTTTTACACACACTCGCAGCTTTATCCCCATGGGATTAAACTTTCTTTTCCCCGCAAGATAGCTCGCATACATGGGATTCACGCTTCTTCACCGCGATTCATCCTAAGGGCAAACTACGCCGACCGATCTCTCCGACACCCGGGTACGAGGCAACCATATTCTATATGGCCCAATGTAATAAAGAAAAATAACAAAAACATTTCACCCTTTTCTTCACAAAAACAACAAAAACAACAAAAATACTTCTACACCCATCCGCTTCCGTGATTCAAATATTGAACCTCCTACACTAGGTTTGAACTACGTAGACTTGATCTCCTTTTCAATAGAGTACGAGGCGCCCATTCATGGTGCGCCTAACCCCCTACCGTAACAAACATTCTTGTCACACTCAGATCGGGATCAACCTTCAAATTGCCCCATTTCATCTGGCTTCGCATCAAAGGGATGGAATTATCCAACCTTTTCTCACAAATAAAAGATTCACGACCATCTAAGTCGCGATCGCGTCTCAAAGAGCAATACCAACCCATAAGAGATGGAATTAACTAGGCTTCTCACAAATAAGTATCAAGCACCATCTGTGGTTGCGGCCAATCTCTCGAAGCGGAAGAGACCACCCTCCTCTCCATTTTCTTCCATATATACTACCACCCCCAAGACACCAAAGAAAGTAGGATTTTCAATAATCAATGATCCGCTCGAGAGACCTCAGACGCCTCAATGTCCATCTATCAAGGATAAGTTCGTAATGCATCAAAATCAAAGGCCCCGAGAAAACAAAATATCAAGCAAGTATCAAGGCATAACTAAAAGGGAAGTGAATTAAAATATATTTCCCCGCCATACATAATACTATTTGATATATACATCCGTATATATACATGACAAAATGGCTGCTTAGTCAAGCGTGAAAATACAAAGCTATCTACAGATCCGTATGTATGCGACTATCGATCTAACATAGCATCCTCTCTCTCAAGACGGAGGTAACGCCGTAAGCTCCCGCCCAAGGGTATCTACACGAGCTAATGATCGTAGGCTAATCGCATAGTGGCATAATGGTCATCAATGTAAGCACTCATGTCGACTCAGATCGACCGGCATCCGATCTCATCAAGTGTCATTCGCAATGGCCACATCCCTAGCAGATAAGGCAAAGATCCCGCTTAACTATCAATGCATCCTCGCTAATCTAGCCTCATCCCTCTCCAACAGAAAGCGATATCTCTCATCAAGAGTCACAACATCGTGGCCCTAGCCCCGATCTCTATCGTAGGTCATCGATGTAAGCTCGCTTCCAAATACTATGCCAATACCGAGTAACAGCCGCACTTTGGGGTGGAGAATCTATCACAAATGTCCGGCAAACCAATGAAAGCCAGCCAAGTCATTACCTGGAATGATACCCTCTCTATAGTCTCCTCATCGTCGAATCAATCTCTCACACTGTGGATACCGCCACGCCCAATGCAATGCGCGCTCGTCTCTATCCATGCGGAATACTCGCAGAACAACATGGACGATCGATGTAAAAACTCAACTAACTCTCACGATCCCAAAGAAGCATACAACTCGGATCTGCCCTCCATTAAACGGTGACGCGAAGTTACCGACTCATCGCCTCATACAGATTGAAATCTCGAACCGATCAAACCGACACATCACGCACCAAGGGTGGTAAGTAATCATGCCCCTCAAACCACCAGTAGGAGATAATCCATGCCCGAGCATGAGTAATGAAGTCAGTAGGGTGAGCTAAGCCCTAAACACAAAGAATATATCAAACGGATCTCCAATCTCCGCCAAGAAACCCACCAAGATACAACATCTATACACCCCGCAGCTAAAAGGAGTACGATATGGTTATCTCTACGGTAAAACAAAATCCATGATGTCTAAATGTGCCAATCTGGCCTCAAGTGTTACATGAACCACACATACAAAGATGCACCGAAGCTACCAGTGAACACTCCCGCCAGATAAGTATAAAGAATATGTAGTCAAATCTCAAGGTCTCTCGCTATAATCATTTGTAGACAATGGTACGACCCTCCCCGAGAGCTCTCATCGCCATAACGACGCCGATATATAGCTCATCTATGTACCGCCGCACGATATGTATGATATGATAATACGATGAAGAAGTACATCTACTCGGGTCAACGCCAATGATCCTCCGGCAGTGTGAAATACCTGTAATGTCGCACATACCGTCCCTAATACCAAACCTCACAAACAGAAATGCCGATATAACACGGCCGGATGTAATCTCATCCCGCACCACTCTACGCCTCAATCCTGTGAGAGTCATGAATTGTCTACCATGTTTCCCGTCACCAAGTGCACGCAAGGTCCGTCCCAACTACAGATCGCCAATCGCGGCATACCCCTCCAAAGTCTGAGTCAACTCATGGGTCCCAAAGCGGAATACCCGCTCATCCGGCATCTAAAGGTTCTAGCATGCCCTCTACAAATCCTGGAGGAACCTGAAACATCAGTAAGGTCATAGTATGCTGAAGCAAATCAACTACGATCACCGTGTCTGATTGTGATATACTATCATACCATGATCGCATACCAACTACCATCGCAAATGGTGGGGTATGATCAATACCACTAACTGTCGAAGAAGACATCTGTACGAGCCGTGTCATAAGACCATCCAGGGGTCAATGCTGAATATCTCTGGACATACATACATATGCATAATAATAATATGCATGATACAATAGATGGCAATATGATATAGGGAATGGAAAATCAGCATACATTCTTAAGTATATCATCATCTAATACATCTCTCAGACAGATAAAATATAGGAAATGGGGTGGCTACCCAACATCTAACAGAGAGGCCTATCAAAAGATATAATAAAATGGGGCTAAACTACCAACAAATAATGTGAGGCCTATTAAAAGAAATACATCGTAAAAAAGTCAATGGTGTCGATGTCCACATCATCGATGCTATCCACCGATGTAACTCCTCCCGAGTCACCGGATCTCTATCTACAAGGATGTCGTGCCTATACAAAGGAGGATCTGTGGCCGGCAAAACCATACGGGTCATCCGAGGGACCAAATACAGAGCCGGAAGGATCAAAATATTTACCTCTCGCAGATCTCTCGCCAAATGCCGAATGAAAAGATGCGACCGGCCCAATCCGCCGTGTTAATCATTAACTGCGCTACATGAGTCGATCTCGACATAAAGCTACCCAATCTGCTATCATCACGGATCTTGGAACCATATCCCCATAAATTGTGTGACGCAGTCCGAGCTTTAATCGCACGAGGATCCACCCATGCCGAACAAAGGGCCTATGATAATGTAAAGTCACAATCCCCATCAATGGATGTTAATGACGGTGATCACAAATGTGCCAATAACGCCTCGGCAGAGGCAATATCAAGATACGACCATCTCTCCCTCGAGTGCTCCCCGAGCAAGACGCTTCCCTAAATAGAGCTCCCATCCTCCATCTCACGAAGAGAGGAATCCCAAGTGAAAATGACGACTTACTCCAAATGGGTACCCATCCTCAAATCCAACTCCCAAATGCTCTCCAGAGTAGGGAATCCACGTGATGACATCATTTGTCAATAGCTCCAATCAGAGAAGCGACAATGAGTGAAACCTCAAAGAATGTGGACCTCCGCCAAGGTGGAATGATGCCATCTTCGCCCTCGTGGATAAGTGTCTAAACCTAACACGCCACAAGACGCAAAACAAGGAAGCCTCTCATAGCCCAAACCGCCAACACAAAGGCAAACATATGTCGTCAACAACACTTTAACCCATACACGGAAAAGACAAGAGAAACACTCATCAATGTAAATGGGTAAAATCTCTAACCACGCCTTGGCCAAGCCTCGCGATCGCACGTGCATTCCCCCGAGGAAGTAGGCAAAGGTGTAGAACCCCAATCATACTTCTCCTATACTATCCCACGAGTCGAGTGACGCCGATCAAAGCGAAAGACACCAGAAGAGTTATCTCACATGGCGCACCTTTCTAATGATCATTAGAACAATCACCAAGAATGCGATCCCCGACTCACATCATCTGCATAGGCTCACTCAACAAATTCGCCATAACATCTACGCCAAAGGACCTATACTAATCGGCCCCGCCTCGAAGCGCCCACCGAACTCCCAACAAGGATCCGACGGCAGAAGGGGTGATATCTCCATGCAAGGCACCGCATCCCCTCCAAACTCCATACATGTGATAAACCGCCAATCCATCAACCATCATCACCTCGCAGCCCAAAGAAATGGAGTGATCGAACTCGTGGAACCACCGCCAAACAATGCCCTCGAGGTAACCCTGTGGACAACGATGGGGTAGAATGGAGAAGAACCTTCAATCCCCACCACGGACGATTTATCGCTTCCTATAGTCATCATACAAAGCCCCGATACATAGAGTGGATGCTAAACTAGTTCCTCGAGGTCGTGCAGGAAGCCGTGAACCTATATCAAATGCAGATCAACATCGCACTCCTCGACTCCTCATCAATAGAAATAAGGAAGATTAAAGATCTAACTTCATACCTCGCTTGATACAGTATATCAAGGATGCCTACTCAAGTCACCTAGAAGATCCGGGTTCGCCACTTGAATACTCGGCAATTTCCCTCACGGGGAACACGATAGCAGAGAGGAACCTCAAACCAGCACATCCTCCTCCTCGCCCCGGCATTCGACACCTCAACCCGAATAGACGTATACCACCGCCTCCGCCAAACGATTTGTAGGTCAGTTCTCACGTAATCTGCCGCTAAGGCTCTTCAAAAGCCCTCCTCCGTACACCAAAAGTGGTCCCGCGAACCGCTTTACCGATCTCGATCAATAATATCTCGGACAAAGAAGTCTCCAAATCACCTCACAAAGGGTGTGGTAATTTCAGCACTGAGTCTTTTTCAAAATGCATTCTATGATTACATGCATACATCCATTGTTTTAACATACATCTACAAGAGAGTTAAAAATGCATTTACTACCCAATACCTACATTTTGGGAAAATTTTGCCATAGCCCCTTTGTAAATGGGACTATCCATATGCACATATAGCATGACTAGGTGGCCATTCAAGAGCACACCATTGCATACGCCATATATTTTTGTATTCATTCATCACATCACAAGAAAATTCGTAAGTGTAGTCTAATTACTGTGATTATTTTACTATTCTACCTTTACTCATTTGTCCTCGATAGATAAGAAATGACAAGAAAGGTGCCAATTGACTCGCTTCAAAAGTCAAATTTTTTTCACATCATTATGTTCAAGATGGTTTAATACTAACATTTACTATGTTGAATATTTTTATCAAGTCATATCAAGATTTATATTCACTACTATGTGTCTAAATGTATTTCATGCGATAAGTCATTTTCCAACTACGTAAATTGGAAAAAAAATACATGCATGTGTTACTAGGATAGTGAAGAACGCTTGTACTATGACGTATATGCGTAAAGTTGTCTTAACTCA